>JAWWTY010000010.1:25376326-25494466 GCA_035222235.1 Margarornis squamiger
TTTGTGTGTGTTTGTGTGTATATATATAAAGTATTTCTGGTATTAATATTATAATTTAGTACTATTCTCTAAGTAGCAGCTGATCTCCATTTTACAGTTGATCAATATGGGTTTTTGCATGTTTGATTCTACTCCAGGGTGAGCTTGTGTTGTCACAGTGTCCACCTGATGATTTTATCTCTCCTCATCGCTGACTTGTAGTAATGGGCAGCTGTCTCTGCTGTCCTTGGTTAGTTCTGAGCAGCTTCTGGACTTGTCTCCATTTTTGTTACTGATATTATATACCTGGTCTAGTTCTGTGGGCACGTCCTTGGTGGGGGATGATTTTGTAAGAGTTGATTCATGTTGGATTGTTTTTTCACATGTGTGAGCATCTTTGAAAATGAAACTTCTTTCAGATGATAAATGTTTTGCAGTCAATATAATTAATGCCTTTTGTGAAGGTTAAAGGTAATATTCTAACAAAATTGGGTACAAGTTGATTTTCTAATTTCCAAAGGCTCACATGTACCTGTAACTTGTGTAGTGCCAGTTATATTCTGCAAACAAACAGGATTTGAAAGAGTATAATACTTAAATATCATCCAGACAGGAACCACAGCAAATTCAGTTGTAGATTTACATCGCTGTTTTGCTCCTGTGTCTTTTTTCCGGGTGTACAGTAATATATGCTCTCATATACATTAGCATGTTGCACATTTTATGACTTAGTGCTGAACTGATACATCTGAAGTTTGAACTCCCAGAAATATTGAAAATAACTATTTCATTTTCTATTCCTGTAAGTGCTTACTGTGCAAATGCACAAAACTGAACTTCTGTATTTAAAAACTTAACTTCTGTATTTATGTAAGACTTACAGTTTCATGTAAGTTTATATTCCTTTGTATAAGAAAATAACGGGATAGATCAGATAGAGGAAGCTTTTTTTCATCCCACTTGGAAATGAGTTAAATCAACAAAGGATTTTTTTTTTTTTAAATGTAAAGCAGGTTTTTGTTCTGCATTATTTCCGTCTTTCTGATAACGCTGATAGGACAAAATAGTGTCACAGCTGACTATCAGTTATTAAATTTGGAATGTTATTGCACATCCAAAAGTCAGTTAATCTTCTGTGCTACATGCCAATGTTTAATGATGACTAGCCCAGCTTTCAGAACTGTATTGAGCTTCTATTTCATGTGTGCCCTGTTGATATTTGGAATTGGTGGGAGCCTCTTCAGTCCCCTTAGTGTGCTTTATCTCAATATATAAGCTCATATGTGCCATAGATAAACACTTACCTGGCTGTTGTGTTGTGTGTTTTGGGGTGATAATTATGGATTTAGAGAGAATTTTGTTTGTTTGCTTTAGTAGCATAATTGCAAGGGAATTCATGCTGTTGTTGCTGCTCTGGTGCTGGCAGGCATGTTCTGCTTTTATTTTTTAATAAGTGTGCGTGTTTCAGTTGGTCTTACAGCATGTTGCTGATGAAATTCATAATTATTTTGTATTTGCGAAGTCACTCTTCAGTACAGATTTGCTTGAAAAGAAATATTTTGGGAGTAAATCCTAGATCTTCACACTGTGAGTGCAGAATTTCATTTTATGAAACTGAATGTTAAATGTAAGTCTCTTATGAATAATTTTCGTAGAGGGAATTTTAGAGGCCTTGTGTCTCTTACGTGGATTTGATTGCAGTTTGATTCTGTTTGATCATTTTGAAGTCAGTAAAGCTTTGACTTCTTCAGATTTATTATATCCACAGGGATTTGCATAAATTTACTTCCTACTTGTTTCACATCCTACTGGAAAACCTCCTGACTCTCCTCAGCCTTATAAATCATGGAAGATTGTCAAGATACATATAAAGCAAAATAATGCGCCACTCCTGGACTGTCTTGTTTCTCTGTAGCATCTGTCAGTTCTTAATGAAAGAACAATGGAAGATGGGATATTTTTGTGTGTTAACAGAGGTAAATATCTGTGGATTTGACCTTTACTACTTCTATAAACTCATTGCTATAAGAGCTGCTTCCGTGGTGCTGCATTAATACTTTCAAAAGTCCCTCAAGTGTTCAGGAGGTGGCTTTGCAGGGTTTGTTGGGTTTTCTTTTAACCACTTGCAACAAGCAAATAGCAAAATTGAGTGTGTGGCTCCTAAACCACTTGTATATTTTCTGTTTCTACAAAGTAATTCATAATTAGCAGGATCACAGTGCCCTGAATGCTTGTTCTGGTTAAATCTCTTTACATCTTGAGGTTTGATCAGATGGGAGATGAGTGATCTTGGAGCAAAGCAAAATACACTCCTTTTGAGAGGCTGAAATGATTTCAGCTTTGCCAGAAAACATGCTGGTTTTTCAGACTCAAAGTACAGAATTCTCAGGCCTATCTTGTTTCATTTCTTTGACCTTTCTGAAATGGACTGTAATTTCACATGTAAGCAACAGATAAACAACTCAGACAATAAAATGAAAATTATTAGCATTAGTGTTTTACTCCAGAGCTGAAGCATTGGTACTTAACTTTTGACTCAGAAATGAATAAACTGTAGTTTACAGCTTTGAATTGCTAAATCTTTAATGCAACCATGGCTGACTCAGCAATGCTTAAAACTATCAGCTGCAGCCCTTGTGGTATGTGAAAATGCCATTAAGTCATGGGCCATTTGTCATGCAATGATTCAAGATTTCCTGGGGCCGGAGCAGTAAATTTCTGAGTAAGGCAAAGGAAATTTTGGTCTCTCACTGATTTGTTGCTGGCAAGTCCTATGAATTTAGAAAAGTGTGCTCCAAAGAAGATTGGGAAATGCAAGTCTAAATAAGAAAAAAACCCCGTAGTTTAAAATTCAGTGGATTAATATTTGGGGACACTGTCTGTTAGCACTTGAAAAATAAAAAGAAACAATGTTTTCCCTAAGTTTTAAAGCATATGGACTCTGAAGGAAGCACAGATGTTGTTGTTCTGTGTGCATGGGTAGTAACCCCTTGGAAAAGGGGATACATATATTTGTGAAATTCCAAAATACTGTTGGGGCCATGGTCTCAGTGCTGTCAGCTGCTCCTGGAGGTCTAGCCATGCTGCTGTCTAGAACTGCTCATGCCTGACTGAAGGAGGGAGACGGGAGAAGCCCAAGGTCTTCTGTGCAAGTTTCATTACTTGGGCAGTGTTTGGGAGAAGTGATCTTTTCATTTGAGTGGAAAAGAATAACTGGGGAAACTTCCACTGGAGCTGAGTAGAAAGACATTTGTTGAGATCATCAGGACAAGAATATATTTAAATCAAGGAAATATATTTGATCTCGCTGCACAAGGGATGTGTTGATGGGTATTAATGAGTGTATAGCTTTGTTACTGCCACCTCTTGCAAAATTCATTGTGTTGCTGCTGAAGAGTCAGTTTTGTTGCTAATCTGCTCAAAATGCTATGAGGATCAATGTGTAGAATTAGTTAGTTTGGAATGAAGGCTGTAGCTAGCATGGAAATTGTGCATGGTTTCTTCAGCCATGGAGCTACACCAGAAGAGGCAAGAGGTTGGGTTTTTGGGGGAAGGCAGGTCTGGAGCAGGTGGAAAATTGGAGAGCACAGGGTGTTAACTGCCCTTGTTTTACCAAGCCAGCAAGAGAAATCATTCATGTTTCAGGGCTCTAGCTGGGGAATAAAATCCTGTCGTTAGTGTTGGGTGTCATGAGATCTAGGTACTTGTTAGCTGCTAAAAGGAAAAAATACTCCAACAGCTTAAATGATGGGAGGAAATCCACAGAATTTTAGGCAGTAAATGGTGTAACTGTTTATCATCTCCAACGCATGATGCATTTCTGAATTTCCTCAGTGAGGAAATCGTGCCTCAGTGCCTTGTTTAGCATTCCCACACACAGGCATCACTGTGCTAGCTGGGGTAACTTTTCCCTTTACCAGTTTCTACTTTTTGTTTGGTTTTGATACTGCCAAAAAAGTGCATTTGAGCTCTGGGGGAAATTTGAACCAGCAGCTGTAGTCTTGCTTGGTAGGTGCCTTTAAAGGTTACTGCAGTATCAAGCTATGGTTAGTCAGTCCCTAGAGATAATTAAAACTATAAAATTGGCTCGTACAGTGATTGTTCAGTTGAAAAGGAAGACAGATTACAGTAATTTCCGATATGACCTGGATTCAGAGCAAGTGTAGGATACAGGGACAAGATGACACACATCTAATGTGTGATGCAAGAAAGCTTTCTTCCTCAGTCTTTGATCGGCATTTTTAAGACTTAATTTATATAAAAATAACTCTGAGAAAGTATGAAATTGACAAATAAGGGAAATACCTTATGGCAAAGTGCTCGTTTAGGGGGTAACTTGGAAATCTTGGGTCTTTTTGGTGTAATGAAATCATATCTTCTGCATGGAGCTGATAGATTCAAAATAATCACTGGTGAGTAAAATCATTGGCATTTATTTACCTCTTAGCTGAGAAGTGAATTTCCTGGTCATCGTAGCCATTCTGCATCAAAGCCAGGCTGCCTTGAAATATGCTGCTCTTTTTCCTCTTATTGAAAACATTTCTATTGGGCATATTGCCCTCAGGTAGATAAGTAAAATAACCATTAATCCTGTGGTTCTATCTGCTTTAAGGTGCCGCTTAACAAGATAAAGTAGAAATGCAGGAGCACTTTTGCAGCTGCCAAACCCCAGGCTGAGGAGAGCCTGATTAACACTCAACTGTGTTTACTTAAGTAGAGAGACTGTCTCAGATGAGCTATTTCCCAAGTGGGACATTCCCTGGAATATTGCTTGCTTCATCACAGGGTTTTCTGGAGGTAGCAGATGGCTTTATTGTTGTTTGTACAGTATTTGGCTGATATGGCTGTGGACCATATTGTCTGGGCATTTGGGGATTTGTCCTAGAACTTCCAGTTTTCTGCTTTCAGTAGGTCGTGCTGTCACCAAAATGTGTTGGTCACCGGGGCTCAGCTGTGAGGGGGAGCAGCTGCTGCCAGCTCAGGCTGAGCTCCACTGGGGTGCCCTGCAGTGGCTCCAGCATGTGCTGCTGTATTCAAGCATTGCCAAACCCCACAAGGAATCCAGCAGGAATAACCAAGCAGTTACACACTTCCCCTTTCCACAGGCAGGAGAGACAGACTTCCAAAAGGGGGTGAGTCCAGGGCAGAGTGGCTGGGAGAGGTGCCCTGAAGGGGCACGTCAAAGGGAGTTACCCTTTTCTAGGGCATCCCCAGCAGTTTGTAGGGTTGTGCTTTGCTCCCGCCACCCCCACTCTGGTGGTGGGGATGAAGAAAAGCTTGAGCTGAGTAGAAAAAGCCTTTGCCTTGTTGATCCAAGATGAATTCTTTGCTCCATTCATGTTATCAACAGCCTGAACCTGCGATAGAAATTCAGTTGTACTCCAGGTTTCATAATATAGAATGCTAGTCTGCATTTTTTCCCCCTGAAAACAGTGATTAAGATCTGGGAATCACAGACTCATTTAGGTTGGAAAAGACCTTTAAGGTCATCAAGTGCAACTGTTAATCTGTCACTGCATATGAAAACATGGAACACATTTTATCAACCAGTCTGTGCCTCTGGTTGCTGAGTTATGGCAGCATCTACTTTCCTAGACTCAAGAAGCAGAACTAGTGTGAACCTTCAGTTCTTATCTTAGACAAAAAGTTCATTCAGTGTCAAAGCAAATGAATACGTAGTTTTTGATTATGCATAAGTGTTACTCTGTTTTCTTAAGAACAACAAAATAAATGGCTTATTCGCACAGCTGAACCTGTTTCCCATCTCTGTTCAGTAGATGCAGAAAATAAATGAGATTTTTTAACCTAGGTGCTGTATTGATGGACTCTATTTGATGAGCTCAAGCTGCACATCTCTGTATTTTTGACATGAGACTATATTGCCATAAAATATTGCTTGTGTGAAGTATTGTAATGAAGTTTTCCCACTAGAAATGTACTGGAATACAGATGTAGCGGGAAGAGCTTGGTTGGTTAGGAGTGCTGAATACACCATAACAAAGATCTTTTTCCAGACAGAAATTCTATGTTGCTGGTTAAAAGTAAGAGCATGCAGAAAAATGTGATAATACACTTTTAGGCCATTTATGTATTGCCCAACATTTTGAGTTTTGTGTGCCTGAAAAACAGTGAGGTCCACTGGGTTTAAGTGCAGCATCTTTTCATAGCAATAATAGCAATGTAGAATTATCAAAGAAATTAAATGCTAAGATATTTTGGAAGTGCAGAGATGTATTTGAAGTCTGTTTTCCAGTGTTAACTTTGGCTGCAGTCCCTGAAGTTCACTTAAAAGGAGAAAGCACACAGGTTATATAGTGGTTCAGTCTTTATTTTATTCTTTCGATGTTCACTATCCCCAAATACTTCTTGAGAGTATAGCTCTGTGAATTATTTTATTTCATTGTACTCTAGTGGTTTGACCTGGGTGGATTTTACTTCCTCAATTCTGTTTCTCTTGCTGTAGAAAGGGAATAATGCCCATTGTGCCTAGCACAGAGGGCTGGTCATAAGTTCAGGAAGCATTCAAGCCTGTGAAAACGGACAGTGTTTTATGCTTGAGTTTGAAACTAAGGGCTGTCCAACAGGTTTGTGATATTTAAAGGTGATATGTTTGTAATTGAGGTTAAGTTAATCTGTGATTCATTAAAAAAGAAAAAAAAGGGCAAGTATGGAGATCTAAAAAAAAAAAAAAAGAGGAAGGTGCTTTGTAGAACCCAATGCTTTCAGCTCTTTACTTAAAACTTTAATGCAGCTCATATGTGTGGCTTTTGTACCTCATTTAAAAGAAGGCACATCTCTGGAATTGATTTTTGAATGATGGATAGATCATTAGAGTGCTGTGGGGTTGTATATCAGATGATTGCTCCCAATTCCGTGCTGCCGTGTTGTGTTGCTTTCAATTCAGGCAGTCATGGGAAAATAAGAGCTGCTGCCCTTTTAATGCAAAAGATCAGAAGGAGCTGCTTATTTGGATGGAGAGCCTGTCTGAACTGGAACAGATAATATTGGCTGTAAGAAAGCCTCGTTGAGAGGCATCAACAGCCATTAGCACAAGCAGGAGCCTGGATGTCAGTGCTTTGTGCAAGCTCTTGGTCCCAGTGGTTGGAGAACCAGGTACTGTGACAGCTTGTTGAGGGCACTCGGTGGGCTGATGGGAGTTGCTGTTTTCCTAAAAATAGGAAGCACCACATGAAGCCAAGCCTGAGATTTTAGTCAGTCTGCAATGCAAACCAAACTCCTTTCAGAGTATGATGAATTATTTCCAAAAGCTGAATTTTATGCACCACTATTAAACTATTGTTAGGATGCAATTTATGTGAATCCTGAAAATTGGATAATAAATCTTTGATGTTACTTTTTTGAAACGCTCCATTGATTTACGTGGTTGGAGAGCAAGACCTCTATTCCATATCCAGCCAACAGGCTGAAACAGGACTGTGGTGTGAGTTGTGTGATTCGAATATTCAGGGCATGGAGTGGCCTCCTGAGGGCTGTGACAGAGAGTGGGGAGCAAACTGTTGTGAGGACTCAACTCTAATGATTATCAATACTACAAGAAGTTACACAACAGCGATGGAGTGAGTTTTCAAAGTCTGGAATGCGTTGCTAGGAATAAGCTGGAGGGCTTAAATTTAGTAATGGAGTTGCATAAGTTGGTACAAAGGGGTCTTTGAGGACTTCTGTAACTATGTAGGCACACAAACCTTGGCTTAGGGTTTGTCAGATCAGAATAAGATGAAAATAATATCGAAGTCTTTTTTTGTTCCAAGAATGTGATGAAAAGATGGCTTTGTCACACACAATCCCTGGATCACAGACATCAGGGAATAGATGTGATAACTTCAGGCAAGGCAGGAGTTGTGTGGAGACTTGCACAGCTTGTATTTGCTTAAGTCTGTTTGTTCTGCAAATTTGAGGGACAGCTGTTTGTGCAGCACTTCCATAGGGTCTTGTAAGTTCTCAGTAACTACACACCATATTTCTTTGACATAAATGGAGTGCACACTTCTAATTTCTCTGGTGTATTTTCCAGTGCTGGGGGAAGCAGCAAAGCTGTCATGATTAATCTTCAAAAAAAAGGAAGTGGCTAAGAACAAAATCCTAGGACTCATGGAGCATGAGTATTTACATAGGAACATGAGTGCATTTAAACAAATGAGCCTTTAAAAATCTGTTTAAAACACCGGAGTGCATTAACAGAAAACAAATGGTTTGCAATCACAGCAGTGAAAATAAAGCTGTTTATAGTATATGTGTGTGTGTGCTGATACAGGACTCTGGTCAGAGGTTATGCTGATAAATTATTTTTTCATGTAGGCACAAGCAAGCCTTCTCCTAACATAAGCACCCTGTGGTGAGCCATGGAGATGTAAAACAATGCTGTTTGGCTCGTGGTGCTAATTATACACCCCACTCTGGAGCGTTCCTGGACCATGACCCTGTCAAAGTAGACACCACCACTGGAATTGCTAACTACACCCTAGTGGCTGCCCAGGACTGGGATTACAGAGCTCCAGGGACACAGCCCCTGCTCAGGGCTGGATCAAGCCCATTATTCTTCCTGCTAATCACATGCACCTTCATTCAGTGGCACTCGTACCTGGCACATGCCCAGGTAACCTGTGACAAGGTTGCTCTGGGAAGTGCTCATTAGGGGAAATATAATGCAAGGCTCTCTGTTGTAGCAACAGTGTAGGATGACTCTTATTCCAACTGCTGTTTGCAGCTCACACGTTTCTAAAATATCTTAAACATTCTCAAGCTATTCTTCCAGTTTTGAATATCCTTAGTTGAGGAAAAAAAGCTACTGAAGTTTTTAATAATTTAATATTTTAATACTTATCCTTGAAGTCTTGATTTTTGAAGCTGTTAGATAATTTACTTTTTTGTGTGGTCTGTCATTATTCAATGTCCCAGGTGCTGTAATTTGTATGAAAGTTTATTTAGAGGCCTCTTCTGGAGGCAGAAGACCTGTGGGTATTTATTTCTGCAGTGTTAGAAGGGTGCAAAAAGTGTTTAAGAAGTCTGTGGCTTCTAGAAGGTTCCATTTATTTTAAACTTAGTGGAGAGCAAACTGTAGTATCATCATGTAACTTTTGAGAGCATTAAAATATTTCTTCCTGTCTCACTGAATGTTTAAGGACTGCTACAAGTGTGCCCAGACTCCGTGGAAGGATGGAGAACAGTGAGGTGTCCAAGGACACTTGACTGCACGGTGGTCAGGGTGCTTCATACAATGTGTAGGTTGAAATTTATGGACCAGATGTGGAACCTGTGAGGGAAAGCTGAATGTGTCGTGCAGGTTGAGCAAAATGACTACGCTCTGTCCATTTAGTAATTTGTTACTGGATTGTATTGTGAATTCCTTTAGTGTATCAGAAAATTTGAAACCACTGTATTTTGACTTTTCTGATAATCTGCTATCACACTTATTGTCCAGCTATACAGACAATTAATCTTGTAACATTTGAGTAGCTCCAAATGCTTGAAAGATCTGTTTTCCCCTAGTGAATTTGCTACTTTGGAGAAATGTTTTTGCCCAACTTGAGTCACAATGCCACATGTGAAAATATGAAATTTAGAAGGCTGATATACTTTGTGTTGTATCATGTCTTGCTTGTGATAATTAATGCTTAAAAGCACGTGCTGATATTGCTGGGGGGGATCAGTGCATTTCAGATTAGAATCACTGACACATCCTGGTACCAAACTGTCTTGGAGGCAGGGGAGAACTTGCCTCTGGTATCTCACATATCTCTACTGTGTTTGTCTTTCTTGTCAGTGAAATCTGTTACATTTAAACAAAATCCGATCACCCAAATGTCACCAAAGATTAAAAAATACAGGCTGGAATATGAGAAGGGTCTTTCTTATTTTGACCTCACGGGCAATTTTTCTTCCTTTTTATCCTTTTCCCACCTTGGAACTTTGTTCAGCTTCTCCCTCCTACCGTATGAGCTATGGACAATCACCTCTGTTCCACTGATGGATTCTGGAGCTTTATGTTAGTGGAGAGTGTAATCAGAATACCTTTTCAGGGTTCATTTGGATTTGTACAAAACAAAATATTTGAGAGCTTCAGCCGCAGCAAAACTGTGTTTGTTTCTTTCTTGCATAGTTATATTTAGTTGAGACATGTAGGAAACAATTTGAGGGGCTCTCCACTATATATGTGGATCTAGCTCTTCTGGATTTTTGCTCTTGATTGCAAGTTAGATTTTCCACTTTGGAGCCTCTTATAAAATATTTTTTCAACTTTTTACATTGATTATATCCACAGGAAATGTCAAACTACTTAGCTCCTTGGTTTTCTTCTTGTCTGTCCCTCCTCATGATGGGTCTGGCTGATCCTGATTTGTTTGTCCTTTGGTTTGAAAGGTTCACTCCCCACAGCTGCTGGTCTGGCTGCTGAGCCTGGGAAGAGTAAAATTGATGAACTGGCTCCATCCTCCTCTTTTGTATCTCTGACATATCCAGGCCAAGTTGCCCTGAGAACAGACTGTTGTCAACTGTTTCCTCCGTGAGATCTAAGGAGGTGTCTGAATTGATCTTAAAGGGACATTCTATTTTTATCTGGAAAATTCAAGAGATCACAGAGAGTTTACTTTTCAGCAGACAAAATGGTTGGTTCCATGTTGGCGTCCCTTAGGAAAGGGAAAGGTAAAATTATATGGTGTGGAATAGGATCCTTGGCATCGTCACAGGGGATGATTGAAACTATTGGAAATTATGAAGAGTTAAATAAATTTTTGGAGTTGCCTGAGGAATTAAATTCAGCTATTTGAAGAACCAATACCTGGTTATGAGATTTTTAGGTAAATAAACTCCTAGGCAAGAGTTAACTCCTTTACTTGTTCTCAGGATTGATGCTGAAATAATTTAATATCCTCAGTGGAATCAGCTGAGACGGGAGGACAAGCCCACATCTTAAAATCCAAAAGAGAAGTCTCAGCAATATGTGAGAAGGTGGTGATGACTCAGTGACTTGTCAGGCGGTTATAACTCACACTTTATCTCTTATCCTTTCAAATGTTTCACAGAGGGGCAGTGGTGAGAAGATCTACTTTTTATTCTGCATCAGCCAGAAGTGCAGTCTTGCTGTCCTCTTGCTCAGGAAAGAACCTCCAGAGGTTCATTACGTTATTTCCCTCTAGCAGGCCAGGTATTTTTAAAAAACCCCTCTCATCTGCTGTTGTCCTGCTTGGTCAGCCTCTGGAACCTGTTACATGTAATGTCTTCCTTAGCAATCTTCAATCTTGGCTGTGAGTTAGAGTTAATTTGCTGCCAGTTGTGTCAGGAATGAAACATGGAGTTAGTAAATAAAACCTTCTCCAAAGTACGTGCCTATAATAGTTATCAAGTGGTTTTGTTATGTCCCATCTGGATTTTATGGATTGGTAGCTGTCATTTTCATAGACCTCCTTCCCTGCCTTGTCACTTTTGCTTTTCCCTCATACACGCATCATTCTTGATCCGACTCTGACTTAAAGATTTTTGTTCTCCTTTTCTGCCTATGAGATACTCAATACAAGCTTCTGTAACCTGTGGTTATTTCAGCCTTTTGTACAACTTGCATGCTTTGGTTTTGGTAAGATTATACTGAGGGTTACTCCGTTTAAAACAAGAGCCCTGCTCGTGTGGCTGTGGTGGTTCTGCACTGATTCTGTCCATGGCATGAGGGTGTAAGTTCTTTGGATTCTGTATCCTTGGAGTGGGGCGGGTGTGTCCCAGTGCTTTAATTAACAAGGACACAACAACTGCTGATTGTGCGTATTTCGTATCATTCTGGTTTTATATTGTCCCAAAACCATGGAAAATATGTTACATAAATGTACAACCTTTCCATGACTTAGGGAAACATTGGTGATGATCAGTGTCTTCTAGTGTTGGTGTGTTTTTAAGTTATAGATCTGAACTTTTAATATGATTAGGAAATTAAAATCTGTGTTCTGTATATACACCCTAAATGGTCTGACATCTCTAACTAGCTTGAGACCTTTCTTCAATCTTTACCTCACCTACTGAAAACTTCCTGTTCCAATAGTTTGAATGAGTCCTCCAGCACTTCTTGAAATGGAAACCTAAATGCCCATGAGGGGATCTCTCTACAGTGCACAAAGCTGGATGCAAAGAATTTATTTTGAATAGTGACTACATGGGTCTGTTAGGATCTGAGCATGGCTAAGATGCTGAAATCACAGAAGAATGATGTTGCTTATGAGAAGGAGGTTTCCTAGTTGTTGCTGCTAGCTCTGCGGATTTACTGAGTACTTTATTTTTAAAGCTGAGCTGGAGTTGGAGATGATGGAGAATGTGTGGTGCTACTGTAGGTGCAGCAATAGAAATGTAATGTGGCAGGATATGGGAGGCAGATGTACATCTGCGGCACAGCAGCCAGACCAGAACTGAAATGCACTTGTAAGTACCTCTTTAAAAAGAGTGCTTTGAATTCTTCTGACTGCCGCTGGTTTAGCTCAGCAAGGAGGATGGTTGTGTGTAAGCTGAGCAAACCCTGAAGAGCCCTGGTGTTGCAGACTCCAGCTGCAGTGTGAACACACCTGTGGTGCTCACTGTGCAGGCACTGCAGGTTCCAACAGTGCAAAGTGCTCAGCTGAACTGCCTGCTTGTGCCTCTTGAAGTTGTGTTTATTTACCACAAGACACAGCATAAGCATTGCATGGTCATAAGTGTAGCTGTTGGTGAAGGGAATATAGAAATGCAACACAGAGAACCCAAATGTGACACACTCTGCTCTTGGACTAGATATGCAATCATGAAGGGAAACTTCATTCATTTAAAATAACTGTTTTTCCATTAAATCCTTCATTCTATTCTCAAAATTACCCTTTGGAACCTGCATCTGTAATTGGCACAGTGAGAAGCATAATTTTAGCCACACAATATGCATGTGGAGCTAAGTATTCCAACTCTAGATGGATGAAAGGCTTCCTCTTTATTTTGTTATTCTGTATTATTCATGAAAGGATCCCTCCAAGGAAGGGGAGCCTTCAGTGTAGGAAGAAGTAGGATATAAAATCTCATACAAGAAAACACAACAGCCAGCAAAATTCAGACAGGACTGCAAGATAGATACAAGGAAGGGGAAATGAGGAACACCGAGTCCTCCACTCCACTCATCTGATGCAAGGGCACACTCAAATCAGACAGGAATTAGGGGAAGGAGATCCTGTGCTCTGTGTTATGTTGACCTTGGCCTATCACACCTCTTTGTGCAAATATTTCGAGGCACCTCTTCAGTTTGTTTTTTTTTTTTTTAAATCTTCCACTCTTTTTAGGTTAACTATTTTTCCGTTCTTTTTTACCACTAAAATATATTAAAAAAGACTTTTTTATGCATTCAGTCCCTTCTGATTCATAGTAATAATGTGTATCTTTTAAAGAATATAACAGCAGGCTTCTGCCAATTTCTTCATGCATTCACACAAATGAAAAATCCTATGCTGTGAGAAATCGGAAGTATTTCTCTTTCAAAGTGCTTTTATCAAGTTGAGTTAAATTTTTCTGTTGACACAGCATATTCGAGGCTGTCATTTTGTTTCTCAGAGTCCCCTTTTTGGTTAGGAGCAGTCAAAGCCTACATGCAAAACTACCGTAAGAACAAAACTGCCACACAAATCATCTTACTTGTTGGTTCTCTTGTATGCAGCAAGTACAACAAAAGACCTGCTCCTGAACAACCTTTGTTTTCCACCAAGCCTTCCTGCCTTGGTTTTCATAGGTGGCAACAGAGAGAACAGAGGAGCTGAAGGGCACTTGAGGTTTGATCCTGCTGTGATTGAAGTCTTGTGATGGTTGGAGCACATGTCCTGTCAAAGGCCATGTCCTTTCCTGTAATGCCTTCATTTCTATTCCACTGACATGAGACAAACAGCCTGCTTTTTTCTGCATGTGAATGAAAGTTGCTGATAAAGATGCATTGCTTTAAATATGAGTTGGAAATGAAGGGAATTCTCAAGTACCAGCAGAATGTAGTGATGTAAATACTTGAAACACAAATGCTAAATAATAAATATTATGGCTAACATTATTTAGCTTTTTTTCTGCTCAAAAGTAGCCAGTACTGTCACTTTCAGCTGACATTGTACTCCTCTATGATGCTGCTGGTGCTTTGCAGAACTACTTTTGAGAGATCTGTGAAAGACAGCTGAAGAAATCAACCAGCTACACAGATTTGTTTTTTTGAGCACCTCTTTGCAAATGCTCATTTGCCAGCTCCAGTGCTGTGGAATACAGCACATCTGGATGTGTGAAGCTCTTGGTAAACCAAAATAATTTAGGGTTCAATTAATCCTTCAATGCAAGTCAGTCTTGTGAGAGATTACAGAGTAGATCTGATCCATAATCCATTGCAGTGAATTGGAGGAAGTGCTGCTAATTGTGCTGTGCTTTGGCTCCAGCACTGGAGGAATGTGCTGAACTCATCAGGAGAAACCATGCACTTCAAAGGTGTCATTGTTCAAGCACTTGTGCAACAATTAGCCCTGTAAGTTCAGAGAAGCCCATAAGATGTTCAGACTGAGCACATCTCTTGCCTCCTCCCTCTCAGTGAGCTCCTCGGGACACACAGCAAAGACTGGTTTCACCTCTGCTGCAGTCCAGGCACATCCCAGCAATGGCACCAAACGTAACAGTGATTAGCTCATAGTAAAACAGCTTAAATACCTGGCATGTTTAACAAGAATAATATATATATAATTCAAATCAAAGTATCAGCTAATGACAATATCTGCTTAGTTTTATTACCTGCAGGCTCTTTGTTATAGGAACAAAAATGCAACCTCCTTAATGAAACTGCCTAAAACTGTATTTCATTATTAGACTTATTTCTGGTCTTTCTTTTCTCATGTTCTTAAAATTATTGTTGGATCTAAAAAACCATCAACAGCTCATTTAACTGAGATGAGCTAATTCCCAAGTAAATGAGATTTTGTTAAAGGATATGAGATGATAAATAGGAGTATTTGATGTATGTGTGGTCAGGTGGTCCCTGGCAGTAAGTGAGCATCTGAAAAGCTTTCCTTGGGGTGTGCCAGGAGAAATGGGCAGGCTCTGCAGTAGCTTCTGGAGACAAGTGGGACAAGCAGCTCTGCAGCAACAGAGAACAGGATGACATGAAAAGGAACAGATTTCAGTTCTTAGGTTTGGGGTTGGGTGGTTTTTTTTCCAGTTTTGTGGAGTTTTTTTGTGAATTTTTCTTTTTTTTACTTCATCATTTGCTTTGACTAGACCCTCAGATTTGGAAGATTTCCAAAGACTTCTAAAGCTTTGGTTCCTAACCTTTCCTAGTAAGTAGGTGCCTGTTAAAGAACTGTGGTTAAGATGAGGCTGTGCTATCCCAAGTCAGTTGAAATCGAATTGATTTAATCTGTCACTTCTCTTTGCTCACCACAATTACCCCCATCCTGCCCTATCAAACATGGCCTGGCACATGTGGCAATATTTTGTCAAAATGTGTTGCTTTGAAGGCTTGGTGAACAGCTCTGCCACGGGCACATTTCTGCAAATCAACAACCAAGTCCAACCCTACTTAGAGATTTTCCTTTAAAATTTCAGCTGCTTCTTTTGATGGGTATTTCCCCCATGGGGCAGCTTTTGCCTGTCACAATCCTCGATGCCAGGTTAGTAAGGGAAGTGGGTATTGAAACAAATTGCAAGATGCTAAAGCAAATTTTAAAATTATGGGTTTGTACATAGGTTTGGTTTCTTTGCTAAAGCTGCAGGAAGGCTTTCCTGGCTAGGATCTCACTGTACAAAAATGTCATGTGAAATTTTCCCCCCAAAATTTCTTTTTGGGAATAAGTGAAGGTACCAGAGCCAGGCTGTGGTGAGGGGTTAGTGCTGAGGAGCAGAGCCAGAGCTGGCAGCCTGGGGAGCGCTTGGAAGGGCTGCTCTGATTTGGCAACAGCTTCTTTTTCCTTTGAAAAGCTGTGTGTGGCCTCACACGCATAAAGGAGATTTAGGTTTTGTCACCTTTGTGTTCAGACTACTTATCCAATATTATTAATGCCCTTGGAATTGATATTTCAGCCTAATTGCTCCCTGTTCTTCTGTAATACACACACAGACTTGGAACTTTTTCAAGGCTGAATCTCTCAGCCTGTCTGCCTCCAGCTGCCTGCTCTTCAAGTCCTTTACTGTATCAAGACATCAAATGAATTTCTGTACTTGTGATGGATGTCTAAGGTGAAGGAGGTTCCAGTAATATTTAGAGAAGTAATTAAATCCCTGGATAGGATGTAGTTCTTTTGAATAATTGCCAAGAAGTCACCTTCCCCTGCTTTGAAAGTGCTGCTCTCTGTTGTGGTGTGCAATGTGCAGCCGCCTTCGCTGGGGAAGGGCACACGTGCTCGTCTGCTTTTCCACTTTCTGCCTGTGTGTGCCTGTTCCACAGAAGGATTCTTTTGCCTGAAACTGCTCAGAACGATATCCTGTACTGCATATAAAGCT
The DNA here is from genome assembly GCA_035222235.1 of Margarornis squamiger. Taxonomy (NCBI): domain Eukaryota; kingdom Metazoa; phylum Chordata; class Aves; order Passeriformes; family Furnariidae; genus Margarornis; species Margarornis squamiger. Next base: position 25,392,773 of record JAWWTY010000010.1, read on the forward strand.
GTTTTCAAAAAGAAGCATATTAAAAAGAAAAAAAAATCCCCACAACCAGGGTTGAAGTGATTTACTTGCGTTATCATAAGGCGAAAATGTTTTGCAGCATCTCCTCCTTCCTCCTCCTCCCCCCATGTCTCTGGGATATGTCATATAATTTCATAGTTTTATGGCAACAGTGTTGAGCATCTTGATTTTCCCAGCTGGTGTTGAAGCTGCTGAGCTGCCTGTCCAACCCAGTACTTTATTCCTGAAGCATATTTCACATCTTCGCCCTTCATCCAGCTGCTTCAGCCACAGCAGTTAAAATACTTCACGTAATCAATAAAAGACACCTGAAGGAACAGGGCAAGCACTAAATAAATGTTTTGCTAGAAATGCTGTTCAAATTATGTGTTTTTGTCTATTTGTATTGTGTCAGAACCTATTTTGGTGTAGATCTGTTTAAATGACAGATAAATGAGTTGTGAAGTAGTTTGTAATCCTGTTTTGGTCTCGGGAGAAATTTAATCAAAACTATTTTGAAGGCACTGTTTAAAGAACTCTAATATTTGTAACAAATTTCATGTGAATGGGAAAACAAGATTGGTGTTCCTTCCGTGAGGGAGCAGCTTTCTTGTGCAGCAACAGCTACCCAGACAAATAAATTACATGTAAATTAAGAATATCTTTTTCAACACACACAAATCAAAATTTAATAACTATAAAAAGAAACTTGGTATTAATTCAAGAGACTACTGGCTTTTTGCTGTCAGCTGCAGACTGTTTGTTTTTTAAATCTCCAAGAGAAATTGAAAAAGGGGTGTTTATTTCTCAGAAAAGAAAAAAGTGCCCTTGGGATTTGCGTGCTGGCCCCTTTCTCTGGTTGAGGTATCAGTGCATCTCTCAGCTGCTTTGGAAAACATGCAAGTTTGCCTTGAGGTGACAGATATTTGGGAAAAGATGAATGAAAATGAGGTACTTTTACTTAATGGAAGGGGCCACAAATCTTCTGTTTGGGCCGCAGAGGTCAGTAAATGATGATGTTGCCTTTCACATCCAGGCTCACAGGTGAGAGATCCCTGTGTTCAGGTTGCACATTTCAGAGATAACTGCACAGTATTTTCACAGTTTTAATGACCCCATTACTCATATTTACATTTTGGTTTTAATTGGACATTTGGAGGAAAATTTATTTGGTAGTTCTCCTGTGTTATAGTTTTCATCTTCAACAACTTATTAACAAGCAGAGCCTCGGTCAGAAGGCGTTCAGAGGACCTTGCCTTCTTAAAAATAATCTGTACAAGGATAATGAAGGGTCTAATTATCATTGCAGTTGCAAAGTAATTCTCAAATGCAAAATACACCTCCCATATAATTACTGTGATCAAACTGGATTCTTAAATCATTTATCTTGTTTAACTGGAATGCCTTCTAAAAGTAACCTAACTTGGCACTAGAGGAGGCAGCACGTGTTCTTGTTTTATTGGGTTTTTTGGCTTTACTGTGCACTGGGAATCTTTTTTTGTCTCTTAGGTACCATCCATGCATATTAGTCTAACCCAAAAGTCAGTGTTCCACTTGGAGTTTGTGCAAACATACTCCTGAAGTTTGTCTTGCAGGAAAACACTGAGAGAAACAAGAAGGCACAGTGAAGTATTTTCTTTAGGATCCACTAACAGTATCTAGCCAGATAACAATAGCAGGTGCTGTGACTGTTGTTAGATGAGGGTGGTGGTTGGTCAAGATGTGCTGATTTGTCTTAGAATTAAAAATATGGACATCAAACGTACCTTGTTTTTCCTCCTTCTCTTGGTTTTCCCCTTTCCCTTTGGTTTTGTGTTAGCTCTTTCTTCAAGTGCCTTGATGTTTTTGAGCCAAGGTCTTCATCCATCTTCAGATTTACTGTTTGTAGGTAAAATTTCTACTGCAGTGATGGTCCAGATCAGGGAGTAATACTATCAGCAGACAAAATAATCAGCTCCAGATTCCTGCAGATACTTAAGAATTGTTTTGCAGTGCGTTTAAGTTCATTCATTCTCTTTCATTAATGTGTCTTGAGTCTGCCCTTGACTTTCTTGCAACTTTCTTTTGACATCTCAGAGGTATCTCTTGCATATATAAAGGTTTCTGCATTAAGGATATTATTCCTCTCCTTTGTTTCTTGTCTCCTCCTTCAGGCAATTAGTCTGTGAAATGTGGGAAGTAAACAAACCTAATCACATTCTGACCATTTAAGGTCAACCTTTTCCTTCTTCACTCTGTAAGGTATGGAACTAAATCACAGCTTCATAAGTACTCTTTGAAATGAGTCAGGAATGGGTTGAGACCAGTTGCTGAGATGAAGGAAAGGGAATTTATGTTCATGTAACTTTGATGTTTGGTTAGAATGTAATAACTTTTAGGTTAGTCTGAATTTTTTTTTTAAAGCAGAAAGAAAAAAATTAGGGGGTTCAGAAATTAAATTCTTTCTGAGCTGATGCAACATCAGTTAAAAAAATCTTCCTTGTCTAATGGCTTTGTCAAGTTGTATATGCACAATTTAAACACATAACATCTTTTAGTGACTTGGTCTTAAACTTCTGTGGTATTGGAGCCTCTAAAGTCTCAGAGGAACTGACCTGGCACCAGGGCTTTTTGGATGTTATATCATGCTTTAGTGTGCTGTGAGTGTGATGCCACAAGCTGATTCTCCAGACAAGGAAGTTTCTGCTCCCCGGTTGCTCCGTGTCCAGCAGTGAAGGGCGAGCAGGTCCCCATGGGAAAGGGAACCGGGAGCCAAGCACTGGCACAGGCAGTGGCCACACCAAGGGAACACACACACACAGGCAAAACTAGTGGATTTGAAATACATTTTACTGCTCTGCATGTCCTAAACCAAGTATTTCATTATTTCCTTAGAATGGAAGATTATGAAAACGTACTATGAAAGCCCCAGTGGTAGGAAAAGTGTTTTGCAGATTCAGAATTAGATGCTTAATCTGTGTGGGTTTTTTCTTTAGTTCGTCCTATAATTTATAATGGTTTTTTTCCTTGGAGGTTATACTTCTCATTTTGTCCTTAAGTTCTGTGCATAAGAATGTGCTAAGTCATTACAAAAATATGCAACAGTTACTGTAATCTCTGCTCTGTCTTTTGAAATTTGCAAATAGCAATCTTTTCAATAATGCATATTTATAGAATACTCTATCTGAGAAAGAAGTTCTGCATCAAAATGAAGAGGGTTTTTCCAACTGTAAATGCAAATTTACTGGTATAAATTCAAACTAATAGTTTTATTACAGTGGTAAAGTTAATGCAAAAGATCAGTGGTGGGAAAGGTCATCTTTCTGTAGTATAATACACCAAATACTCATGGAAGTGAGCGTAATGTAAAGGTACAGCTTTGTGTTAAAGACAGTGTGAACCTGAAAATTACTTCTGCTGTTGTCACGTTAAGATCAGTTTGGATCTTTGATTTGCAGAGAGGTTTTGGCTCTTGGCTTTCCTAGAAAGAGAACAGCATCTCTGTTAGAAGTAAATAACTGCTTGTTTGGTGGAGGGGAGGAGTGACACAGTTCAGTGGAGCTACTAATTTCCATTTTCTTTTGCTCCCAAGGGAGCAAGGGCTTCACTTGTACCACAGAAAAAGGGAAAGAAAATACATGTGATAAAGATGCTTTACTTGTGGGTTGTTGGGGAGAAAATCTTTCTTCCTGCCTTTGTCTTTAAGAAGAAAGTACAAGGTTGCACAACAACAGGCTGCCTTCCCAGACTTTATTCCCTTTTTTCCTTTTAAACTTTTCTAGAAAGTGAGACTGTAAGTGAGGCTGTACCAGAGGTGAGAATCACCTGGCAACTCCTGTCTTCCCTTTCCTGCCTTTGGTCACTGCTGTGCTAACTGTGTCATCCTTCTTTCAGAGGCAGAAACTGCTCATCCTCAGCAGCTCCCCCTTTCCCCAGGCAGCAGCAGTGTGGCTGTGGCTGTGGGTGTGTGACCCGGGCTGGCCAGCCCACCCCACGGAGCTCAGGGAGTAGCACGGGTGGAAAGCGCTGCCTTTAGCAGGAACACGGGGATGGTTGTCCTGGGCGAGGCACCAAACAGAGCTTAGGTAGATAGCTTGAATTTTATACGCAGGGTGACATCATACAGCCTCAGAGCCGTTTTTATTGCCTGACACAACCCAGTCCTGTGCATGTGTCACAGCACATACTGCATGTACATCCAGTCATTTCCTATGGGAATTCATCTGTGAACGGCAAGGTCTGTGAGTGTTGTTTAAAATAGTCCTATCAGGGGTGAAGCTTCCTCTTGTTCTTACTGGGAAAACCTGCCAATGTTTAGTAACACTGCATTGGCAGCTTAACCAAATTCTAATTGTAAATGTCTGTCTTTGGAGGAGTTCTGGGAGGTTATTTATTAGGGAAAAAAAAAAAAGAAAAGCTCACAAGACTTAAACTTGCTGTGTCAGGGAGGTCTTTGAGCTGCTCTTGCTTTACAAGGTGTGTGATTTTAAGTAATTAATTCTTTTGGACATTGAAAACATTTCTCTGGTGTAAATGCAGGAAGGTGCCTCTGTGCAAGGCACTTGTCTCTAGTGGGTTGGCATCAACCAGCAGCTGTGCCCATCTCAGAGCTGTTCCCCCATCCAGTGGGACCAGGGGAGGAGAGGAAGAGCAGAGGCAAGAATTATAAGTTTAATAAGCAGCTTGGAGAGCAAACTGAAAACCAAAACAAGTGATGCAAAGGCAATTAATTGCTCACCACTTCTCATGAGCAGATAGATGCCCAGCCAGTGTCAGGGCAATGGTTACCTCCTCCAAAAGCCCTCCCTCAGCTTTTATTGCTGAGTATGGTGTGATATGGCAAGGAATACGCCTCTGGTCAGTTGGGATGGCCTGTCCAGGCTGTCCCAGCCCCTTGCCTGTCCCCAGCCTGCTTGCTGTGGGGGCAGAGAGGGGGAAGAGGGAAAGCCTTGGTGATGGGCTCAGCAACAGCCAAAGCCCTGCTGTGCTGTCAGGCTGTTTTAGCCCAAATCCAAACACAGCACCAAGGCCCACCAGCAAGGACAGCAATCAACTCCATCTCTGCCAGACCCACCATGATAATATGCTGATATACCAGTGTCTGATGCCAATATTGCCTTCAAGCCTGAGCATTATAGACTTGTTATTCCAGGGCATGCCAAAGCTCTTCAGAGCTGGGTTTGTCTTCTAGAACAGTAAAACTGTAGGTGATGGGTAGCTACAATAAATAAGGGCATAAAGGGGATATAATGCAGCAGTTACCCGACTATAGGGGCAGTTTTAATGCCTCTTAGAGCTGGAGATTGTCAGTAATTACATCTGAGTGCTCCGCTTATGCATAATCCAGCAATGTGTACTTTTAAACAATAAAATACTATCATTTTAAGGTGCTTTACACCTCCTCATACAGAAGCCAATACTTTAGCTCTGTTAAGTTAAATGTCTTGTTTCCCTTTCAGACCTCACATCTTTTAAAGTTCTGAAAAGCACCACACTAGGCATGAGGAATGGATTAAAACAACCTTTGCTTCCTTCACCCTTATTTCTCATCCTTGTTCTTTATGCTGCTAAAGCGTTTCTTGGCCTTAAGAAGGCTGAAATGGGTGCTGAGATGGCAGTCCACTCTGTCCTTCCACAGAATCATTGGCAGTGTTTTCAGTAATATTTCTAATATAAGAGTACTAGATAAACAAGAAAAAGTGGTAACCTAAAGTTACAGGAGTGTGAAAAAACCCCAAATGGTCTGATCTTTCACTTTATGCTTTTGTATCACATGGTTTCTCACAGCCAGGAGTGGGAAAAATGTGATGATTTCCCTTCTGTGGCAGGTCATTGTGCCAGCCCAACCCCAGGTGTGGGGTCACTGGGGGAGAGAGAGGTACAGGGAGCCATGGAATTGCATCTCTGCTCCCTGTATTTGTGGAATCCTCTGATTTCCTGTTGTCTGGAAGAGTCTGTGCTACCTCAAACTTCTGCTCTCCAACATTTGCCTTGTGCTCAGCAGTTACAAGGATAAGGTTGCCACTTTTATGGGTGTATTTATCATCTTTACTGCAAAAACTCCTCAGTTAGATAATTTGCTGTTGCAAGGGTAAATAAACTGCATTTATTACATGACTGAAATGAATGTTAATAAGTAGTAATCAGTGTTCTCTGGTTTGTCTTTTAAAATGGAAGTTTAGAGGTAAATAAACCAACCCTGTAAGTTTAAATTCAACATTTCTGATCAGGGGAGCACTTGACAGAGCTGACAAATGAATATGCCTTGTTCTTCTAAAGCTTGGCTTTTGCCAAGTAAACATTGCTGCTGTAATGATGAAAAAAACCTCCAGCAAATAACTGATGTTTGAGTGTTTAGGGAGTTTGAATCAGTGCTGCAAGTGTTACCTGCCTGCTCCCAACACTCAGTGCTTTCAGCACCCATTTAAGCAAAAGGGAAAAGCACCTGCATTGGACAACACCCTTCCCACCTGAAGCTTTGTGTCATTTTGTGTTTCTTGGGTTTTCAAAGGCTGGAGGAATGGTGGTGTAACAAACCCTGATCATCACCAGCTTCATAAAGCCTTTTGTTGCAATTGTGTGTTTGGTTTTGGGTTTTTGTTTGTTTTCCTTTTTCTTTGTCTGTGTCATGTGCTGCCCAAATGGAATGGTTGAAGATGTTCTATATGGATTTCCTTAGCCAAACCAAGCTCAGGCTTTGGGATTTGGGAGTCACGAGTGATGAGACTTTGCTGTTGTTTCTTGTGCACATATGAACAGGAGCAATGTGTACTTTGTGTATGAAATTACGAGAAAGAAAGCATTGCTATCAATTTTATTAAATTTCTCTTAAATATTAGGTTTAAGAACTTGTGTCAAAAGAGACTCTTCTGGCCACTGTTGCCCTAAATACAAAACTTACCTAAATTAATGTGTCCAAACCTCACGAGATCCTGATGATCTGAGGACATTTGCACAACAGATTTCAAGTAGACTTTGATTCCCCTTTCTACTGAATCACTGTGCTGTACTTGCCTTGACACAGAAGAGGCTATTTTGGGAGCATATGGCCTGGAAAAGTATTTCTAAGCAGGTGTAACAGAAATTCTTCTCATAATGGCTCCAAATAATTCAGATAAATATGTCATGGATGATTGTTCCTGACATGAGGGAGTATATAATGTATAGAAATGATGACTTGTGGAATACTGACTTTGAAGAACCTCATTCTTTGCAATAAATGAGCTCCAAATGTATAAAATCCTGGTACAACTGCATAATGAAGGTGATTCACTTATGTTTCAAGGTTTTTTCAAGCTAGAAATTGCATCAGCAGAGATAAATTTTATGATTTATTATCATACCAGTCTGCAGCTAAATATTCAGTTGAAGGAGGATTTAAGTATTTTTCAAGTTTGGACTTTTTTTTTTTTTGTTGTTCCTTTATTGCTCAACCTTTTAAAAATAACTCTTTTTGGAAAAAGAAAATAACCTTTCTAATGGAACCCCGTATTAACATCTGTCTGAAAACATTCATCCTGCTTCTGGTGGTGACAAGGCAGAAGGAAATGACTATTGCCTTTTTAAATCTAAAATATGCATGTGAATAATTCAGGCAATTCTGTTTCATATCTTTGAATGGAATGATGCCTTTACAAATGAGTGTTGGATGCTGTCTACTGTTACTGATTTACTGAGAAATACTTATCAAATCTCTTAGGATTTATTGCAAACAAAGGTGTAATGAAGGCTTTGCATATAATTACTGGAAGCTTCTTTGAGGTGGATTTGTGATGCAGATCCTGGAATCCTACATGGGGAGAAGAGGTTAAAAAATAAGTTTTGGGTATTTGTGGTTGAATACAAAACTTTAGGTGTGGTCAATCAATATGTGAACTGGTGCATATCAGTTTTTAGCTTTGGATGAGCTGATCTAGATTATTTTGAAAAGTAAAAAGGGACATTGTTCAGCTTAGAACTAAAAATCTCAAGGACTCCGATTGGTTTGCCATCTGTTCTTTAAAAATGAGCATTTGAATTGACATCTAATTTTAGTATTTGTTGACGTACTAATAGACATAAAATAAAATTAGAACTCAGATCCAACCTTAGCCCGACCAAACCTGATTCAATTATCTTGTCCTTCACCTTCAAAGCAGTGAAAGGACCCCAGTGAAATTGTAAATTCAAAATGTGGAGCAGCATAAAGTGACCTCATGCCCATGATTCAGGTTTTGTGACATCATAGAGCAGCAAGAAGGGGCAGGACATGGGAAAAATACAGCTTTGAGTAAGATGGTGTTAAGGGCCATGGCAGGGTCAGGTGGTTACTTGGAGGTTTGCCATCGAGGATGTTTCTCCTCTAACACGTCTTCAAGGGTGGAAGGTGTTTGTAAGGGAGCAGAGGGAACAAACCAGTTTCCTCCCAGGTCTGATAAAGGAATTGGCTGTGAGGTCTGGATGGGGCAGAGGTGGGGCTGCATGTCTGGAAAACCTTTGAGAAGAGCAAGCAGAAAGTGAACACCAATGTCATTTGTTATTTGCCTGGAATATTTTTACTTCAGTATCCTTCAGAAAAAGGTGCAATTCCTGCATTTCAAACTGTCATGTCATCTGTAAATAATTGGTTCACAGATTTTTAAACTTTTAAATATATTTTAATGCAATTGAATTAGCAGGTGCCATAAAATTAAGTTCTGGGACATGGTAGAAATAAGGAAGGATCACTGCCTGATACCACAATAGGTGCTTTTTTAAATTTTCAAGATTCTGTTCTTAAGTGTCCAGAATGAATAACATCAAAGTATAAAAATATGTCTGGGTTTAGTGGAATCACCCATAATTCATCCATAATCCTGTAAACAACTTCCTTCCACACATCCCTTGGTGGGAGAAAATGTTCCACCTCATGGAACTGAGAGGTGACAAGATCCCAGAGCCTTTTAGAGAGAAACTCAATCTTGTCCTTCTGTGACTATAACACGATGCTTTCATTGCTGGAAGATGAGTAAAGCACTGTAAAGTTGCGGGCAGAATTGTACCTGTACCTGCCTTCCACTTGTCTGAGTACATTGGCTCAACAGTTTCTACTGCTTGTGGGAAAAAAAGGGATGTTTTGCAAGTGGTTTCATACATTTCATGAGTTTTAAATTTGTGGTTTTAGGCCACGTAAGTGCATGAAAATGTATTTGTTGTGTCTGTCTAAATCAGATCAAAAGTTGGAAGGAAAGCCTAAGGGGGATATGCAGCATAATCTAGGAGAGACACGAAGAGAGGAGAGGATGTGGAATCTCCATCCCTGGAGATATTCAAAGCAGGGGGTATGAGGCCCTGAGCAAGTGTATTTAGCTACATATTTGGCCCTAGTTTGGTGGTTGCAGCATGGCCTTGAAGGGTTCTTTATGACTGAATTTATTCTATGACTGTACAATCTTATGAATAATACCACTTAGAGTTGTATTTTGTTTTTCCAAACTGAATTGGGTATAAAATATTGCATTAGTAGCACCTTGCCATTTACATTGCAAACTGACAAGATCAAATTTGTAACACTTTAGTGGAAAGCAGTAAAAAAGTTTTATCAGCTGAGTTGATTTGAGTATTTTGAAAGAGAAAACACTTTTGGCAACTCCCCTCGCTTGCTTCAGCCTGGAGTGACAGGGTTAAAGAGTGGGAGAACAGAAAGGCAGGTGTTTCTGTTGGGGTATAAAGTCAATTTGATATTGAAGTGACAAAAGGAGGCTAAATAATTATATTGTTCCTATTTTTCCTTACAGAGCAAATAAAAATGCATGTAACTTCCTCAAAAGTCAGGATGGTGTGAAACACTTGATCATCACCATGTTGCAGTTGTTTGTAATGTTGTTCTAAGTAACACTCAAGTAGTTTCCCTTCTTGTAAACCTCAGTTCTTCTTCCTGCCTTTATCTGATTATTGGTCAACTCACGTCACAGATAGAGGATATGGGTCCCCTGAAGGCAGGATTTCCATACCTGAAAACTGTTTCAGAGAGGCAGTACGAAAGTGCTGTTCTAGCTGAAAATCTCACCACCCTGGATATTTCTTCTGAAAAAATAAGAAAAGGTTGTTGCTTTGTTTTTGGTGGTGCCCTTTACAGAGAGCAGAGTCTGGCAGGGTTTAGGCAGAGCTGGGCTCCCTTTTGCGAGGGGGAATTGCTGCCTTAGGAGGGGCTGCCAAGGAGGGATCATTTGCAGGTGAAAGGCAGGACTGGGCAGAACTGCAGCTCTCTGAGCCTGGCTGCCTTCGCCTTTGGGTGAGAGGCTTCTGCAGCAGCAACAAAGGACACCCCGGCCCCCAGAACTCAAGTATCAGCTGGGCTCTGTGGCTGGTAGGACTTTGAGAGGATCTGTGACCATTTCTGTGGCAAGGGTAAGGTTTGTGAAGCACTGTGGGAACTTCTATAGGCCTTCAAACTGCAGGGAAATCCCTCCACGTTTCCATCCCACTTCTTGTTTTTAGCTGGAGTCCGTGGTAAGGTCTGTATGTGGAATACATCAAAATACAACAGCAGGACTTCATGTGGTGCCAGCTCAACAGGAAGTATTTAGCTATGGGAGTACCAGTGTTCCTTCCCCAAAGGGATGAAGGGACTCATCCTGGGAAATTATGGATTTCTGGTTGCCTTAGTCATCTGGGATCTACCTAACCCATCAGGATGGGGTAAGAGTTCTTACACAGCACAAAACAGGGCTTTTTGGTCCAAGTGATATTTAGTTTGAAGCTATGCTGTTGAATAGCAAATGATAAAAAATTCAGGTTATGTTCTGTCTCTTCCTCTAGGAACTGTTGTGTTTTGTGAACATTTGAACATAGATAACAATGAAGCTAATGAAGCAGGGATGTCTTGATACATTAAGTAGGATTTTAATGGGCATAATATCTTGTAAAGTCTATAATTAGCATTCATTTACATCTTGAAGTAGATGGAAATCTTAAAACAAGAAACTACTTGGCAATAGCTAGCTAGCTAAGTATGTGTGTGTGTTTACATGTATACACTAACCTCTGACTCGGTGATGGAGAGAGGTGTGGGCAGGTCATTGTCACCTGCAAATGCTTGGCAGGGGGATGTGCTGTGAGGGAAGGAGTGGTGTAGGATATCTGAAAAATGAGATCAGTTCTTCAGAATGAATATTTCCTTTCTCAAGACTTGTGCCAACCTTCATAGCAAGGGCATTGTAGTTCCTTGATGAGACAATTTACCTCACATTTGGTGCAAGTTAAGAAGTTGCACAATTAATTTCCCAGGAATCAGCTTATCCATAATAACCTGTTGAGGTTTTGAGCTGGAGTATGAAATAATAAGTATTTTAATAAAACCAATGGAATGTGATTCCTTGAATACTTTGTGCTCTCCTGGCAAAACAATCATGTCACACTGCACGTGACAAATAAATCTTGGTGACTAAGTCTGACCAAGTTGTGCTCCTCCTGAGCTGTGTCTCCTGCAGCAGCCTGGGTTTGACATGGTCACAGGGGGATGATTTGGTCATTTTCCTGCTTGGCTAATCCCTCTGGGTAGAGACCCTATGGTTGATGGGAGAGTTTTGTTTAAAACCTACCCGTAGTTGTCACGAGTGGATTTCCATATCTGAAAACTATTTCACAGGCACAACAAGAAAATGCTATTCTAGCTGAAAATAAGTAATAGTTTAGAAAATCTGTTTCTGAATGCAAGTAAAATGTGTTTTAGGTTCACCTTAAATCTGCCTTTGTTTTTTTGTGGAGAGGCACCACACAGACGGGTGCAGTAAAGCTTCTACTGAGAAACACAGCTGTGGAATAAACCTTGTTCCATTCAGGAACTATTGCAGACATGGGACCGTCCAGTTTGTTCTGTTGTGTCAGCATCTGAATGTAGAATGCTGAGCGAATCTGGCATGCGTGCAGGGATCCCTCTTTCTGACCAGGAGGGTGTGCTGAGCAAACTAGGACGGGGGAGTTAAAAACCCCAGAAGCATCGCTCATCCTATTTCAGGCATAGAGGTGAAGCTGTGGAAGTCCTGAGGAGCACTGGAAAATTAAAGGTGACTTTTGGATGGGTGATGGATGTGCTGAAATAGTGTGCATCAGTAACTCAGTGTGACCACGATGTCTGAGATAATCTGAGGTAAAACCACACTAGGACTCGTGTTCTTAAAGCAAGAGCTCTAAAATCCTGTGTGGGGCAGAGTGTGTTCAGCTGAACATCATAATTAAAATAACAATGTCTATATTGAAGCTCATTCCTGTAAAACCCTTGCAGCAAAGCGTCCTGCTTGCTGCTCCGAGGAGCTTCAGGGAACTGGGGCAAACATGCACAAATCTCTCTCAGATCTTGCATCACAGCAAGCACAGGTGCCTAAAATTAAACACCTAAATAAGCTGTCTGGATTTGAGAACTCCCAAAGTTCCCATTAAAGAAATTAATGCAAAAGGAGAGCAAGTTCCAGTAACAGTGGGAGGGGTGAAGTTATTTGAATTGCTGTTGTCAATAATTTTGATTCTGGCCGTAAAGCTGAGGCTGATACTCTGCTGACCAGTAAATATTGTCTATCGATTCTGTCACCTGAATTAATGTCTCTGAACTGTATCCTGCTTCCCTTTAATGCCTGCTTTCTTAGCAGCGGATGCCAGAGGCAGAAGCAACATAAAATTAGAGTTTATTTTTTTAACACTTCATTTTGAGCCGCATAAAACTTAACCAAATGTATAACCTGTGTGATTACTTAATTGTGGTAGCTAATAGAGTGCGATTCCATTTGTGTTGGGGACAGGTGGAATGTTGCATGGCTTGGGATAGGTCTAATTAGCACTTAGTGCACCGTGATGTTCTTCTGATTGGGATATTTTAGTAGCCTTTTATTCTTTTTCCCCCAAAGAAAACCAGGCACGAGTAAAATTGCTTTGTTAAAGCAAGAATGAGGTGGGTTTCATTTCTGAAGAAATAGTGTTGTTGAAAAAGCACGTCCCCCAGAGGCAATGCTTTCCATTAGGAGTGAAAGATTTAGTGAATGCCCATTAGAAGGGGCTAGCTTGTGGTAATAGGTGCTTCCAGGAGCACTTGCTCTCACAAGCTCTTTACAGAGCAAATCCTTGAAGAGCGGTTGTATTTTTATACCCGTACAAACTCCAGCATGTCTCATGCCATTCTTCTCAGAATCTTGCTTTTCTAATCTTGATCCTGTTGACCTCACCCCTCTGTCTAATCAGAACATAAGATGATTTAGAGGGGTTTTTGAGCAGACTTGAAAACTTCCCAAAAAGCAGTTTATTTTTAGAAATAAATAGAATCCAAATGCTGCTTAGTCCTTGATTATGTCTTATCAAAGGTTTTTAAAAATGGAGAAGGAGATGGTGGCTAACAGGGGTGTTGTGTTTTATGAGAGCATCATCTTCCCTTTTTTGGCTGTTTTTTGCTTACCTTCCTCCTGTAGATGCTTGTTTCACTTACTAGGACTTTAATTTCATGCAGAATTGCTATCTAGGTTACATTTTCCCCCCGTTTAAGTGACTAGACTGTGTTTGAGAATTGCAGCCTGCCTTTGTCCTCGCGTTACCTTGGATTTCTCTGTTGTGCTCCCAACTCTGACCTTGGTGGAGAAGAGATTATTATTTCATTTGTTAAGTAGTCACACTATTGAATGGCACAGAGCAGGGTTGCAGCTCCTGCTAGAGAAGGTCTGAGGGAGTGTTCTTTCTAAATATGCAATTTGATGTGTGTATATATATATATATATGTATTTTTAAAGCAAACTAAAATTCTTGCTGTATTCAGGAGGGAAAAAAAAAAGGTTAATTTGTATAAAACTAAACTTATCCTAGAATGTTTCCAGGAGATTAAAATACTTCATAGCACATTTAAAGCAAAATAATTAAGTTTTTGTTTGTCTATCTTAATTGGTTCTCTAGAATGTTAGTAAGCAGCCCATGAAAGGAATTGAGTATATCACTGGCACAAACTGAAAAAAATTATCGATTAGAGAAAAAATGGAGTTGCTGTGATGGAGAATTCATGTAAGTTTTGGATCTGGAAATATTGATATGAAAGTGGAATGGGAAACTGAGACTCCACATCCCTGAGAGAGGGTAAGGGGCATCAGTAAGGGCACTTGAATTGTCCTCTCAGATGATGGACCTCAGACATTTCTTATGCATTGAGGTGACCTCAGGAGGGTCAGATCCTTCCCAAAAACTTCCACTTGACTCTTTGACTCCAGCATTGCTCTCAAGTTTACATTTGCTTCTTGAATTGTGACGTTGGAAAATAGCTGCTTGGACCCTCCTGTGTGTCTCTTGTTGTTCTGCTGTAGCCCTGAGCCAAAAGTTCTGTTAACTGCTGCAGTTGGTCCTTTCAGTGGCTGGCACAGATAGAATTGTCCTGCGGGCGGTGCTGGATGCTCTGTGCGCTTTTATAGCTTCTGGCTCCCTGTGAAACCCACGAGTGAGGTGGCCCAAACAAAACATGGCTGGACCTCTAAAATGTAAGCAAAATATGAGCAATAAACTAGAAGCTGTACAACAAAACACTGGCCAGAAGTATTTGAAGAGGGAATGCAGGCAATTTTTCACAACTTAAAGCTGTCCTGCAAATGGTGATTGTGTTTTTGTTCTTTTTGACCTCCTACCCTCAACTTCTGGGAAATTTATTAAACTCCTGTTAAACTTTATACCACCTACAACTTTCCCTTTTTAAATAGTAACAAACTACTGATTCTGACCAACATCAAGTTCTGACTGTTTTGTGAAGTTGGAACAAGTCTTTCCCCCATTGTTAAATTTTAACGTTTCACATTTTTAAGTGTTTGGCTACTGACACAGCTTTACTTTTTATGAGAAAACTCAAAGCTGGTTTCTCGACAGCTGTCCCAGTGCAATACTTGGCATTAAAAGCTATCAGAGAGAAGCTGTAAAATGCCATCAATGGATAAATAAAGGATTTGTTAGGAAATGTGTAGAAATTACATATTTGTAGTTTCTAAGACAATTAATTGCAACTGGGCTATGATTTTTTTTTTTACCTCTTATCCTTCAGTATTTTAAAATGCATCACAGTCATGTTAAAATGTGGTATTTCCTTTGCTTTTTCTTGCCCTTGTTTCCCATTTTCTTTTCCTTCCTTTTACGCAGCTGACTTGCTTTGCATTATTGACTGATTCATAGTTTAGGATGGATTTAGGATGGTTAAACAAGGAGAAATGCTAAGTTTCAAGGTGTGTGTTTTGAGCTGTTCATTTTAGGTGTCCTCTCAGTTCTTTGAAATGCCATTTCCACAGGGGATAGTTCAACAGAAAATGCAGTTGAGCATAGTATTTAAGAACTTTCCAGAAGATGAATTGTTCTTCCTCTTTCTGAGGGTGTTGGAAGTGCTTGTCTCTTGGGGCTGCTTTTCCATTGCAGTCTTATTGCTAGAATGGGGTGGAATATATTATTCAACTTGTGTAATGTCTCATGTATTTTATCAAACCCCCCCCATATATTTACTGTAAAGTAGGTTAATACTCTCCAGAATGACATTGTTGTGTTATATATTGTGGATGCAATTAATTTTCCAGCAGGAGTGGTAGGAGGAAGTCCCAAGTGCGTGGTGGATGTCAAGTTAGGACATGGCCTTTGTGCGTGTCGTAGCTGCGAGCGCAGTTTGCCCTGCACTGCAGAAAGCTTTATTTATCGAGGGCCTTGAGCCACTGCCCCGTGGTGCACAGCACTGCAGTCCTCTGCTCCTGCTTGTCTCTAGGGCTCAATAGCCATTCTTGGTGCTTATGTAAAAGCATTCTAGGCCATGAATCTGTGCTCACTTGTGATGGGAGCCAGGAAGGGGCTTTTGGACAGCGCACATGAGCTGTGCTGGACTCATGTCTGCTGCACAGCCTTCCCATGGCTCGTTCAGGTAGAAATTAAAGAGTGAACAAACACAGATCCCTGCAGATTCCTCTGTCCCCTTTCTGCTCCAAACCCTGTGCCTCCCAGGGCAGGGAGCAAAGCGTTTTCCTTCTGGCACTGAGTTACACTGGGAGCTCCTTCTACTACACCTTCTTCTGCCAGCCCGCATTTGCAGCTGAAAGAGATCAACATCCTGGGCAGGACGTTTTTTAGGACAGAAGTATTTTGTACAGTTCCTAGCA
This sequence comes from Margarornis squamiger, assembly GCA_035222235.1. NCBI lineage: Eukaryota > Metazoa > Chordata > Aves > Passeriformes > Furnariidae > Margarornis > Margarornis squamiger. The sequence goes on from JAWWTY010000010.1 coordinate 25,408,852, forward strand.
CTCGGGCTCCTGATGGAACCCCCAGGCAGAATGAAATATTCATTCCTCGGCGTGACAAATCACAAGACCTGCACTGGAGTCTTGTTATCCTGTGGCTGCTCTGCCCTATGCTTAGCACTCTGCTGGAAGTTTTGCCTTTCTCTTGTCAGACTACTTCAGCAAGAAATGAGCCATCTTGAAGTGCATCTTTTCATTGGCAATTAATCCCTACTTCACATAAGGATCTGCATTCAAGGAGATGATGAACAGCAGTTGGATCCGCTTGAGAAAGAATCGAGGCTTTAACAACAATAAAAACGTGCTGAAGAGCAGCATTTTAGAAGTGGGACTGACAGGAGATGATGTTCTCATCAAAACTACAGGCAATAAAAGTACAGAAAAAGGAACAGTCAAACCCTTTGTTTTTTGATTTCCTTATCTTGAAATAGTGCAGAGATGTAACGATTAAATAGTGTTTATTTCTGCACTATTGGTAGAGCCTTTAAAGTTTGTCCTGAAGATTAGGTAACACCTCAGCAGCAGCTCATCTTTTCCCCATCCAAACCACTGTGGTGTTCCTGTTCTTGCACTTTTCTAGTGGCGTGTGATGATGGGGGATTCAGGTCCTGTGCTTTCTTTGGCACCACCAGCAGATCCCATATGTCATCTGAGCTCAAAGCTTAGATAAACCTCTAATGTCAGGAGAGCAGGGACAGAGAAATTTATCACTCTTAGAACTCTAATTCTTCAGTAAGACCAGGATGGATTCTGAACCCTGTATGAAATGTGTAATCTCATTTGGATGAATTTGGAAAACTTTGAAGTTTGCCAGTTCCATAAAAGAAAAAAAAATCCTTAAAGGATATTTGCTGTTTCTGTTTTGTATCCCAGAAATCGACAAAGCCATTCCAGTATAAATTAGAAAAGAATTTCCACATCTCGAATATTCGTAACCTCAAGTAATTTTGTTTAGAAAATGATATGTGGAATTGCCAGCCACCACTGATGAAGAAAATTGTTTCTGAGTGGGAAAAGTCTTTAAAAACTGATGCAAGAGCATTGTTTTAAACTCCCTTCTGACTCTGATATTTTTATATGCTTCTAGAGCAGCTGTGTGTTGTAGAGGTTGCAGCAGTCCTTTGAAATCTCCAATTATTTGAGACCTTCCAATTATGTCTCTTATTGATCAGCATGCTTGAGACTAGTCGAGGCAGAATCAATGATCTGTGACCCTCTGGGAGGTCTCTCGTGTGCTAATTCAAAGCTTGTGGATAATTCAGGAACAATAGCATAAGCCTTTGTGGGCTTAGGATGTTTGCAGTGGAATTAATGTACTTGCTAGTTCAAAGGCTTTGCAAGCCAAATGTCAGCTCAGTTCTCCGTTAAACAGTTTTCTTGAACGTGTCACTGGAAACCTGTGAAATTACACTGGTAATCTTTGTCAAATTCCAAATACAAACCCAGCATTTCTTTGTTAATAATGTAGAAGAACCTTGGACAGAGAAGCCTTTGTGTGCTTCAGCATCATCTCCCCATTTCGTAAATGGAGAGGATAAATATAGCTTGGTAATTTCATGACTTACTTTAGTGGTCTCAAGGCCATAATTTACTGAAATGTAATGAATTATTCTTTGTGAGGGGGCATGACATGGCTGATTATTTTCTTCCTTGAAGCCTTTTTCATTTTCTTATGGTGGTGGTGGATGTTTTTGGTTTTGTTTTCTTTTACCTTGGAGCATAAATTGCACAGGAATGGCTTTTAAGAGGGAGATGATGTAGCATTGTTCCTTTTCCTAGAAACAAAAAGTCTGCAATGTGATTAATGTGAAGAAAACACTGAAGTGAAAACTTCTCTGTTATTATAATTTGGTTTTGATTCTGCCCTGCTTTCTTTTCTGCCAGCCTTGGTGTTTGTCTGCCTGACAAGGGGGAAGGTGGAGGGCTCCCTAATAACAGTAAATTGCCTGGATTTTTCTAGTAACCCCCTTGGGTAAATATATAAGTTTAGAAAATTCTGAACTCTAGCTGAACAATATAAGGAAACTCAGCTTTCTATGCGCCTTTCTGGGCCTGTACTTAAAGGATATTGTTGCAAGAGTCAATAAAAATTGAGTATTTATAGACATTATAGGGATTCTGTTACACTGCTAGGTTCTGGAACTTTTTCAGGGTTTTTTTTGGTGATAATTCACAGACTGTGTATTATTAGCCTTGAGTCAAATAAAGGCGTTTAACTTTTCTCTACACTTGGACGTTTTTTGCTTTTAAAGATCACAAAAATTGATCTAAATGTTTTTAATTTTTAAAGTATTTGTTGCTAAAGTCCACCTTTGAGTTGTCAGGGTGTTTTAGCACATGTGGAGCTGGGTGAAAGCAGTAAGATTGATGAAAATGTCTATCAATGTTTGCACTTTCATCACAAAAGAATTCTGTCATTTCTGTCCAGAATTCTCTCCGGGCTGAACTGAAGTCCAGCCAGCCCAAAATCTCAGTGCAGCTGTAATTTAAGCACGTTGGTATGAGAATTGTTTGCAGGTGCTGATGTTTAATGGGGATTGGGAGGCTTTAAGGGCTGGGATGTGGGTAATCACCTGTTATTCACACCCGGTCTGAAAGCTCCAGCTCACACAGGAGAGGATACCGAGAATTAAGGTAAGATGGTGTGAGGGTTAGGCTGTATGGTCAGTTCACCTTCCTCGTCAGGCAGCCTGCAGCACATGTGCTTAGATGGATGATAAATTGCAGAGAAATGGGGACTGCCTGGTGAAAAAAATAAAAAAAAAAGCTGTGTCAGAGCTTATTTATCTTCCCTCTACCTCTCCTCTCCTTTGATTAGTTTATAAATCAATTTACTATGTATTTAACTCAATAAGTAAGAGGCTTCATGAGGAAAGTGCATTATCTGAGGTGGTTTTGTTTGCTTTTGTAGGGTTCTTAGTGGTTTTATTAAGGACAAGTGGAGATCATATATATATATATATCTATATATAAATATAGAGATACATATATATTCCTCCTGTGTTGGATTGTTCCCTTGATACTTAAACACTCTCTGCAACTGTAGGAGACACACAGCCTTTTAAAGTACGTAGAAATAATTATGCAGAGTTTGTGTCAGGTTACGCAGAACCACAGAAGAGAGGGAGAAAACAGACTGGAAAAGTAAAGCTGTGTTGCAGCCAAAGGCTGTGTGTGTTTTTCCCAACCACATGTCCTGTGTCTGCCAGCAAAAGATGACTGTGATCCAGATTAAGGACTCTTGTTCATTAGCTAATCATTTGAGTGTCACATCAGATGTGCGAGCTACTCTGGTTTTGTTGTTGGCAATTAACTTTATAGTGGCCACTTGCTTTTTATTTTCTACCAATAAAATTGCACCATCTTTCCTACTGAAAGCCTGAGGACTCCTCCTTGAAATTCAAAGTCCTGTAAGTTTTGGTTTTCCACTGTCTCAGTCCATGTTACCAAGGTGCAGTCTCAAATCACTGACACATGACCGTGAATCCTTTCCACTCTGGGTACTGTTGGTGCATTCACTAGGGGTGCTCCCTGACTTTTTGCATGTTTTAGGAGAAACAGGAGCTGCATGGAGGCTCAGGAGCACAAGATACTGTAATGTGACTTGTTTCTACCTGCATGGATTTCATTATAGTAACTGGTAATTTGACCCATCTACATATAGAGTATTGCATAATAATACAGGCAGATCAAATTTCAAAAAAAAGAGCTTTTTGGAAGGCTTTTATATTTAAAGAGGTTTTGTGTCTCTTATGAAAAGTTGGTGATTCAACAGGGGGTTGCTCGAAATGTGAGTTGCTACTCTAACAGTATGTGGCTATGAAACAAAAAGACATGTTTCTTCATTAGGGGTGTGTTATGTCTGTGTCCAGGTCTGTGACCTTCCTGATGAATTATCCTGGAGTGCATGTTAAATAACAGGGTGCAGAAAGACCTTTCTAAGGTCACCCTGACAGGTGAAGTCTAATTTCATGCATCACCAGCTGATTAGTTCAATGGGAAGGGATATTTAGAGCACAGAAAAATATCTCTCTCTCTCCTCCCCAAAAGAAGAGATTACAGCAGTTTTTGGAGGTAATGAAATTTCCACAATTAGAAACACTTTACCAGCTTTCATGAAATATGTATTTCTCTTTGCAAATTAAGCTTTCCTTGCAATCAAGCTTTGCCTTAATTGCTCTACAGAAAAAAACATATTAAAAGACTTTTGACAATAACGCTTGTTGATCTTTAGAAAAGAGTAAACAGATCTTTACCAGGAGCCTGGTTTTGCCAGTAAGTGTTCTATGAGAAGACTTGTTGCTGAGGTTTTTTTCAAGACAGATGAAAAAAGTTTCATCTAGTTCTATGTACTTGCTTGTTTAATATATGATAAATCAGTTTATTATATAAATATAAGCTTGCTTTGGATATGGCCCAGCACGTCCATGCCTGCTGTAGTGCACTCTGTTGGCTACAGAAGTCTAGTAAAGTTAAAATGGATTCTTCCCAAAAGTGCATTTTCATGTCATAATTTTTTTTGGGGGGAGGGGAGTGGGGAAGGAAAAGGAAGGAAGGGAAAGGGATCGAATTAATCTTGATATGACCCAACGAGAAAGTAATAGATGTTCTTCCTGCTGTGCATCCATGCTTTGTGCTGCTCTTTGGGGTACCCGTGCTGGATGGCAGCTGGGGCATTATGGAATCCCCCAGTGGGAGAGGCTCAGGACTGTAAGAACCATGGAGATAATGTGTGTGTGTGTGAGCTGCAGTGTGCAGGACCCCTGGCTCAGGCACCTCTGGTAAGCTAATGTGTTCCTGATGCATGAACAGTCCTTCCCTCGAGACACTTCAAAGGAAAAGTGTCACTCAGGCCACTAAGCCAGCCTTTTAGTGGCACTGCAGTTCCTAAAGGGAGGAAAATCCATCAGGATTATTTTCTGGAGCATTAACGCAGATTGAGTTACCAAGGCAAGGATTGCTGCAGGACGGAGGGTTCGAACTTCTGTTCTGCTCTGTTACAGACGCTTTGGCAGGAGTATGAGCTCTGTAGAGGTTTGTCACAGGTTTCTGAGGTGAGCCTGGGCCTTTCTGCTTTTAATTTGGCTGGTGACATTCCCTAAAGTGACTGCAGGGACAGTGCAGGCTGAATGTAGAGGCATTCCAGAGCCCGGGCAGGGGGTCTGCGGGTGAGCACCTCGTGCCTGCTGCTTAAGTGGGAGCTGTATTCCCTGGGATAAAGGACATTTTTTAGATATAAACCCAGTGTGTTCTGGCTTTTCTCTTACCAATTTAGCTAAAGAGGGAAAGTGGATGTAAGGCAGTGAAGAGGAACAGTGATATGTTCCAACTGGCTCAACAGAAGAATTAGTTCAGCTGAGATACTCAAATAAACAGTTCTCCTGTAAAGCAGAATATGCAGATATTAGTCCTTTCAATTAGGAGGAAGGTGGAGGCAAAGTCCTTTGTGCTGAGACTTCTGATCACCTCCATCTGTTCAGGCATTCTATTGTGAGGAAAACTGAGGGGGTCACTTGATTATATAATTGCCAATACAGGGGAGAGATGGAGAGATTCATGACAGCAGCTCTCTAATCTACCCAAAACCCAGAAGCAGTAATGAGATTCAGTTATTACAATTTGAAGTAGAATTAGAAATTGAAATGAGGGCATATTAGAACCAGTTAAGAGAATTAAGTAGATTTTTTTTTTTTCTACTTTAATGCTTTTCAGTGGGAGATGCCAACCCAGCATTCTGTCAGAGTATATTCATATAAGCATCTTCTGGAAACCTAATGGGTTTCCTCCCTGGCTGACAGAGCTGGGGACTCAGGGATTTTAGGTTTCTCTCTACTTTCAATTTGAATCTCTGAAAATGAAATGCAGATTTCTGTTCAATCTGGAACAGTTCAAGCTGAACTTCTAATTTTATGGAATTCGAAGCTTTTTGACTCCTTCTAAAAAGGATATTTCAGCTGTATCTGTGATTGTTCCAGGATAGTAATTGTGAAAATGATAGTTCTTTAACATGACAAGAAGCACAATGAAATTTAGAGGAAGTAGTTAATTCCCTTTTTCTTCTTACACAGTTCATCATTTCAATAGATCAGAAGTCATAAGATAAAAGGGTGTATTAGAAAAAGACAAGAGAAAATAATAATTCTGCAGCTGGCTAAGAAAATATTGGGAAAGGTCACTGAGTTAAGTGCTCATTTCTGGTTAAAGGTTGAAGAATCCCTACAGAAAACTCCTCCCCACTGTCTGGTGGATCCGTTTCTAAGTGACCAGCTGTATTTTAGCATCAAGTTACCAAGGTTAAGTACTATGTTTGCAAGCACATTTTGCTGTTGGATAACAAACAGCTGTGCTATGTTGTATTGGATGTAAGATTTTCCATAAATCATGTTCAAAAGTGAAGGTTCCTGGTCTGTGTGGGATGGTTAGTACCTGAAGAATTAAAGCATTTTATGTGTGTAGATTTAAATGTGCTTTTAAGCCCAGTTTTTTCAAACTTACCTGCCTGGTGAGACATTAATACACTTCCCCTAATCATGTAAATCTGTGCAAGAAGCAAGTAGTTTATATGTGAACATTTCAAATTCATAATGCTGATTTGTAATTAGTGTAGGGTGTAGTTTAGCACAGGCACCTGGTCTGTAACATCTCAAAGCAAAATGTGTATTTAATGTAAAAAAAAACCCTTTGTAAATCATCTTCAGTGCTATAAAACATTGTAATGCCCTCTGAAAGCTCTCTGCTCCTTTTGGGGGGCTCTCTGCCCCTACCTGTTTTAACAGAAGAAGCACAAAAACCCCTAAGAAAACCCCAATAAAACCCCGGGTAATTTATACTGTATCTCATTTCTGGTTTTTAGACTTTGTGGGCCTCTGGATGATTTTGCAAGTAGAACCCTTCTGTCGCAGCTCCGAGGCTGAAAGGTCTGCACATCATCTCTTGTTGCCATTTACATAACAGGAGTCAGAATAAACAGCTTTTTATGTTTCCTGCTATCCAAGCTGCTAAACTGGTTTTCATCAACACCTCATTCTGTAGAAGAGGAAAGCTGTTGAATAGGTTTCATACCTGAGACTACATTTAGCAAGTAAAATATATGCCAAAAAGGTTCATTTCACTTCCCTAGTACTTAAGAATTAGTAGAAAATTAGGAATCTTACACTTCTTGTTGTTTAGATAGTATCAAAGCTGTACAAATCAAAATAAGAAATTAAAAGATGATCTTGGCATGAAAAGCCTGCATTTTCCTGGGCTGTCCAGTATATGGTGGCAAATGGACAAGCAGGAGGGAGCTGAAAATGAGAAACAGCTTTGCATTTCCTGTGTATGAATGTGATGTGTGAGAGGAGCTACTAAACGACTTTTGGGAATGTGTAAAAGGGGAAAAGAACAATATGGGTGTTGATGCTCCCTGTGGTCAGGGGGAGGTGCTGGGTGGAGGAAGGGACAATGAGGGCTGAGAGACACTTGGCCTGGGGCAGTGTGGCTGCTCGACAGCCCTCTCCGTGTCACTATCTGTCACTCCTGGCTTAACTACCTGTAGTGTCTGCCCTTTGCAGCAGTGGGTACTGAAAAAACAAAGAGCTATTCCTGACATGAAATTAAAACCAAATTTAATAGGAAAAAAAAATTCCAGAAGAATTAAATGAGTAAAATTTTTACCTTGCTGAAAGAATTACTTGGCATTTTGGTTTTGCTCTCCACAAAGCTGGCTGTGGGCAGTAGCTTGGGGACCATTTGCATGACACAGACAGTCAAAGTTCAGATAATCAACTAACTTTCCTGGCTTCAGGAAACTTTTCCACAGAAGCATATTTTTTATTCTCCATAGTTTATGTATGGCTTAGCAGTAGGAAAGCTCTTTGTATAAAACATTGCTTAATTTGGCTGCTATTTTATGTGTAACGTGTATTCCTAATTGAAGGGGCTTGAGTGAGCTACTGTAGAACCTAAAAGTTGGAAACAGCTAATACTAGTGTATGCCTTTGACAGAAGTGGCTCCCACTTTGCTTCATGATATCTTCATCCCAGTGTTTGTGCAGTGAATTGGCTTATAAAGGTTCTCTCTTCCTTCCCAGCTGTCTTCTCAAAGAGTTAATCTTAGGAAGAAGATTTGTTAGCATTTGTTGGAGCTGAAGTTCACCCTCAGAGCTGCAGGCTGAATGGTTTGTCCCTTCTCCTCCCTTGAAGGCTGCTGGCACCTCAAGCCTGTGGCTCAGCAGTGCCTCTGAGGGACAACAGCCTGTGCTCCCCTAGTCCCAAAATGCTGGAAACTTCGTGCTCTCTTTGGGAATGGCAACGTACAGGGTCTTTCCAAACGCTTGGCCTGCCTCTCGTGCCCTCAGTGTGGGCTGTGCTTTGGGAAAAAAATTAAATTAAAAAGCATTGCCTATAGGCTGATCACTTCCTCTGCTTTGTAATTCCAGTTTCCACTGTCCGGAAAATTGTTGTTGTAATGTGTCAGTGAAAAATGAATGCAACCCAATGAACAAGAGAAAGCTTCCTCCAAACGTTAGAAAAGGCAGAATTACTGAACGCACATGATTGTTTTTATTGATATTGTAAATATGCTGTTTGACAGAACAGAAGCTGTATTGAAGAAATCAGATTTTGTTCTTAAATAAATCTGTTGCACAAACATCTCAGTTCATGCCTAGATCTAACTTCACAGATGATTTATAGGAACTTCCCTCCTTTCAGACAGAGCATTTGTTATCTGATCATCTGACTGTACACTGAAGTGATGATAAATGTTGGAAAGTTTCATATGCATTAATTATTCCATGAAAATGAAAATAATTTGCATAGTTTCAAACTATTTTTTTTGGTTGAACTCAGCACAAATGTAATCATTATCTGCTTACAGTGGGAAAATAGCTTACTTTTTAGGGCTGCATAACCCCACAGGTTCTTTATCGTGTTAAAAACTTTGTAATTAGTATGTTTTCAAAGAGCATTTGCTTGGCTCCTTGCAAAGATGAACTGAGCAGCTTACCTTGGTGCTTAGAGACTAAAGAGATCGCCAAACAGAGCCTAAATTGATATTGAGCAAAATTGACTTCTTTTTCCACTGATCTGAACTGTAAAATCTTTATCAAAGAAAACAACTCCGTGATATCTTTCTGACAACCTCTTAATCTCCCTGAGATTGTGGGAGAACTACAATAAACCATCCTGTCAGTAACACGGTTTTCATCTTAATATCCTGGAGGGATGTTACATGTTATCCCTTAAAGGAAGTGGAACTTTCCCACCTTTGCTTTCCTGTTGTAGCCCAGGATATCCCTGTGAACTGGAATCCATCTCCATCTCTGCCTTCCTCACCTGGGTTCCTTCAAATTGCCAGCAGCAGCAAAGGGCTGCCAAATATACTTGGGTGGCTCAGAAACCTCAAAGAGGGTCATTCCCAAAGGGGAATATTCAAAACCAGAGCCATATTAGGTTGCATAGCATGTTTTACTTAGGGAAAGTAGCCCGAGGCAGCAGTGAGACCTGAGCTGGTCAGACCCTTCTGTTACCTGAGAGCTGAATTTGAAAAAATCTTTTAAAAAAGAAATGCAAGTTTTGGATTAACTCTGAATGTCTATTCCTAGAGAAGTGCATGGAGGGAAAACATGGTTCTTTCATCTAAGTACATAATAATACCAAACTTTCCAGTTTATTTTTGTTTTCTTAAGCTTTGTGTTGTTACTTCCCATAAAATACTATTCTATCACTATCAGTACATCTTCCAGATGATACCTTGTCACTCTTAGTGCTCTTTTCTGCTAAGGGAAGTAGATGTTTATTGTTTTGGAATACTTTTTATTGAAGTTTTCACAATGCAACCACATTTTATAACAAATGAAATTGTGACACCTTTTTTTTTGGGGTGGGGGAGCTCACGGTGCTTGTGGCTTGGCCTTGTGGTTCCTCTCTGCAGTCCTGAGGGCTTGGAGCTTTAATGTGCTCAGTGACTTCAAGCAGTTTAATTTGCAAGGAGCTGCTTCTGCAGGACTTCTGAGGGCTGCTTTATGACTTGTTTTTATTAATTAATACTAAATCATTTTTAACTGATAACTTAATGAGTGTGTTGCTGAACACGGCAACAAGTTCCAAGTGCGGGATTGAGGCTGGGAGGTGTGAAGCAGCCTCACAGGTGTGACACCTCCTCTCATGCCCTGCTGTCACCTGCTCTGGGCCTGCTTTTGGAGGTGTGCAGGAACAGCCACCTTGTGATCTTTCTGTTCTGTGATCTTTCTAATTAAAGCAGGGATAAATGGAACCCATGTCTCTGAAGGACACATGCACAGTTCTGCAGTCACAGGGGATGCAATAGGTCTGCCTGCACCTTGAGAGCTTTTACTCTGTGATCACTTACTCTTTAGAGAGTGACAGTTGTTTATAATTGCTCTAATGGCTGCACTCATTGAGAACGAGGCTTCTGTTTTATTAAGTTTCTCTCCCCTTCTGCTGGAGGAAAGTATGGTAAAGTAAATTCACTGATGAGAGAGTAGCAATTTTAAGCTGTAAAAAGTCCACTTAAACCCTCCTTTTTCTTACAGGATTAAAGAGCAGGAAAATCTAATTTTTACTGTACCATAAGTAAAAATAACTTTGAAAACTTTTTTCCTATTGCGTTGTTCTTTTCCACATTTGGAAATACGTGCAAAGTCTTGATACTTTTTTGGTGAACATGCTGGTATTTGCTTCTCTGATTCTCTACCCCTAGTCTCAAAAATAATCTTTTTGCTACCTTTGGTCTCTGAGTCTCTAGAGGCTCTAGAGCTGTTGCCCTTATTCTGATCCAAGACTTGGCAGCTTCCGTTCCAGAAAACCAGGTGAAAGATCACAGACAGATTGAGCTCGTTCAGTGGAGTTTCATGAAATGTCTTGTGAGGTGTTAAATGAGGTCATTTCTCACTTTGTAACTTCTTGAAGCATCTGGAAGAGGGGATGTGTGTCAGAGTACAAATCTTTCAGTGAATGTAAACCAGAAGCTGTATCTGTGTTGTAGAGGTAGAAATCAAAATTACTGGCCACCTGGAAAAAGGTGATACCAAATAGATCTATGGAAAAATTGTGGGGGGAAAAATGATTGTTGGCTAAGAGCAACTTGGAGGACTGAAAGGATGCATGTGTGACTAGGGAAAACAGAAGAAAGGAAAAGGTGGGAGTATCTAAGGGAAATATTGGAGGAAACAGTCGGTAAAACACACCACAAGTTTAGTGTAGAGGTGAGATTTAGGCAGTTCTGATTCCACACAGGGAATGCTACATTCAGTTTCAGATTCACAGCAAAAATTAATAAATATTTACAGAAAATTGAAGGAAAGGAGGGATAAATTTTGAGGACTCAGGAAAGATTGAAAAGGAACTATGGGAAGCAGAACCTATATCATTATTTGTCAACAAATTAGTTGTGTGTAAGCACAGATAACTCAAGTTTAGTTGCATGTTCAGCAGTGAGGGGGGCAGTAAAGAAGCACCATTGGGACAAACACCAAGGAAAAAAGAATGTTGTAAATAGATCCTTCTAGTGCTGCTGAGATGTTTCTCAGGTGGAAGTGTTATCACCTGAAGCATTCAGACTGAAATTGGGATATGCTGTTAAGAAAAGGGTTTTGAGCTACTGAGAGGGTAGTAAATGTAGTGGGGACCCTGAGTCCCACACTGTGATATGACATGTCATCTAGACAGAGCGGGAAGAGGGGAAAGGCAGTGGGGCCAGACTGGTTGATTTTAAGGCCTCTGAACACGCTGGTTTTTTCAAAGACTTGCACTAGCCTGAGGCAGAACAGCCTGTCCCAGGAGCTGTGCATGGACCTGTCACTGGGGGAGGCATTGCCATGCTTGTAGCCTGGAAGGGGAGGGTGGCACTGAAGTGATCCATTGTTTGTATCCTTTGGAAGAACTGTGTCCAATATCTGTGCAAAGCAAAGGCAGCCCTGCAAGTGACAGTGAGGCGCTGAGCTTCGCTGTGTCTGCTCGGAAGAACAGGCACATGTGCTTTTCTCCCATTCCTTTTGCAACATTCAGATAGCTGTTCAGTCTGCATGGTATAAATATTCAAAGTTTTCCATGGGATTAAGTATTTAAAAGAGAAATATGACGGCTGTAGTGTGAACTAACCAGATTATGGTGGAATTGTGTGGGAAGAAACAGGATCAGTACTGGTGTAATTGAACCCAATGAAGAGGCTTTAATTGGATGAGGGCTTGAGCAGGAGTTTGGGAATGATGACTTTCAAATTGAAAAGGAAATTGGCAGAACGTTCATGTGACATGTCTGCTGTGGACCGTGAATGTAGGGGACTGCAATTGTGCTGAATGATGACTAAAGTGCCTGCTTTGGTAAAGAACATGAAAACAAGAACAGCATCTTAGAACCAAGACGTGACTTTGGGGTGGGAGGGAGAACTTGGACACAGAGGAGTTGATGTGATTGGTGGAGAGCAAATGGTGGTGTTTCGGGGTTGGGTTTGTTAAGGGTGGGGGGGTGGTTAATGCTTGTTTTGTTTAGGATTGTAGGAGGGATGTAATGAATATAATGTATTAGTCAGGTTTTTAGGCCCTGAAGGATCATTATTTTTATAATTACAGATTTTAAGTTCAAGATCAGAAGATCTTTCCAACACAGGTCACTAAAGGGAATGGTTTCTGAGAAAAAATGTACTGGTTTTATCTTTCTGTGGATACCTGTGTTAAGTATCATTCATTAATGCTAATAAACCAAACCTCAGCTTAGAAAAGCATCAGAGCTCATCATCCTTTTCCTTCCCTAATTGAGGCTGTAATTTGTAAGCAAGTAATTTTTAAAGTCTCTTCTATCTTCAGAGGCCTTAGAAAACTTCCAGCTTGTTTTATTCAAATTGATGTAATTGCAGCCACTCCTGAGATTTTGGCTGGAGTTGACTAATGTAAGAAAATTATTGAATGTGCTATGCAAATACTGCCTGGATGGAGCTTTCAGAATTGCACCAAATCCCATCAAGTACCTTCACAGCTATAGGTCTATCCAAACTGTGGTGACTGGGGACGTATCCATAGCAAAGCTGAGATGTAAATTGACTGTCTGTGGAATGTGGACAGTATCCTGGATTAAATGAAATCTATTCAGGAACAGATCTTTCCCCCAAATTCTGAAGATCATTAGTTCTGTGGTATATTCAATGCTATTTCTGAATGAGTGTGGTTGTCTCCTGCATAAATGGAGCTGGCACAGTGCCCACAGAAACCTGGCCATTTAAGAGCTTTGCATAACTTCAGTTATGCTGCAGGTTCTTGTTCTCACAATAAGAAATAAAGCCAGGCTTAGCCCAGGCTCAGAAGCATTCCTGGGAAGGAAAATAAGCCAGTCATTACATTGTGTTATACTTTTTGGAGCACTCGCTCCTTCCCTCCTACTTGTAATTATTCTAACAATAGTGGCAAAATGAGAAAACCTGCAAATATTTGACTTCTGGTCTGAGTACGTTGCACTGGCTTCTCTGAACAAGTTTTTCCTGTTAATTGTCTGCAATTTTGGGTACAAAGGAAAGAAAAGAATGATGTGCTAAGGAAGCTGAGGGACCTCAGACATAGTATAGGAGATTTAGGAAAAAGTGTAGCCCCCACTATTACTTTCTTGTTCCTTTCAATAGATATTAACCTCTCCTTGACCCTTATGAAATTAACTGAAGTTTAGAATGAATTTTGCTGTTCAAATTTGGATACCCAGTTTGCTGATATTAGGAAATTTCATGTAATACCTGCTTATAAAATAAACTTAGAAACACTGTTAATTTGACCTTGGTTTTAATTAACCCAAGTGTGTTTTGACATACGAGCCTCCCCAGGCATCACACACTCAAAAGGACACGGCATAAAAGCTGCTTGCTTTGCACTGCAACTCAGTGCAGATTTTGGAGCTGATCAGTTATTTTTACCTTAAGGCAACATTGATCTGATTTGCACAGTCAGCAGCACTTGCTTAGTGTGCTGAAATCGTGATGCCCACGTAAAAGCTCATTAATGATAGAACTTTTAAAGGCACGTGGTCCTGTTCGCTGCATTTCTATGAGAATAACTGTCCTAAGGCAGTCTCAGAAATGTAGAATTGAAGATTAAAAAAAAAAAAAGAAACGGGAATAGGTTAATTATTCCATAAAGAGGAACCTGGTATTGAGATGGGTGAACTTTGCCATTCCTGTGAATACCCAGATTCCATAAATCCTACCTCCTTCCCTCTGTTCGTGGAATTACGTGCTTGAGATCCCTCAAGACATTAGAATGCATTTTCTAATGATAACTCATTAGTGGTGATTACCCTGTACTAATAACTCTTCACAGGATTCTTTATTCTTGTTATCCTTTTAAACTCTAATCAATATAAAAGGCTCTCTGATCTTGTGGTAACTTCCATTTCTGCTCATCCTCTCTTTGACTGAAGCAATGATTGTACATGCTGCTTTTTTTAAAAAATGTTTAATTATTATTTAATTTTTGAATCAAGCCTTCTTTGCAAACCACAGACTAATGTTATGAGTGACACACTCTACCTCATTTGAATTATAAAGGATTAGAGATTTGGAAGCACATATTTGGGCTCCTCGGGAGTTAGAAACACAAAAAGAGAACAGGAGAAAAACTTGAAAAATCAAGACTCTGCAAATCTGAAATTTGTGTAATTTAAGTAAACATTGAACTATAAACATATGTTGATGACCTATAATTCTCAGCATCTGAAATAAAAACCAGATAATTTCACATTAATAAGACATAATTGTGAGCCATTCCACAGCAGAGCAAGGGATAAAATCTCCTTGGGGGCAGAGGGATGGATTTCCAGTTTAACTTCCTAATTTGGCTCAGCTTGGTTTTATTCCATCTGGGACCGATTTTGGCAGACTTAGGCTGGGGTTTTGAATCTTCAGTCCTTTGAAATCCAAACCATCTCTTTTTGGGGATTATCAGTGCCTTGGGAAGTCGTGCCTGCAGGAGGTGAGCGTGGCTGTGTCTCTCTGCAGTCAGTAGGATTAACTGAAAAGCCCCTTGAGAAACAGGCAGGTTCTGCTGTGTTGCTGTGACATGGCAGCAAACCCATGCCAGTTGCTGGAGAAGTAGTAACAGCTCTGCAGAGTGTTTCGGGCATGATTGGCACTACCAGGCAAAACTGCAGAGGAGCCAGAATTTACAGTGGCTCATTTTCCCTGGGTGGTTGCAGGGCTCTGCAAAGGCCACCATCATTCGTGTGATGAGGAGTGGGATACATCCCACCTGCTGAGCTGCTCCTGAAGTCCTGAGGCTGCGTAGGGATTCCCCACCTTGGTTTTCCTTCTTACCATCTCCCTTCAGTGACAGTCTGAAAAGTTAGAGCTGATTGAGAAGAGTTTGTTAAGGATGTACAGCTACATTTATTCTTCCTGTTTCCTCCTGTGCCACATTACTCAAATTTTCTGCTTTTCTTAGGTACATTTACTGGTTTGGGATTACAGCTGGGGATGAGGTTAATTAATATAGAGAGGTGGTGATGCCCCTTCAGAAAGCAATGGTATTTGACAGCCTCAAGGTCTCAGGACTTGCTGGGTGAGGGCACACACTATGATGAAATCAGTTCTTTCTCCCCCACGGTTGAATGGCTGGGGGTAGAGCAGAAGAAAGAGGACTGGCAAGTACCAATCCACTATTTTGCATGTGTATCCTTCTGTTTTCAGGGAAGAGAATTTCCCCTGAAATACTTCTTTTTTTAACCTATCTTGCCATAGAATTATATGCCCATCTTCTCTGAGCTGTGTGCCTGGGTATAACAATGCAGGACCGCCCCGTGAACAGGTAACGGGCTTTGGAAATTCTGCAGTTACCATGTGGATTCGTGTCTGATGTGCCTTGTTGCTGATATTTTGATTTATATGATGTTCCTGCACTGATTAGTGGAGCGACAGCTCATGCATCTTGTGTTCTGTGGGAATGCTGCTCCCCCCAGCCCTGCCCGGGAGCAGTAGGATGTGAGCTGTGCAATCTACTGCCAAAGGAAGCCTGTGCTGAGCTGGGAGAAAACCCTAATGAGGTGGCTCAGCAAGTGCTGTGTTATCAGCTGCAGTGGGGGCAAACACTCGCAAGTTACCATCCAAACAGAACTGATTAAAAATGAAAGCTGCTCCTCTGTTTGTACCAATCATGTTTTCATGGAAGCTCTGTGGTTTTGAAACATTTGAACTTGCCAGTTTGAATCAAAAGCCCAAGCAAAAGCTTTGTGCATAAAAAAGTATTACGGCTTTGTAGGCATCCTTGTATCACACCACGGTATAAAAACCTCTCCGTGTAGCTCTGTGTTGTTTTGTTTGAACTTTCTGCATGCATTAACTGTAGGAAACAAGGAAATAATTTAAAAATAATTGTGAACACAATACACTTTTAAAATCAGTTGAATATGCTATTTTATCCTGGTACAGTACAATCTGCTAAGAAATGATGTGCAGTGAGATGATGAACACTTGCTCTGGGTGTTGACTTGTGTACAATTCTGAAATGGCAAGTGCTGCTCCTTGTGCCTTCACTACAGCACATCCATTTACTTTTCCTGAGAAATTCAGGCCCATGTGTTGGTTAAAGTGATATGGAGATGGAGAACGTTGCATTTTTCCCACAGCTAAAAGGTGGCTTACCCAATTTAAAGCAATAATTGTTTTACTTCATTAAATGCTTGGTTTCTTGTTAAACCAATTGTTATTTTTGCTGTTAAAATTTTTCTTTGAGAAGGTTTATATGAAGGAGAGTGAGGGATTTGTTCTTTAGACATGGTGAAAAGGGGAACACGAGTGGTGATGTGGAATGTGCTGGTCTGTGGGCTCTCATTCTCTATTCCATTTGCAGAAATAGCAGGCTAAGATTTTTGTATTCCTCTGTGATTTCACTTGTTGCGACCTGAAATACAACACACTTTAGAGAGATGATTTAATATAGCAAATAATAGATGCATTTCCTTCCTTTTCCAGTTATTAATCATTTATGTATCTATAAAAGTGGCAGGTTTGCCCTTGGGTTTTGGTCGTGGCCCGTTATGATTTGCAATCCAGTATAGATTCTGTTGTGGCTGGATACAGGGCAGAAAAAGAGAGCCTGGGGTAGGAATAAATCATTTAGTCCACGGTGGTAATGCACAGCAGTTCCTATCACCACAGTGCTGTAAAAGGCTTGTCGTCTGACTTGTCACCAGCAAAAAGTGTTAAAGAACCTACAATCCTTGTGTTTTGGTCTTAAAAATGTAAGCCATGGCGATTAACTGCCTGATCATTCTTTTTAAAGATAATAGAAGGTCTAAAGTTTGGGGAGCCTTTCAGTAGAGGTTCAGCACATAAACAATGTCAGCCCTTCAGATCATCAGTGAAAACCAGGTATGGTCCTGACCACCAGCAAAGTGGATCTTTTGTGTGATCCGCTTGATAAAGGTGGTATCTAAAATGTCATGATTGTTATTGTGTCTACTTGACAGAAACAAAGACATGGTTGAAAACAGCCACTATTTTATTTTATTTATCAGATAATGGCGATACCAGAAAGTTCTGAGTGACAGTTCTTCAGTGTCTTTTGTACCTCTGTGCTGCATATTGATACTGCTGAAACTAAGATGCTCTTTTGGACTCGCTCACTGGAGTTATTTTTGTAAAAAACCATCTTGTAAATTACATTTCTCATACATTTTCTACTTTTCTTGGCTAACTTGCTTAATTTATTTTACTTAAATTTGTAACAGTGGAACTGCTATTTCAGAATACCCTACAGAAAAATGCTGTTTCATACCTTGCAAGATTTTAGTCTCCAATACGTTTAATAGACTGCAACCACAGGACTGCTTTTCCTAACCACCAAGCCCTTTGGAAAATGGAAGAATGTCAAAATCTGCAGATCCTGTGGCTGCTGGGCTCCTTTGCTTAGGCATGGTTCTGTGTTAATTAACCTATGCAGATTTCAAAACTCAAGCTACTGATGCCAACAAAGCAGAAATTCAGTGTTTCAGACTTGGGGATGGAGCTGTTTCATGGTTGTTTGAAGCAGCGTGGAAGCATCTTCTGTGGTAGTTTTCCATTCTCTCCAATATGCTGTCCCTGATCTTATTATTCTGTAAAATGCATGGGAAATATGATTAGTTTTAGTTCAAATACAAAGAAGTAGGTCATGAGCGGACTGTGAAATGTGGATAAAATCCTTTAAATGAAATTGTTTTATTGAAGAAAATTATCTCAGTGCCTCTAAGATGGAAAGGCTGAACATGAAAGAGATGTTTATTGAAAAAATGCATTGATAGCAGTTTAGTACTGTGTAATGGAAATGATTTCAGGATGTTTCATATTGATTATTGAAATCAGAGTATTACTTTTATTTACACAGACAAACTGACATAAGACTTAGACCCTTATCCTGAAATCTTTGAAATTACATCTGCTTTAAAACTAGACAAATTTTGTTTTGTTAATCAGCAGGCAATCATTTCTTTTCCAATTAATCTCTTTTGTTCTCGATCTTGTCCTCAAAAATGGGACACTAAACTGTATAAGCAAAATGATCCATTTCCTGTAGCTCAGAGTGGTAAAGGCATTGCAATGTAAGCCAGCCTTATCTTGATAATGTCAGAGGTAAACACTTTATCCTTGTGGGATCAGGTCCTTTAAAATGTGCTCCCTCAGTTGTTCAGTATGCTGAGAGAAAGCTGGTCCCCACTGCACATTAGGCACTTTAGCTTAGCAGAGGAGGATGTTGTAGCTGTTTGATAAATGAAGATCAAAATACATTTACATGAGGAACTGAAATGGTGGGTTTCAAAGTACGATAAAGGAAATAACAATATATCACTGTGTACAGCCAGTCCTGAATGATAGATTTGGGATCCTGTTGAGCTGGGCTGCAAACTTCTTCCCAATGTGCAGACATGAAGCCTTGGCTCATCTCTGACTTTCATTTAGGCTTCAAAGACCGTGCAAAGTAAGAAAAGAAAATTCAAAATAGAGCTGGATCACAAAGCCATGCTGGAACGTGCAATATTTCAAAACCTGCTTTGCTGATCTGCTGCTTACCTGGACCTGGTTTCTTTGAGTGTCATCTCGGATGTGAAGGGCTGCCCTGAAAACCAGGGGAGCCCTAAACGTCACCCCAGCATGGTCCTTACACCCCAGCTCAAACAGTCAGGTGCTCTGGGACAAATCTGTGTCCCCAGAGCCCAGTCCTAACTCACAGGGCTCTTGAACCGGTAATTAAGTGTTGACCTTTAGTGGGTACACTTGTCACATTTATTTTCTCATCTTTAAAATAGCACAATAAAGCTTACTTGATTTTTTAATATAATTGGAAGATTAAAGGCCCTGGCCTCATTATAATGATTCTGTGCAAAAATGGCTTTTTCAGTGGGCAATAGCAGGACTGTGGGATAGAATTCAATTTTTATCATCTTTCCTGTAGATGGTTCAACAGTGACCTGATCACTGGGCAACCCTCTACTACACCTGTATGGCACACCAAGGTTCTGTTGTCTGTTCAAGTAATGCCTTAGGGTACCATGCACAGCATTTTTCAGGAAATTCTCATTTTTTAATTGCAAAATTACAGTTGATTGAGTAGTTTTCCTGCTTGGTGGTGAAATTCTTGTGCAACTGACTCTGAGAAACATGTTACTTATTGTTAAGCTGTGAGGCAATATCCTCATATATCCAGTTCTGTTGTTTGTACTGGGATGGAGTGCTGTGACCCTCATAATTTAAGCTGTGCTTCAGAATCTGAAAGCCAACATACGGCTTTGGTGAGGAAAAGACAAGGAATGTAAAGTTGGCTGGGATACAGGCTGTTCAAGTGGGCTGGCAGAAGCCGTGCTGCTGTTCCTGAGGAGGATCTGGATGGACAGACAGCTGCTGAATGGTTTCCTGGGCAGCAGGAAATGTGTCTGGAGCAAAGTCTGAAATCCAGTGGAGGGTGCGGTGCCTAATTTCCAAGGACAATCAGTGCAACTTTAAAGTGATTGTTTTCCCCCTACAAAATAGCTGTTTGATGCCATGACTGTTAACTCTAAACAAGGAGACAAGGTATAGTTGATTGGTTGATCTAAATGGCGTTGTTCTCCTTCCTCTGCAAGACACTGTGCTGGGGGATTTTTGGATGTATTCAAAGTCTTCATGCTGTCCAGAAGGGAACAAGGTAGAAGGTCTAACCTGTGTTCTTTAGATGTCAACAGAAAAGCTAATTTTGACTGCAGTGGGCAGATCAAAAAAGGGGAAACATTTCAAAACCTTTCCCAGATACCTTATTGAATAAGGTTTTGACTAAGTGGAAAATAGTATTTTGCCTATGATTTTCTACTGCTGAAGGAAGTTCAGGATTAGCAGCCAAGTCTTTCTCCAGCAGATAAGATGGCATTCCTTTGTAGGAATGTGGAACAGGAAGAAATGAGCTTTCTGGGCTGATTTCAGAGAATCCCATGTTATCTGTCTGGCTTCCCCCCCTCCCCGCAAAATAAAAATAAGACTTTGCAGAAAAATCTGGAACTTTGCTTGAAATCTCTCCTTGTTTCATATTAGTGCTTCCTTCAATGTGCCCAGTGACTTTGGTAGTGGCCCAGACCTCTCTGAGCTGTTCAGTTTGTCTTTTCCTGCTGAGGTCTGAGAGGTACTGAAGGTGTGAGTGTGCTGCCAAAATTGGTGCTGAACCAACTGGTGTCATTACTGTAACTTGTCCGTGTGATCTTTTTTCCCCAGACTGATTTGACTGTTTAGAGGACATGAAAGTGATTAAATACTGTAGCATTTCTAACCAAAATAATGCTGAAATTCTCCATCCTGTGAAAAGTCACTAATACAGTGGTCAATGTATAGTGTGTTGAGACTTATGGTCTCCAAACAGTTAAAGGATTTTCATTATGGCTATTATTACTGCTGTTCATTTCTAAATTCAGCTCTATTGAGGGAACAAGCAATTACCCACCACTCTAGGTATTCCCTCATGAGCTTTCATAAGGATATTTTGTAAAGTGATTCATCTCACTGTTGTGAATCTCATGTCTTTCTGTCACCTGTAGTCTCTTTTGATGCATATGTAATATCTCTGTATATAGAGAGACATTATATAGAGTTACATTTTAATTGACTAATATAGATTTATTTTTTTTTTTAAGTGTGAGGGGAATTTACTGTTCATAAACTAAGATGCTACTGACTGGGATTAGGTCCACTGCAGGCAAATGCTGTGCAAGCTCCTCCGTGTAGCTCTCCCAGTGCCTGGAGATCTTACCTGCATAGTTTCTTGCTCCACCTATTTTTCATCTCCCTGCTCTCATATTTATAGAAGTGCTTTTCACTGTGCATTACAAAATGCTTTGCATCGTGTTGCGGCTCAGTGATAAAGGTTGAAGGAAGGCATGGCCACTGAGTCTTCCAGTTTTTTGGAGTTACAGAATGATTACCTGAGCTATTGGATTCCTGTGATGGATCTTGTCACACTGAAGTATTGCTGGCATTGCCTTGATTGTAGTCTAATACCTGTCTGTATAAAACGTTCTACATTTAAAGTAGCTTTAAAATGCCAACAGAAATGTCATTATCGGTAGCAATTCTCTGCATTAATACAGAGCATTTAGAATTGCTTTCTGTGAGGGTATTGTTGAGAGTTCTGACACATTTCTTTCCATTGTGTTCTCTTTGGGGTGCAACTTTCTTATGGGTTTGGAGTTTCAGCAGGACAGACACTGACTATCTATTTGCATCATCCCACCGATATTGAGAAATAATAATTTTCTGATGTGT
This sequence comes from Margarornis squamiger, assembly GCA_035222235.1. Taxonomy (NCBI): domain Eukaryota; kingdom Metazoa; phylum Chordata; class Aves; order Passeriformes; family Furnariidae; genus Margarornis; species Margarornis squamiger. The sequence continues at coordinate 25,430,585 of JAWWTY010000010.1, forward strand.
AACTTCAAACCTGAGGGGGTGATTAGGATGCCAGTCTGAAGGGGTCAAGGAAAAAGAGTGTCAGAGGCTGGTGTCAAAAGGTGTGTTTTGCGTCTCAGAATGGTACTTTTCTGAGGAAAAAAAGGGGCTTTGCCATGACTTGAGAGGTCTTTGGAGTTTGCTGACCCATGCAAGGCAAAATGCATGTGCCATGTCCAGCCAGTCCCTGCTGAGTAGGAGAGGGGGCTCTGCTGTGCTCTGAGCCCTCAGCACTGCAGTGCCCCATCCTCTGCATGCCCTTCTGTTGTCCAGGGATGGCAGCAGGGCTCCTTTAGGGCTTGCTCCCTCCACAAGTGAATTCCTGAAGTTCCTAACAGCTGATACAGCTGCATATCTTGCAAAATTGCCATGCCACTTATCAGACAACAAATGTTTACTTAAATTCATAATGATATAGTGGCTGGTCAGGTAAGTGGTTTGGTCTGGCAACTCAGGGATTTTATTGTTAAATTAATTACATGTTTCTGAAAAGCACTACATTTTGAACAGGTTTTTGTTTCATGTTTTCAATGTGTTTTTGAAAACATGTCTCTTTATTCCAGACAAATGAAATCCACTTTTTTCCATTACACTAGTACAATACATTTGTGGTCCAGAGACCATCCTGATAGAGACAAAGGGACTACTGCCTTATCAGAAACCTTGTGTTCTCCTTCCCTACTACTGCATTGGATAAGTATCTCCACTGATATTGATGAAACTCTCAGGAGAGAAGAGAAAATAAAGGAAAAGGAAAAAAACAGCTTTATAGTAGGTGCAAGCTTATTGAATTGCATCTGAAAGAGGAGAACACTGTGGGAGATGTGAGCACCAAGTGCCCCTCTATGAAAAGGTGGAGGTCTGTCCTCTTGGTTGGGTGCACCATCTCTATTACTCCCCTTCTCCTCCTGGAAATTGAACATCTGCATCTGACTGGATGTGCTTGAAATGATGGTATTTGAACAGACCCAGGGACTTTAAATTTAAAATGGAACTGCTGTGCTGCCAAGTGTGGGGTGGATTCCATTCCTCCAGACAGACTCATTATGAGCAATAGTTTGAAACCATCTCTCCTGTCTCATAAGACTCAGATCAGCTCTCTTTTCCCCCTCCTGCTTTTTTTTATTGTTAGCCAGCAAAAGCTTTAATCATCTCTTTCTATCCTTATCTGCCCTGCAAGAGAACACTTTGTGAAAATGACTCTATGCTTCTAAACTGGTTTGTCATTCAAAGGCACCTAATAGTGGACAGATGGCCAAACCCTGGAAAACAGAATGACAGGAAGGAAGGAAATTCTCTCTGCCAAATACCTCTGGAGCTCATTGGGTGAAGGGAGAGGGAAGGGGAAGAAATATTTTATTCCCATCCCTTAACTTGAACGAATCTGCCAGATTTTCATTTTGTTTGGGTCAGATTCTCTGCCCAGTGTAAGATTTGGAGCATTATCTTCTTTATCGCTTTCATCTCTTGGATTGCTTAGCGAGGCATTTTGATGAAAATGTGCTCTAGGTGTTCTTTGAGTTCAAGCTGCAGCCACACGGATGGGAGTTGACAGATGGGGCCATTTGAGTGAAATCCATCTGCTCTGAGCAGATTCCTAAGGGCAGCCTTTGAACGCTTGGTGGAAGCACCCAAACAGTGCAGAATTCCAGTGGGTTAATGCTTGCACCATTTTCCTGTTAATTCATTAAAGAATTAAAAAACTTTGGAGAGGAAATTCCCTCAGCTGAAACTCTTGCAGCTCTGTGAGGATGAGTTCCCTGTTGTTTTGTTAACTGAGACACCCAGAAACATTGCTTGAGAGGACTTTTTTTCCCAAGAGAGGTGTTTCAAAATGTACTGTATTAAAACTAAACCCGAAGCGTCACATTTATAAACATTAATAAAAAATATTTGTTGAAACTTTCTTTCATGAACAACTTTGATATAATTTGGGATTTTTAAGTGTGCACCATAATTTGGATGTCATTTTGATATATGCTTAAGACACCAGCAAAGATTTTCTTTTTCCTGCTCTGTTTATAATTGAAGGGAGGGAGGGATGGGAAAAAGACTCCAATCAGGACTGATTTTGTTGTGAAAACTGATGACAGCTCCACACAGTTTATAGGTGAGGAGGCACTGTTAGGTGCTTACATGGCATATTTCCTCACTCAGAATTAAAGTATAATACTAATAATTTGTGGCCCGTAAGGAAATATTCCCCTGAGTCTGATTAACCAACAATCTTGTGAGAATTTACTGCTCTGCAATGCCTTTGATATCTCCTAATGACGTCCCCAACACAGAGTGAGGGAGCAGATGCTGATTTCAGAGCTGGTCTCTTTTCTCCTCGTGCTGGGATTTTCCACTCTCAGCTCTACCAGCTCTTTGAGGCTGCTGGGCAGTGTTGCTTCTCTTGAGTGACTCAGGAGGAAGTGGAGGAAGTAGAACCTTGTGGACCTTTGTGTTAATTGCACAAACAATGTTACACTCTTCTGTCTCTGGCAGTGAAGGTCTGGGCTTGATGGCTCCACTGGCTCCTTTCAGACTCTTGTAATCATCTGCATTGCCAGCTCTTGAACACACAGTGTTTCTTGATAGCCTGGGGAGCTGATCTGGGGTGGGAATATCAACACTGGTTCTGAGGAAAAACCACTGCAGTCCTACAGATCAAAGAGGCAAACACCAATAATGAGACTTCTCACTTACACAGACTGTACTGCTGCTGACTTGTGTCTTCATGTAGGCTTTGCAGACCAGCTGATTTAGCACAGACTCCCACAAGGAATATTCTGATGGTAGTTGCTGCAGCATCTTCTACAGCCCTTTCTTAGTTTTGCTTGAAGTTGAAATGGGAAGAGATCATCAAACTTAGTCATTTGAATATTGATGTGTCGTTATCTAAGTTCCAGCATTTCTGTCATCATTTTGGTCCCAGATGATTGATACCTACAAGTAGAACAACTTGTTTCTTATTGTGTTGGTGAACAAAGTCTTTGAGTCAAACAAATGTTCTTGTTTGCCTGATATTTTGATAGTTTATGTATATGTGAACAAAACTGGTGACAAATGGGTGACTGGGCTGTGAAGATAATGTTAAATCATTGTGGAAATGAAGATAAGGATTTATTTGGGACTTGTGTGTGATCCACAGTATGAGTTCACCTGCACCTGCCTTACTGAAGGAGAGCAACACAATTCTTGCATGGGAAATTCTCCTCAAAGTATTTAGCGATGATATTAGCATAAAGTGAGCTGGCTAAAGAGCTGTAATTTTCCTTGCAGTTACTCATTACTCTGTGGTAAATCTTCATTTGGCTCTATAAGAAATTTTAAATTCTTTTTTTCATTTTAGTGTATTCATTTAGGAAAATCAAGGAGTTATTTAATATGCAGTTTCCATATATTGAAACATTCTTTGCATTCCTCTTTGTTCCTTCAACACTTGGTGAAGTGTGTTTCAGCATAATCAGCCTCCCAGTGGATTTTAGCATGAAAACAAATCTCACTTTAATTTGACAAACTTCAGTTTACAAAGCTGTGCAAAGAAATTAAATTACCTGTTTGCAAACACAGCCTCCTTTCTCTAGAAACGTTTTTACTATCCCTTGCAATTTTCATGTAACTCTTCCCATTGTCAGTTCTAAACTGTTGTGGTTGTGCCATTGATCAGGAGTGTGGGCAGGTGGGCAATAACTCAGGCAGGTTTTACTGCTTTGGGGCTTTTAGCAGCAAATGCCTTTGTGGTGGCTGTTGTGGGTTTTGGGCTCAAGGAAAGTGGGGGTGATGTCCAGCTCAGTCATCATAAGATACATCTACTGGAGTGTAGTGGTTACTGTGAAGTTCATTTATACTGTTGTGGCCCTGAAAAACCATATTGGCTCTATCTTTCCCTTGCCCAAATAATTCCATGTGTATGACTTTGAATATTCAATATTTTGAGTGCTTTGTTTTTCAGCTCCCAACACTTCACCTGCTCTGGTGCTATGCCAGGGGTAGGCATAATAGCATGGAGCTTTTTTAGCACCTTCCAGCACTGATGGTAACCAAGTTTTATTAAAACTACTCACCCTTACAGAGGAAGCCTATTACTGTAGAAACAAATTATCCTGGGTTTAGAAGGAAGCACAAAAATTGTCTATAAGAGAAGATTATAATTTTTTCAGCAGGGTATGCTTTATCAGAAAAACTGATTTATTGACTCTGAAAATGTACAGAGAAATATGCCAGCCTTGATGAGCCTTTTGTCGAGAGTATTTCCTCAGGTCTCTGATGAAAGTGATAACTTGAAAGAGAAATCCTCATCACACCCACAGCCTGGAGATTAATATATACTAGCCTCATATGTGGGCTCTGGAGTCTCATGTGAGTTGTTCATGTCCCAGCTGATTATTTTGGAGCTGCCTTCATGCTAAAAATGTCTTCCTGATGTCAACTTTGTTGTCTTGGTCTCTCTCTCTTCCCCCCTATCCCCCCAAAAAAATTAAATCTTTAAATGCTTTGGTTTTCTTGTGATATAAAATAGAAAATACTTTTGACTGTTTTCCTAACTCAGGAAACTGTTTCTTTGCCATCCTTATGGCTCTTATATCATATGTTGTTTCTGCAATGCCAGTTTTCCCTTGTCCTACAGCTGGGGAGGAGAACAAGGGCTTCTCTTCCCTGGTCAGTGTGCTCAGGGCTGCTTGGATTGCTCTTCTGCCACCAAAGGGAAGGGCTTTGTCTGACACTCCCATCTCTAGGCAAGAAACAATAAAACAAGGAGGCAAACTAGTCCATGGTGAACATGGCAAGTGTCGTAAGCAGTGCCTCAAACCCGAGGCCTGTAAATCTCTCTCCCCTCAGATGAAGTGCTGTTCTGGATGACAGTTCCTGATGGATCTTTCATGGGCATGATGTACAGTATCCATTAATTTGAAGAACTGCTCTCGGGTACAGGTAATCCAGAGCAGCAGGTGTTTGTGGCTTTGGCATGGGGGCATTAAGTCACCGCAACATGAACACTGGAGCAGAATTGTGGGGGCTGGAGAGGTGCCTGAGATGGCAAATTAGATCTCAGTTAGTCTCGTAGTTGATGTTTTATAGAAAGTTATTTTCTACAATAAAGGACTGGGGATTTGAGAGGAAGAGTAATGAACTAAAGGCATTTTTACTAAAGGTAGATCTTGTAGATAGGTACCTGGACAAGATACATGTGGGGTATGGGAGTCTGTGGTTACAGACTTGTATCTCTGCCTTGGGCTCCTTTGGGTGAAAACACCACTGGCATTAAGCCGGCTAGGAAATTGTAACTGATCAAGCTTATTATTACCTCAGACTAATGCAAGGGGTGTATATTCAGATTATTAATTAATATAATCTCTTTTGGTTCTCTGGCCTGGAGTTTATGGATCTGCTTTATAGTTATGACTATTTTAATTCTTTCTCTTTGGGGATGGAAGGGAACCGTGACAGCAGCTCTCACTGGGGAGCTGACACAGGAATGAGAGGAGGTGAAGATATCTCTGCTTGTGTCAGTGGTCCAGGCTGGGGGCTGAAAGGGTGGCCTGGATACTGAAGCCCCCGTGGCACAAAGTGTCTGCAGTGGGAAGTTAAAAAGCCTGAAGATGCAGGCTGTAGGAATCTGGTATTCTCAGGCTGAATAGAAATGAGGCTTCAGGATGGGGGCAAAGGGCACAGCACTCTGAAGAAATAATTCTGTAACATGTTTTTGTCAGTAGCAAAGCTTAGGAAAGTTTTTGTTGTGGGCAAGTACTTCTTGCTTCTGAATTTCATTGCTCCGTTGTCCTTGTGCTCTGGGGTTATTGTAGCAGTGCTGGATTGGTTGGGAGGTTTTTCTGCCCAGCTTTGTTTAAGCTTATATCCATTTTTCTTGAACTATCTAGTCTGTGTTTTACAAATCCCACACGTACAGCTGTACTCTCTATGTGAGTCCAGAATACTGTCGGTAAAAAAATATCACTTTTTCTTCTAGTCTTCCATCTGTCTGGGTTTTGGGGTCTTTTTAAGAAGAATTATTTTGATTCTGAGGATATTTAAATTGTCATGTTACAATGTGACCTCATGGCATGATGCCATCATGGGGTGAACAAACAGTGAGTGCCATATGTACCTTATTCTGTCACTTGGAAAATATGTGTGAATGTGGGGTAGATTCAGTCAGAGTTAACACCCCCCTGCTTGAGGAAAAATAATAGTGTGACTGTGACTAACTGAATAATTAAATGGATAATTAATTTAATTTCTAAAGGTGATTGCTGTGAGTGGTGGCTTGCTAGTGAAAATAATGTCCTTCTTAAAATTAAGTGTTTTCTGCAAACCCACTCAGATAATCCCATTACCATCCTAGTACATGGAAGCAGGTTTTAATGTGGCTGTGGCCATCCCTTTTATTGGGACATCACCAAAATTACATCCATTATGGCGAGATCAGAGCAATTAAGGCAGTGGAGAGAACTGAAGTAAGTGATGTGTAGGCTGTATAGTGAGTTTTCATTTCTGGAAGTTTTGGGGTTTTTTTTGGTTTTTTTTTAATATGCTATTTGGCCAGAGACAGGTGTGTGGTGTGATTCTCCATAACTCAGCACATAAAAAATGTTTAAATTATTTTGATTTTAACAGGATGCTGCCTGCAACTTAAATACTTACTACTTCTGTTTTTGTGTGCCCATCTCTTCTCCATTTGGACAGTTATCCCAGTGCACTCTGTGCAGACTTTTGGATAAAACCAAACCAAAACAATCTAGACAAAAGGGTACCCAGTAATGAAGGACTTATTACAAATGACACTTTTGTATCTACTCTTGGTGCAAGAGGAGCCGCCTCTGACAGGCTTCTCTTCTGCATTTGGCAGGTTGGCACCTGACATGGCAGATAATCTATGCAGACACTGAGCCAGCACATTCATCTGTCTTAGTATGCTGAGAATATCCAGGTGTATACCCAGAAGTCAATTAGCTCATATTAAGGACATATTAAGGCTGGAACATTCACTGCTGAGTGTGTTCTAAGCTCTGTGGCCAACATTGTTTCAACCTGCATTCCTTTTTATTAACTGTATCGAAGGCACACATATAAATTCTAGCTAAGGTTCTGCATTGTCTTTGTTTTACCCCTAAGTTACTACAGCTTTGTCAGTTCAGTTGGGAATGTGTGCCACAGAAGGGACTCCTCCTATGGTCATGCTATGGTTCCATTTAGCATGGAACTAGCTTTCAAAGTATTAGCTGTAAGCTAAAAAAAGCCCTGCATAATTAAAATGTCATTGCTGTTCATAATTTTAAATTGATTGGGACTGTTACACTAGTTGCAGTATACAGGCGATGTCATGGTCATCTTTTCCTCCAGCTGAATTGTTTCCTCCCTCATGTCAGATCTTTTTGTCAGTTCAACGTTTCATTCTGCTTCTGTTATATTTTCTAAAGAAAGATATAGCTTAGAGGCTGATGAAACCTAACACTGACAGACTGCCATCCTTGCCTCTTAACTTGGATTAAAAAGTTCCTGCAGAGGCAAGTTGCTGCTTTTATTTCTGTCATTCACACGATTGAAAAACATTATTGTAATGAAGTTAATAAAGATAATAGTATTTGTACACTTGTGTGCTGCATAATCTTCACGTTAGTTTTGAAAGCAGAGACTCTTACTGTGAATACATTCATGTGACTGTCACCTTGCATGTGAAAAATGGTTTATTTCCTCCACCTCAAAGCCAGGCAGAAAGAAATTACTTGTCCTCCTGGCCAGAGATGATTAAACACAAGTCTTCAATATGTGGTGCTATCTACAAATGTCTTCTTTCTTCCATGAGCAATGTCTGGACTTCTTCAGGAGCAAATTTCTAGTGTCTGTCTAGTTCCTCTGTGTTCCCCAGCTACAGAGGGAATGAGAATAACATCATCTCTGTGTGGCTAGAGAAACCCAGAGGCAAGTCTTTGTCCATGGCAAAATATAAGCAGGCAGGTTCTTTATCTAGTGGCAAAGCAATGGTTACAAAACAATCCACGATCCTTTCCAGGTTTGTCTGTAATGCACATATAGTATCTATCTGCATATATATATATATATATATATATGGGATTTTATCCCTCTCATTGTTTTCATCTCCATCTTTATTTCACTTCTGTGTCCTGGTTTTGCATTCTCTCTCACTTTTCGAGCCTGTAGTTGCTGCACATTATGAAGGTAAATGATATCATAACTGACAACTTAGATGTTTTCCTTACAAGTGACACAGCTCTACTTTTTCAAGTAGGTAAAAAAAAAATACAACTGGACAAGTCTATTTTCTGTACTTTTAATCTTGCATATCTCAGGAAAAGAAAATCCATGACACTGTTAGAGCAAATAGTAATAGAATTAGTTCCTCCTACTGCTTAACATACCAAAATAGTCAGTAAAAATAAGAATTTATAAATGGCATATATTTACATAGAATTAAGGCTTATGGGTTTTATGAACCTGACTGGCATTGTATTCCTAATTTTAAAAACCTCTTTTGTTAACTTTGTGGGAATCAAGGATGATATACTGCTTAAGAGGAACTGAATTATGGCTACAAATAAAAGCCATAAAAAATATCCTCTCTGAAGAAAATAATTTTAAAGCAGTATTTGAGGGCTACTGAGTGCACACCTAGCAACGTCGCTCAGAGTTCTGTTTTCACTATTAAGGAAGGTTCAAAGAGTAATATTGAAAATACAGAGATTTGAGGAGATCTGCAAAGTACTGAGGAGAATGGCAAGAACTACAAACAGCCACAAAGCCATTTGTGTTGTTGTTCAAACAAAAGAACAAGGATGATGTGTTTGTATTGAAATAGGGTGGCTATACAGAGAAAGAATAATAAAAAATGGGCTTATACTCTGTTTGCTTATTTTAAACTGTTTAAAAAGCCCCTCAAACAAAACTGTTCCTATGTGCTTAGTTTTCTCCCCCTGGCTGTATAAACAAACACGTGGTGTGACCCTGTGACTGCTGTGAGGGCTGAGCTGGGCTAGACACAGGTTGGGCTTTTCCACTAAAATCTGAAAGCCAGTACCACATGTTAGGCTTTCTTAGATGGTTTTTATGTTTTTCTCCTGAACATAAGAGGAACACCTTCAGGGAGCTTATTTTATTGCTGCTTTTAGATACAGATTTCATGGTACTAATCCTACCAAAAGTTTGGGAAGAAGTTGAACTCTTAAGGAAGAAGCCCTTTTGAAGCCAGTCTGTTGTGAGGGTGGAATTAAAACTTGCAGGTTGAATGTATTTAATCTGTTTGTCTGCAGCACTAAGGGGCGAGAGTCAAATGCCTTCTCGCAGCTCAGTGGGCAGGATGCTCCTTCAGGGACCATCTGAAGGGGCTTTATGGGGCTGTGGTGTGGGTTGCTGCTCTGGGGTGGAGTCTCCCTGGGCTGCATTGTCCCTCACCCCTTATTTTCCATTATCCAGTGAAGTGCTGCTGTGGGAGGAATGTATTTAGAGGTTTAACATCAGCTGGAGATGTGACAGTGGGGCACGTGGGGCAAGCAAAGAGGACGGGAGGGATGGGGCTGGTTCTTTATGTTTGCTGTGTAAGTGTAAACTCCAAAGTCACTTTTCAGCCAAAATATTTGTATCATGCCACATTAATTTTTCATGCTGCTGTGGAATCTGGAGACAGGTAGTTAAGGGCTTTGAGAAGACCTGTAAGTGATTAAATGTCTTTAAAACCAGAAGCAGACCAAAGGCAGGAGGGGGGGTTGTGATGGTCCACCTTGGGCTGCCCTCAGCTCAGGGCCCTGAGGCACCTCAGCTTTGCTTCTCTTGCACATTTTGTTTTCCTGTCCATATTTTGAAAACACAGCAGTAGCTCTGTTTTCTGAGGCCACGTTAAGAGTTGTATTCCTGTTTCAGGGCTAAGGTTAGGCTGCCAAATTGTGTGCCGTGGTCAAATCCCCATGTGACGTAGAAGCATTTGGTCTGGTCAGTTGTGTGCTTGTCTGTGCTGAGTTGGGAGCACCTCACCTTGTTCTGCAGGTTTGGAGTCCATGGTAGCACTGTCAGCTGCCAGAGCTGGGTCTGGGAAAGTTGGCATGTGGTGCAGCAACCTGTCTTTCCCTTGGAATTGCTGCTTCCCTGTGGGGGCATAAGTGACCCCCTGAGTACTCCTGATTTCATAGAGCTTTGGCTTTGCACTGGAATGGTTTGGAGCACTCATAAGTTCATTTATCACTCAAGTGATTTCTTAAAATCTTGAGAATTTTATATTGTAGTCTTCAGGTGGCAATATACTTTTAATTGTCATAATTTAAAAACATATTTATTCATAAAATCATTTCGTTCACTTCAGCATTGTCATGAGGCTTAGAGTATTAGATCTCCACTGCAAGTTTGATGCAATACAATTATGGTTATATACCTGTGGTCTGGTAAATGTCCAGAAGGAAATTGTGAGGGAAAGACCTTGAAAAAGGTCTGTTCTGTCTGCATCTTTCAGCTGAAGATTGATAGAAGACCTTTTAAAAGCTTAAAAGTGTACTCGTAACTATTGCCCGTCCTTTTCCTTTTTCAAGGTAGCCCTGAATATTCTTCAGCTTGAGCCATCTAAACGTGCACCATTCCTCGGGAGGGAGATAATTTGTATTGATATATTGTGGCCATTTTATAAAATGATGCCAAAACTGATATAAAACCCCCAAATAACTGAAGATATTGATGTAAGAGAAAGAAAGAGAAAAAAGAAGTAAATACACTGTGATCAATATCAGAAAGAAGAGGATAAATGAATACAAACACTGACAGATATACAGGAATAAAGTTCACTGTCTTGACCATCAAAAAAGTTAGTCAATACAAAAAAAAAAACAAACCAAAAACAAAAACCCAGCAAGCAAAAAAAAGCCCCAAGCCCTGAATCTCAGTAGGTTTTTGACTTGCTGTGGAATTGCTTTGTATAAACACTGATGAGTAGCAAAGCTGATTGTGGCTCTGCAGAATCCAATCAGTCCTGCGGGACTCGTTGTGGTAGTGCTATTTTTCTGTGTCCTGGTCTCTCTGCTGGCAAAGGGTTCTGCTGTGAATGACATTGTGAATCCTCTTGATGTTCTTTGGAGCTGAACAGTCTCAGCCATGTGCCATCACTCATAATCTCTTGTGTAAAAAGGCTTTTATTTTAACCTTGTTTGGTCCAGGAAAAAAAACCAAACCACATCCCAGTTACTCATTGTGGTTAGTGCTGATGCTTAGGATGTCACAGGGGGAGTTTCAAACCACTGCATTTGACACTGATGATTGGAACTTGTATTTTTCATAATGATCTTTTTGTTGCAAACAGGGCAAGATAACCATAGGATAAAATCAGAAGTAGTATCAGAACCTGGAAGAACATAGAGAAAAATTAGTTTATACATGGTCTTTGGGTCTTACTGGGATTAATTCACCAAAGATTCTTCAATCCTATCTCCTAGCTGTGTGAAAACATGACCAGGGCAGGTATGTTGATTGGCCTAAACTGGAATCATCACATTGAAGTCACTGATACTGTTTCAGGTCGCTCTGCTGTAGTTGACACGTGCAGTTCTGTGACACTGTTGCACAGAAGCTTTCTGAATATGCAGAATTCTCCAGATATTTGTTACATCCTCCAGATGAAATCAGCTTTCTAACAGACATCATTGCAAGGAGAGGGTGTGGGAGGATTTCACTTTCTCATGCTTTGCTTTGGTTATCTTTATCTGGGATGATGCTGGTCTGAGGCAGCAGTCACAGACACGCAGTGAAACTGTTGGCAGTAGCCCTGGCTTACAGTGATTTCAAGTGTCCATCAAATTATGACTTGCACAGGTGTAGTCTTCCTGCTTCTGGTTAAAAAAGTTTAGTAATGAACCTGGCAATAGCATTTCTCCATAGAATATAACTTTTACAAAAGTGCAAACAACTGGCATGCATAATTTTTACAAACAAATACTTCCCTCCCTTGTTAAACCCAATGGTTATAATTGATTGGATGTGACATTCGTTTTCTTTCTTTGAACTCATTTTTTAAAACTCATTCAATGGCAGCAAAGACTAGAAGCTGCTAGTGCAGTTTCCCTCAGTCCTTTGCTCTCAGATTTTGCAGGTAGCTGGCTGATCTCTCCACCTTTGCACTGTGCCACCTGCACCATATATACCCTGGCATCACATCCTGATTTTACAAAAGAAGATAACTTTCCCCTGGCACTGCTTTCCCTGCAAGTGTGCCAGGCATGACTGAAAGACTGGACACTGCTCAAAGTGCTTCTCCTGGTGAACTGCTCTGTTAAGCTCCTGAACAAGATCTGTTCCTGAGAAGAGTGTTTAACAAACCCTCCAACAAACCCAACCACAGCAGCTTTGTTCCATGGAGAAGGGGGAAAAATCTCAACTACCTCCCCACTCCTTCACCCCAGTCCAAGACTGCAGAATGTTGGTGGACTTTAAATAGTAGTGATGGGTTGTGGTCCAGGGGAGGAGTGTGGAAAGCAGCTGAGATGCTTTTTTGGCAGACCTTGTTTGACTTGATGCATGAGGAACTGCTGATTCACAGTGGGACATCAAGGCCCAGCCTTGAGGGAGCAGAATTAGCTCTCAAAAACACAGGGCAGAAGGCAGGGCATGAGGGCCCTTAGCCATGCAGTTGTAATCTAGCACTGCCAGCATGGCAAGGCTATGGCTTGTAGTGCCTACAGATTTGTTGTCACCTTTAAATCAGTTGCTTAAACTCTTGGGATCTGACTTACTGTTGCACCAGAGAGAATGTGATCTGCACAATTATCTTACCATTTCCTTTTTTATGCAGTTTTAATTTGAGAGAAGAGCAGTGAAAGGAAGAGTTATTGCCGGTGTGAGGTAGGAGAAAGCAGATAAATTATTTTGTTAGCAGGGCTCTTATTTGTGGTAGTGCTTAGCTAACAAGGGTCACACTTAGCAAATTCATTGACTTTTTTCCTGTGTTCCTGCTTGCAACCACATAAGGACGAGGCCTGGGTGTTTTTACCACTTTGTTATGCAAATGTGCAGCGTAGTATCGGTGGCACGACTGATGAAAATATGTGCGGCATTTGTTAGGGCAGCTTGCTTGTCATCGTTTCCCTCTGTCATCTGCGTCTTGTTAAAATGCAGGAACACATTAAGTGCATTTGAATAATCTTGTCTGATATGTGTCTGTGGCTCCCCAAGCCTTGCTGCTCTGAGATCTCCCGTATGTGGGCCCTGCTGTTTGCCCTGTGTGATCCGGGCGTGCTGCGATCCAAGCTCGGCTCAAAGCCGGGAGGGGCTGAGGAACACTGAACTGCTGCTGCTGCTCTTGGTAGAGTCACGTTGGCACCCTTGATGTACAGGCACTCAAAGTATTGCTTTGAAAGGGAAGAGACTTCTGAAGGGTTGCCAAACCCTGCTCGATTACATGTCCCTTTTGACAGCAGGACTTTTTCTCCTTTGTATTTGGGGACTACCAATACATGAGAGCAGTCCAACAGAAGTGGTCCCCTTTTGCTGAGCCAAAGCAATGCTCTGACCCCTGCCAGGCAGGTGGCTCCAATTGCTTTAAACATGAAGTGAATTGAGCTCATAGTTTCTATTACTGACACAAATAATATAAAATACAATCTTTTTTCTGAAGGCAAGTTAGTCTGGAACTTTGAGGGGTGGGTTTTTTCCTGCTTTTTAATCTCTGCTGTAACAGTAAAGGTTGATGAGCAGTGTTGAAGATGTGCTGATATAAACACAGCCAGTTGCCAAACGCCTGCATCAGCCTTGTTAAATTCGTGTTTACATCATTATGGGGTGTCATTTCAGCATTTATGTGGCTGCAGGCACTTTCCTGGGCTCCCAAGCGTGATACAAACATTGAAGTAACTCTGCTCTTTGTTGTTATATTTTAATATATAAGAATTTTAGTGGGTTTAAGTGTAAGTGTCTGTGTGTGGATCTTGAATGAATGAAGTTTCAAAGTCATCAAAAACCTTGGAGTTGACTGTGGGCTTTTGATTGGCTTTGTTTGCCTTTTTTAATTTTCTTTTTAGTCCATGAGAGACTCTGGACAGTTGTAGGTGTGCTTTTGGTTCAGGTAAAACTTGTAAAGGTACAGTTCAGCTGAGGACAGGATCTATTCAGACCTTTCTGTCATTGTAAGGGGGTTGCATGTAGAGGTAGGGTCAGGTCTTTAGGACTTTCATTTATTTCTTTGCAAAATGCAAATAAATAAAACCTGTAACTGTGATTTGCTTCGTTCCTTCTCTTGCCCTTTCAAGCAATGGCTTCTGCAAATCAGGTAATGAACAACCATCAGTGTTGACCCCTGAAAAATACATATCTGTGATATGGTGTCATTTCTGCATTTAAGGAGCTGCAGGAAGTTTCTTCTGCATTCTGGCTGATTTGTTCTGTACAGTTCTTGGCTCCTGTCAGGAAAAGCTGAGTGAGCTGGTGTGTTTTGGTTTTGCCATGGCCTGCCCTTTCTGCATAAACTGGTAGAGAAGGTTCTCCCAAGGCTGGGGAGGGAACAGATTGGCTGAACTCTCTCCCTTTCAGTGTTCCCCAGCGTTTATGCTCAGTCATTGATATGGTTCAGCTGCTGTAATCACAAAGCTTAATTTTATCCTCTGTTGGGTTGTATTGAAGTATATTTTCTGCTTTGGCTTTTTATGTGTGCTTGCCTTTCAACTGTACTCATTTGTTCTGTATCTTTTCTATTTAACATGTCGTATTTCTTATATTATAACCTCTCATTTTGGAGCCAGAACCTGCTCTTGGGGATCTTAAAAGCAAGACCATGCCAATTTTCTATTTTATACTCAAATTTTGTGGGGGCAGAGTGTCCTTTGAATGTACCATTGAACGTGCAATCAATGGATGAAAAGACTCTGATTATCAGCAATTATTTCTGAGGAAAGGAGCCTCAAAAGGAGAGTATCCAGAGAGCCCTTACTTGAAATTGGTACATAGAAACTGTGCAGTAGTTGCTTTAGGAAGCCCAGGAAAAAAGTTCTCCTTTGTTACCCACGTTTTCAAGTCATCATTGATTATCACCAGGGCGACCTTTTGAAATACCAAAAATAATGATTTCTTTGTAACATCTGAAATATTGGGGAAAATTGAAGTCCAAGTTTATTTCTTGGAAATATGTCCTGGAGCTTTAACCTTTTCTTCAGATTTCATAGGAATGATTTATGTAGTTGTATATTTTTATGCCCATACCTAGTTTCTCAACCAGGTTGTAAAAAAGTATCAGAAATGTGATTTTAGTCAGCTGTTCCTTTGACAGCAGCCTTTAAAGTTCATGTAACAAGATAAGCTGGCGGATGCTCTTTGGTTTGGGCTTTGATGGTATTTTTAATGGAAACTTAGTTGCAATCTCCTTTCAAAATTCTGTTGCTCCCTCAAATGCAGATATTCTGTGCATAATGAGGGGTAAAGCTGACAGGACGTGTCTGTCACTGAAGTAATGAATATCAAATGATCAGTTTGAAATGAATGAACTGTAAAATATATAATTATTATTCAGTGTTCCATATCTTTCACAATAAAAAGCATGAAATGAAATTTGCAATAAAATGTGTCCCATCTGCAACGTTGTAGGACAAGAGCTGACGTGTCACGGGTCAAAATCATTCATATTAGCAATTCACAGAAGTAGCTGGTAATTAGGGACAAAGTGATAAACTGGGAAAAATAGTGTTTGCTACTGAGTTACGAGACATAACCAATTAACTAGAGAACCCCCCAAATATGCAGAAGATGCAATTTCATTTTTCTTCCATCAGTATGTCTTTTGTTTGACAAACAAGTTTTTCTGCACTGGCTGAAGCCCTGGGAACTCCTTTTACAGCAGACAGCAGTAATTAAGACATAATCTGCATAATTATCCAGGAATACTAACAAGCAATGAATAGAAGCTTAGCTGTTTTTAAGATTAGACAGACAGAAATTAGTGCTGAATGAATTTATAGACATCAAGAGTGTTTCTTATGCAGGTACTCATGTTTAGCTCTTGTGAGCAATTAATTATTCTATTTTGGAGGAAAAAAAAGTATTGATTGCACCCAGTCTTTCTGAGTTTCTCCAAATTAGATGTTTTCTCCAAGATGTGTCTTTTCATTTTTGGAGGAAAAATGTAGCTAAGTTGTCAACTTCCAAAGAGTGTACAGAGGGCTCGTGGTGCCCAAGGGCTGCATGTCCTGTCTGGATAACCATTGATTATTTTATTTTTGGTTGTCTGCTTGGTAGCCTGCAACACAATGGGATGTCTTACATCGAGATTCCAACCAGCAGTTTTCCATCAGCAGCAGCAGCTCATTTCCCTTCGTTTACCCGAGCCCTGTCAGCAGCCCCAGCACTGCCCATGACTCTCGTGGGGTTCCTGAGAGCCCGTTCCCAGCGCGTGGGATCCCTGAGGAGCAGCAGAGCTCTGCTCCCAGAGGGGGAGGGGGCTGATCTCAGTACCTGTCCTTGAGAGGAACTGCAGAGTGGGAATCGCTGGGGGAGATGGCACTCGGTTGCCATGCCAGTGAAACCTCCCATCCCACAGCAGAGAAGAGGGACCTGCTGTGTGGGCTCCCACATGTGACCCAGCTGCAGCCCTGCTGGGGGTTTTGATGAGGAGAAGGTTGTAGCATGTGGCTTTGTACCCTCAGGAAGATTGCTCAGTCTTGCCATAGTTTTTTGTTTATTGTGCCAAAACCGTTTTGGCAGTGCTTGAATAGGGCACAAACACCCTAAAAGACAGGAACTGAAAATTTTTGGAACCAGGAAAAACCCCCAAAGAAGCCTTGGAGTAATTTCTTCTGGCAGCTGCTGAAGGGCTCTGCAGAGCCCAGAATGATGGCTTCAGTTATGCTTTAATATCAGAGGGAGGGGGAAAGGTCAAGTCATCTCTGGGTTCACGTTCCTGGACTTGGATATCTCCTTCCTCACTTGTTTGCAGGGTCAGGCTAAAAGGAGAGGGAGAGCTGCACAGGGAGGTTGCTTGGAGTGCTGCTGGGAAGGTGTCTTACATTGTTGTGAAAGGTGATGGTTGGCTGGCAATCCCAAAGAGGCTGAGGTCTGAAAAGCATCTCAGTGCTGCTGTCCTTGGAGCCGTCTGGGGACAGGAATGTGTTACTTGTTTGCTCAGTGTCATGGTCCAGCTCTGATGGAAACAGGGCTTAGTGCTTGGTGATTTTGACTCCTGGTACAGGTAAACTCCACCACACTTTCCCTCTGAGCACCTCCTGTACTCAAACATTTATTATTTAAATACATAGGTGTGGATATGAGGAAAGAGTATTTGATAATGTATTAATTACATTTTAAAATGAGGCTGTTGGCAATTTTAATTTCCATGTAAATAGGCTGATACATTTTAAAACATCTAGAAATTAGGAGACACTTGAGAGTGTTGAGGGGAGCAAGGAAAATAAGAAGCCATTTTCAGGTTGAAATGCAAAAGAGAGGTGAGAGAATTTTGAGGAAAGAATAAACCATTCAAGTAGAATGAATGATAACTTTAGGCTTAAATCTGTAGGAAATGTACTGAGAGAAAAAAAGAAAATTGCCTTGGAAAAAATAAAGACTGCATTGAAAATGAGGGGGACCATAAAAGACAATTAAATTAAACATTGTGTTGTTATAAAGTCAGAACGGCTTATAATCAGAAACAACATCAGAGCCTAAAAAAATATTTATTTCAAGCAATTCCTATGTCTATACTAAGCTGTTAAAAGAAAATAAATGAACTAGAAAAAATTAAAGTGTATCTAGACCATGGCTGAAAAGTGCAGCATTGTTATGAAAAGCAGGATGTCAATATGCTCTCCATATGGATGATATAGCCCACGTAATTATGTGCATTCTTCTGTCTTGGAGGGCTGAAGCACATAGGTCTGGACTGTTAGAATTTCTGCAACACCCACACTCCTATTGATTTTTTTGGGTGGACAGATTATTTTCTGTTTTGGAGTGTGCAGAACCTTCAGTCAGGACCACAAAGTAATAAAGAGGCATTGTATAAAAGTGAAAGGAAGTTGGACTCTGTACCAAAACCTGGTTGTTCTTCAGGAGAAAATAGTTGGTCTGTGTCAAATAACCACTGTGGATAAAACTCCCCCAAAGCAGAGGGCACTCCAGTGGTAGCTTCATTCCCCCAGTGTGTTATTTCCTGCATTCCTGCTTTCTGCTGGGACTGACACAGGCAACACCATCAATTGGCACCTGCCCTGGGCACTGATGGGAGCAAGAGTTAGGTAAATGTTGTTTTATGAATGGATGGGGTCGTGTCATAGATGCCAATATTCAGAAGCATATTCTGAGAGGTTTGGGGTGAGGATGGACAGTCAGTTAATATATTTGTTTTGAAGTGTGTTTCAATTTAAGAGACATTTGAACACAAAATAGGGAAACACTGGCAAATGGGTGCCCTGGGTGTCCATCTCTGGATGAAGTAAAGACAGGTAGTTTGAAGCAATACCTGTCCTTTACATGATCAGGTTCTCTCGACTGGAACACTCTCCAGCCCTTGCTGTATGGAAATCTGTAATTTTAAACAAAAGATGACCATCAGTACTTTCTTCTTTTTAACAAACCCCAAAGTACTTACTCCTTTAAAATCCATGGCATTAGGATTTATCTCATTTCCCAACATTTCCATACGTGTAGGCTTATCCGTAGGAGCATGGGATTTCAGGCGGATTAAATTTGTGACAGCACATGAGAGTCTGGGCTGTCAAAATATAGTGTGGCACAAAATTTTATAGAGGTTAATTTCTTAGGATTTTTTAATTTGTTTTAGCCTCATAATCTAATAGGGATTTTAACTTCAGATTTTTCAAAATACCATTCTCAGCTCCATAGTATTGCTGAAGTTCTTGAGATGTAATTGTATAAAACCTATGTTACCTTAATATCCTTTTTTAAATCTTCAAGTTAAGGTACTTTTTACAATGAAAAACCTGCTAACCCAAATGATTAGGTGCTGAAAAATGAGTACCTTTGGAAATCTGCTCAGCAAATGTTCAAGCATCTAATGTTCTGCAGTAGCTGCAATGTTCATTTTAGAGATGTCATAATCGAGCCCACTCACAGGAAGAAGCAGCAGCAATTGGAATTCCCTGGGTTTAGTGTTTCAGGCACTAAGAGAGGTATTATACATGCAAATGTGTTCTGTAGTTAAACAGGGTATCCTGCACATCTGTAACTCCTCACTGAGGTCTGTCTTTGGTGCTGTTAGGGGATTGCTCCTGCTTTTCTGCATAACATTGAATTTATTTTTTTTTGCTTCCTATGAAAACGCGCAGTTTTGATAAAAATGTTTACTAGTGATCTGTGTGTTCCTCAGCGTTGCTTGACATACCTGGATTACTTGCAAGATCCTGGTATCCAGTGCATGAAACAACTGTGCTGGAAGGCCCGTTGTGATAGTTACCATCTGACAGGACCTTCAGGGGACACTCCCTTCTTGTTTATTTAAGGACTAAAGACTAGAGCCAGGCTTGTTTTAAATGCATGCTGTAAATTCTCATAATGGAAAATAAATCCATGTTGTGAAAAAGTTGCAGCCCAAACAAGAGAGATAAAGTGTGTAAGAATAGGGCAGCTTAATATAGTGAGCTTGGAGTTATTAAATGTGGAAGAAAGTGAAATGAAATGGTAGAGGAGTTAGATATTGGCAATCTCAAGCTTTTATGTATTTTTAAATGAGAATGAGGCTGCTCATAAGAAATTTATGTTGAATTACAGGTCAGCATTGGCGAGCAAGATAAAGGAAATGGTTTTTGAGCACAACTAACTACATAGGATACATAGATATACACAGATAGACTGTGGCAGTTCAGAACGGAGGTTTGCATTCTCTCTAGTCTAATTGTTATGCCAACTATCTATAGATAAATTTCTGAGGGCATCTTGGTGAAGGAGTTGAAATCTCTTTTGTATTAATGAAAATAACAGGTAAGTTTAAAGGCAGTTCAAGGCACCCCAGCTCCGTGGTCCCTTACGTAAAAGATGTTAATGAGGCTAATTCTTCCATGAAAATTCAAAATGTTCTTTTCAGAAATAAGGGTCAAAAGTTTTGCATATTAATATTTTGAATAGAGTTTTACAAAATTTGTAGCTAAACTGGTTTCCGAGGAGCAAAGGCTTGGGTTGACCCAAGCATTTACTATATTCCTGTTAAATATTTAATACGTGTTTGGTTAGTGTTAAAAAGTTTCTCTCCTCCCCTAAAAACCCCTCCCCAAAAAACCTAAACAAACAAGCAACTCCCCCCATAAACAAAAACCAAAGCAACAGAAAACATACAAGAGAATCAAGCATATTTACGTAGCTGTCTACACAAACATCTAAACATCTCAGAACGCATACAGAATATGTTATTTTACTCAGAAATAGCCAACAGGTGACTAATTCCTAATATTAACAAGTCTATTAGACAAGGCACTTGATGCTTTCGGTCAAATTAGCTTGTAATAAGAATGAGCTACTAACAAAGGAGTCTTCCACCTCAAATTTCCCCCTTTTTTGATATAAGAACAAATTCTCTTAGTGGGAATTGTCGTTATGGGAAGATCTTCTCTTGGGGGCCAGAAAAGGTGCTTGTGAGAGAAGACTTCCTGTGCAGTGTCTTTCATGCCAAGCAGGTTTGGTTGTGCAGCACGTTCGGCCCATGCCAAGTTACCCGTAGGACCTCCAGTGAGCAATGCCACGGTGCTGAGCTGCACTGCTCAGCATGTATTCCTTGGTTAAAATGTTCTCCACGGAGTT
Source organism: Margarornis squamiger (assembly GCA_035222235.1). Taxonomy (NCBI): domain Eukaryota; kingdom Metazoa; phylum Chordata; class Aves; order Passeriformes; family Furnariidae; genus Margarornis; species Margarornis squamiger. The sequence goes on from JAWWTY010000010.1 coordinate 25,451,306, forward strand.
CACATCTCAGAATCACATTTCAGAAATCATGGAAATTCTGCTTTAACCGAGCTTGGCAGAAAAACTCACACTGCCTTAACTGGGGCAGCAATTCCACATGATTTTTTTATGTAAAAGCACAGAAAGCATTGTGGTTTCAAGTTATCTGTCTAATGTAAAACCAGAACACAACTAGGGGTATTTCAGTAATTCAGGCAGTGATATCACATGGAGAAGTAAGCATTAAGTGGCAGAAGAATAAATTTCTTCTTTACAATTTGTCTTTGCCAAAGCATATAAAAGTCTTTTATTTGTGAAAGTTTCTGGGAAGTTTTCATTTCCCTTGATATGTAAGGAAACATTGTATTTCATGTTCTGCTCATAGAGCTACTCAATGTTTTGGGTTTTTTTTTCCTAAAGCTGAGAAGGATTTAATCCTGTAAAATGCAAATATTTATTTACTTCTACTTCTCGAGTATTTTCAGTTTCTGTTCCTTCAATAGTTTCTTTTTCCTCAAAAAATGCATTTATCCCTGTCCCTGTTTTCTCTGCCTTCCAGAGGAGGTCTTAAATTCTTTAGCAAGGTCCTAATCCTCATTTCTTTAGTGACCTAAGCCCCCAAATCTGCCTATCTGCTGAATATTTTTGTTTTTAGCTGCTACTTTATGAGATTTTAGATTTTGCTGCTATCTTTGGTTTCTCTCCCTGGCCCAGTCCAGAGCTCGTAATTCAGGAAATCCAGGTTTCTATCTCAGGGCATATCTTGGAGGAATTAAGGTCTATTATGTTATAATTTTAAATGTGTGCTCTACAGTCACATGTAGGAACTCTGTAAAGAGGATTGCTTAGTGAAAAGACAGTCTTCAAAATAGTCACTCAACCTGCAGTCACTGGACACTCCAGCAAATTTCTGTTAAATTTTCATAACTTCTGGCTTGGTTATCTAAGAATGAACATGGCACAGGCCGTGTTTGTGAGTCGAGGTCATCTTCTGACCTCACCCTCTTCCCTTTCAACTTTCTCCTTCTTGATCCCAAGCTCAGGGCTGTTAAAACTATCCAGAGAACAAGTCAGAGGATTTTAACAATTCTATTTTTTAGTAGCTGTTTTCTTAGAAATACCTGAAAAATGAGCTGGAGCTCTGGCCATTGCTGACCCCACAAGTCTTACTGTGGCATTTGCCCAGAGAAGGCATGAAGTTCAGACTCAAACATCCTACAGAAATTAATGGGATTTCCTGCACATGTTTAAAAGGCTTCCTGAGTATCCTCATTTTGGCTGTTTTTGAGGGGAAGGGCCCTTGACACTTAGACAGGATTCCAGCGGGCTGAGCTGAAGATCACTGAAGGGAGCAGATGAAAAGAGTTAGAGTGCTAAGAAAGCCTGAAGTTCCTGCCAATTGTACTGGAATCAGCCACCTCCTTAAGGGAGAGATGAGAGAATGTATTATCAGCACAATTAAATGGAAAATAGATCCATTATGCTATATTGGAAAAAAAAGAAAGAAAACATTTGCATTCATAAAGCAATCCTTAACCCTTATAATTTGCTGCCTTGTGTTTCAGCTCCCTGAGTTTAGAAATCAGCAGTTAAATCAACTAGACATTATTGAATGTGCCCTAGTGTCAGGAGTTAAAGCTTCTAATACTTTTTTTTCTTTCATAATTCTTTTATAATGTGTTATTTTTGGCTCAGTGACATTTTCATAGCAATTTGAGTCAGAAACCATCTGAAATTTGTAACTATCATTGTACTGTATCTCTTGTACACATGCTGCTTTCCACCCACTCCCCCCTCCCCGCCCCAAACAAGTGTCTGTCTTGGGCTAGAGAAAAGATGTTGCCTGTCCTTATGGGATGATGCCCTCAGACATTTGGTCTATATTGTGATCCTGTTACAATAATGGTTTGCACTGACAAATTGCAGCTTTGTTGTTCACAGGCAGCGAGACTGGGAAGATTTAATGTACAGAGTGGGATTGCCTGCAGAAAGCTCTGTGATGTCTTGCAGGCTGATAAGGCTGGCAGTGGTTTAGGCATTGCAGGCACAGCCTGTGCACCCACAGCTGTGCTCATGGTAAAAGGCTTATTGCTGGATGGCCAAAGAGCTTGGGAAGGCAGGGGGCTCATGTTCTCTGTCCCTGCTGCTGATGTTTCAGTGTCCTCTCTGGGATTTTGTTCTGTTTCTGCTGCAGAGCTTCCCCTGGGCCACTCGGAGTAGTCACAGTTTGGGGCAGTCTGGTGTCGGGGCTTGGGTGTTCTTGCTGTGTATCAGGTGACAAGTGACAGAGTGGCATTTGAGCATGACCCAGGGAAGGGGTGAAACCCAGAGCACTGTGCAGAGGATGGAGAAAATGCACCAGAGCAGAGTGCAGGAGTTCAGTGTATTTTGGGGGTTCTAAACATCTGGCCTTGCTCTGTATTCATTTTGCTTAATTTTGGAGCCTGTCCTTGAACTGACTGTCAAGACAACATTCGCAGGGGCATGAGATTTCCTGCAGACTCTACAGAAGGAGTTTGTTTTTCTTTTGCCATTTTCTACTCTGTTGTTTTATGTGCCAAGTGCATTCGCAGATGGAACAGAGAGTGGCAGTTTTCTAGCACGATGGTTTAATTACATCCAAAGGCTTCTCATCACGAGCTTTGGTGGGACAGAGTGGGAAAATGCAGTGCAAATGGTGCATACGAATTTTAATGAACTGACCTCTAACTGTAATAAAGGAACAAGATTAATTGCCTTAGCCTAGATGCTATAAATTATTTATATTGTAGTTTTATGTGAATGACTAATAAATTACAGGAAGGGAGGCAAGTTTAAAAAAGAAAAACAACCTGCAGCATGGGTGTATTTCATCTGTATGTCTCAACTGTGTTGGAATTCATGAAAGTCTCATGCTGATTTCAGCTTTCTCCCAGCTAGAAAAATGCAAGGAAAAGCTAAACAATAAATGCTTGCAGAGAAGATCTTTTGTAAAAAAGACAAAACCTTTTTTTTGGTAGTTTTAGTGTTAGTTTAAGTGTGCTACAACTTAATGTGCCTTAAGAGGGGAAAGAATTTCTTTTTTTATAGCTCTTATCTGCTGATTTTCCAGCTTGCTTGCTCTTTGGAGATTAGCTTGCTGTGCAGTGCTGTGCTTTCTTAGGACCTGAAACTTCACATAAATCTGGAGATAGATTTCTTCCATACTCTTTAGCAAATGCAAACCAAAACAATCTAGCTTGCCTATCATTTTATTCTATAGAGTGTCATTAGTTGTAAGTATTGCTGAGAAGCAGTAACATATTTCTAACCATTTATGCCTTTTCCATTTTAAAGATTAAAATAGAATTTCCATCTTATTTAAAAGTTTATAAAAATTGCAAAAAGGTGCATGCTAATCTTGAAGAGATTCTAATAAACATTGTATATAATTGGAACAAAGATAACTTCTTAAATAATGTGAATTTTGTTTTTCTTTTGTATTTAAGCATACAGTTTCATACAGGCTGAAGTAAACAGCATAGTAAAACTTTCTTGTCCTGGTGTTTAAATAAATGCAGTGTGACATTCCTGTGTCTTTGGAAACCTGATCTAAAACTTGACTCACATATCTTGAAGTAGAATCAGTAGCTCAGATGGGACAGGACAAAACACTGTTGAATTAATATTTAAAGTTGTGTTTGTTTTGAAGATGCTGCCTAGGGATAGGAACATATCAGAGATTTGAGAGCTGTGTTACCTTGTGGAGAAACACTGATTTGAACCAGACTAGCATTTAGAGCTGTGCTTTTGTCTCAGAGTAAGACACTTAAAGGATTCATTGATTATGTCATTTTATTGTATTTTGCTTTTGTTTTACTGCTCTTTTCTTGGTAATACCCGTCTCTATGGTCTAGGTCTAAATTGTAGAATATGTTTGTAACGTACTTTGTTTTCTTCCTATCCCAATATAATTAAGTTACGTTGCTGTCACTCATTTGACTCTGTATTGCTCAGTGAACACCAGCTGAAAATTGCAGTCACTGTGTCCTGAGACTTTCTTAACCAAAGTGCCATTAAAACTATTCTGCAGAATCCAGAGGAGGAAAGTTTTTGTTTGTTTGGGGTTGTGTTGTTTTGTTTTGTGGAGGTGTTTTGTTTGTTGAAAGTTTGGTTGTTTTTTTGTGTTTGGTTTGGGTTTTTTGTTTGTTTGTTTTTTGATGAGAGCTCAGCCAATCAGTGGAATCAGGAGGAATGAAAAGCATTTGGTACTTTAACTTTTATTTCCATAAGGGGCTCCCTTTTCTTGCAAATCCTTATTTACTATTTCATTATTGTTGAATTTTGTCAGTCTTCAGTCAAGAGATCACCCTGTGCTCTGTCCAGCACATGTCACTGCAGCCTTGGAGCCCCATCAGAGTCCCAGAGCAGCACATTCCTGTGCCTGGATGCCCAGGCAATTCATGGATTCAAATAACAAACCCAGAATTCCTCAACTGCCCCACAAACTGGAATCCCAAATGCCATGCAAAGCTCCGAAATTGCATCCAGCACTTGTCATATTTCTACATTGACAGGACTTTTGGCATTCATCTATTCCAGAAACTCACCAGTCTCTCCTCTGGCTGTGCAGTCATTACAAGATGAAGAGATTTGAGATCCCTCTTTTCCATTTCGCCTTTCCCTGACACATTAACCCCCAGGTTAATCTTCCCATTGCTTAGTTATTGCAAACATGGGCAAAACCAAGCACTGTAAAGCTAAGGATGAAAGAAGATATATTGCAAAGTAGAAATGAACTCAAAGTTGCAATATTAGTACTAGAATATAAAATAATGCAGCTTTGAAAGGACCTCAGAGTCCACAATGTCCTAATGACTAAACAAAGCAACAAGAAAGAAAAAGAATGAATTTCAGTTTGCCATAAATCTATTTGTTTGCCTTTTCCAAATAGCCAGTGAAAAAAATAATAATTGCCCAATGATTACAGAAGACAAGGCAGGAAAGAGTTTAGGGTTGTGTGTGCGGATTTTGTTTGGCTTTGTAATGTTTTGTTTTGGTGGCTTTTATTTGTTTGTTTTTAAATAATCCCATCTGATTCAATTTGTTTCACTTTAAGTGTCAACTCTTGGTCTTTGAGGTGAATTCTGTTAAATCACAAGGTGTTTTCCTCAGCACCTGGTACACACAACTGAGTAATAGGGACAAAACCCACTTTGCAGCTGAGTTTGTTGAAAGTGTGGTAGATCTTCCTTAGTGCAGTGTGGTGCTCCCTCCTGCCTGGGGGAGAACATTCTTCAAATTGCCATTTGTTTTATTATTTCTGTAGGAGCTCCAAAGAGAGAACATTCACATTGTGGCTGGGGGAAGGAAGTGCTCTTTATAAGCATAGCAAAGCTAAGCCTCTTACGTTTCCCCCTTCCTTTTTATTTTGTATGTTCATACTTTCCAATAAACAGGAGATGGATGGTGAGAGGGATGCACGTGGAAAGGGTTCAGCAATGAGACAATCTGGTGATAAGTGGTGTTTCCTCTCCTTAAAGTGTCTTTTTTGTGTGATCTTCCTGTGTACTTCAAGACCAGCTATCCAAATGTTCCAGAGCTGGATTTGAAGGACAGATTTTTTTCCAGGAAAACTTGAGGTCCCGTTTAAGATCCTGGTTAGTTTAAAGAAAAGGTGGAGACTTTGATAGAAGTGATTAAAATAGAAAGTTTATTTTTTGTCTACAATATACAGAACAAAAACCTCCAATTTTAGACATTTTTCCAAAAATACAAAGTGAGAAGTTGACCAAGAGTCAAGTGTTCTCACCTGCCCTTCTGTTGGGCTTTGTGGCTTGTTGAGTTGTGGCTCTCTTGTCCTTTCTCTTGAATCAGAGCTTTGCAACTGAAAGGCAATTCCTTCAAAAGTGTCTGACCCTAATTTTGTCTGACAGATGAGAACACGTTAAAAATACTTTGAAAATTGCCTTTTTCTTTTGGTGTCCTAATTGGAGGGATGTGTGTAAGTGCTGGTTTTTCTCATCAGTGAATTGCAGAACAATACACATTATTTTTCTTTGATATTTGTATGTTTATGAAGTACTGTGGGATTTTCTTAGTAATAACATTCATACTGGACGTATGTGAAATAATTTCTCCTCAATAATAAAATGAGCCAAATGGGTGTAAAACACAAACCCAATTAATTAGGCCTGGTTTTGTCTCTTCCAGTGAACAAACACAAACCCTGGATTGAGACCTCGTACCATGGAATCATAACCGAGAACAACGACACCGTCATTTTGGATCCTCCCCTCGTTGCTTTGGATAAAGATGCGCCTGTTCCCTTTGCAGGTAGGATTGTGCCTTGGCAGCAGCACTTGAGGTGCTGGGCTGTATTCTGAATGTATTAGCACTTGAAGGACGTGCAAAGGCTGTGTGTGAGCACTCAGGACCTGCCCACCGGCCCACAGAGCTTGAAATGAGGTGTCTCTTACAATGAACGTGTCTGCTCATTGGTTTCAAAGCACATTATAAACAGCATAGTACAGCAGGCTCCCCCATCAACAGATTTTTTAATAAAGCACAGGATTTGTATAATTAAATTTGAATTTCCCTTTATAGAAAGGAATAATTATAATTGCCTAAAGTAATAATACATAGTTAATTTTGTTCAGTAATAACAGCCCCTGCTTTCTCTCTTCCAATTCTGCTCTCTGGCCGTGGACAAACTGTGTGGCAAATACTTAAAGTTGCTCAAATCATATGTTACTGTGTGAGTACTTTATAACTGTCAGGGCTTGGATGGAAAATTTAATGGCACTTTTGAAGGTTTTTGCTCAGGTTGCTGCATGATAGATGTGTGTCATATAGAAGTTTTCATTTGTATTAAGTCTATTTTTCCTGACACTTATTCTGTCAAATTATGAATTCCTTAAGCAGAGTAGAGTACTTTTGCATGTCAAGCAAGTTTTCTCTTAAACTCCCTGTTCCGTTTTCTTCTTTTTGAAGAAAAGGAGAATAGTAAAGCTTGATAGCTATTCTGAAGATCCTAAAATGAGGCAGTTGTTAAAAACATGCCCAAGAATATTTATCTCTTGCAAAGAAAGGGACCAGTAAGATGAGTATCCTTGTTCTTGTGGAATACCATCGTGCTCAGTAAGTGCCAGTGCTTGGCCCAAACAGCATTTTGTATTTTTCCAATTATATGTGTTGAATAATGTAAACTTAGATGAAATCCTTGCTAAACTAAACCTGTCTGTGGAATCTTTAGGTACAGTTATTTAGGAATGAAGATTGATTCCTAGTGAAAAGATGCCCTTTTCATTTTTTTTTTTTTTTTTTTTTAAATTTTTCTATTACTATGGCTGTTCTAGCTTATATTTGCTCCTTTTGCTTGCATTCCCTTGGGATCCTTACAAGGATGGTAATCATGTGCTGTTTTCACTGACACTGCAGACTGTGCTGCCTGGGAATTTGGTAACCTAATTATTTTCTTCAGATTTTACATTGGAAGAATCAACACGTTTTTCATTAAATAGTGAATTACTTTTCATTTGGAAAATCATCCTTTGAAATACTGAACTGAGACTGGCTTTTGTGATTAAGGTTACATTAGGCAGTATTTTAATTTATCTTTGTTTATTGATTTTAATTATTTATATTATAAGAAGTGTCTAGGAGGAAAAATACTTTCTGTGTATTGCCTGATATTAAAGGTTCATTTCCAGATAATATTGTGCATTTGGCCTAATGATCTGCAATCCAAAAATTATATAGTACTGATTGAACCCTTCATTCCCTTGAAGGTCCTGGATTCCCTACATGTTTAGAAAAACCTCTATGCGCTTTTTTGTAAAGAATCTTGCCTTTTTAAATTGTTGGAGAAATTTATTATTTCTGTTTTAATTTCTGCTTTAGTATCATGTTCTTTTATTTGGTTTCATAATATTGCTAATTTTATTGTAGGTTTTTATGAACAATTCAGTTTCTGTACTGTCTGTAGTAGGAGAAAACTGAAACAGCAACAGCATTAACAATATTCAGTAGTTGTACATTTAGTAGAGTGGTAATGTGGAATATCTTCTATGGCCACATTTTGTCTAAGTGTGGAAAAACTTCTTGTGCAGTGTAATGTATCAGCTCCAACACTTCCTTTACCATCACCCTGTTAGTATTTTCACTGTTTTGTCCAAATATTGTAGAAGAAAAAAACCCCAGTATTTGGCAAGATTTTCCATGGTTGTGTTTTTCAATAGGCCCAGATTCAAGAGTATACCAGGGCAGTATTTGGTCTGTGCTGAGACATCTACTTAGACCTCCTTGAATGAAGCAACTACAACCACCCCAACAGTTTGCCAGCAGATCGTTGGCTGTTCTGCAACTATTTGTGTCACCTTATAGAAACAGACATTTTTTCCCCCTGATAATATCAGTGTGTACTTGAATTTAAAAAAACAAACAAACACACAAAACCAACTGACAGATGAGTCCCTCCAACAAACCAAACCAAACCCCAAATCCCAAAGCAACCAACCAACCAAACCCCACCCGAGCTGCTGGATATCCTTTCATTGGGCATAGGGGCATAAGCTCTATAGAAACCAAACTGAACAACAGCAAGCACAGTCAAGATAACCCCGGGGCTGATGTTCCTGGGCATACCTGTAGAGACACCTAGCTAGATGCTATGTGGCTTTCTCTACTTTTCTTTGTTTCTTCCTTTTCGAGTGCTCGTCTTCCCTCAGTGACAGGTTTAGGGAAAATTCACAGGGTCTATCAGTGAAAGATATGACAGCTCATGGTAGGTGAAATGCATGTTTAGTTCATACATTTATGTATTAATTTGTGCTTATTTAGTCTGTGTTTTTTTCTTGCTAGTGAGGGTGTAGTGCCTTACCTCGTGGGATGAAGGGTAGGTCCTTGTGTTCATGGCCAGGGCAGGAGATCTCCAGTGAGGATGAGCAGTAGGCTCAGCCCAGGCAGGCTGTCCTGCCACAGTGAGCGCTCAGGGGCCTCTCTGGGGCTTTGTCCCCAAACAGTCTGCACTGAGCTTCAGGAGCAGTGTCTGAGAGAGGGCCCTGTGCTCTGCAGGCCTGCAGACACCATGGGCACCACCACCTCCTGCAGATAAAGGGATTGCAGTGCTCTTCCCATGCTGGCAAGCACAGCTCTGCTGTACAGCCCTACCTGGAAGGGCTCTCTGTCACACTCCCCGGGAAAGCTCCGAGTGCAGCAGGAGGAGCCTGGAAGCCATGTGAGTTTTCCAGCCCTGAGCAATGCACAGGTCACCCTTATCCTGGTGATTGCCCTGGGGCACAGGTAGTTTGTGCATTTCATATTTTTCACCTGTGCAAATAATCTTTCACAACAGCAGAACTGAGCTATTAAAGCACATTTGTTATTCAGTGATTCTTACCTGCACTTACTGCTTTGCTTTGTTTTCTCTATCCATTCTCATGTTCCTATTTCTTTAGTTTAAATGTTACTTGTGGCATAGGCCTTCTCTAAACTACAAACAGTATTTTCATTTTCTCTTGTGGAAACTACTATTTTTTCTTATACCTGTGCCTTTTGTCATCATTGTGGGTAATAAGGGAAGTCTGTCAACCCTTCTAGAAGGATACACATTATGGTGCACATCAAACCCAAATGGTCACAAGAGAAAATTACTATAATCTGCACCTTTTTTTCACCTCTGTCTAATTTTTAACATTAAGGGTGATGACAGGAGTAAAAGGCATCTTCTCTGCAGTTACCCTCTCAACAGGTCTGTGTTTCTAGGAAGGACTAAGGGGAGACTAAATGTGCCTGTGAAAATGCTGGCTGTCAAATGTGATCATTTCATAGAGCCTAGTTCATAACTGGAGCATGAAGACTTTAACAAGATTGCAATGAATGGTTTCGGCTGTCTCTTTATCTTAGGAATTTGTTGTGAATAATTGAAGTATATGTAGGGTCCTGGTTCTTAAAATCCTCATGGTATAAACACACCCACTTTCTCTTTTTCATGCAAGTATGTTTTTCAGTCTCCCAGTTCTGAAGGAAAGCTTGAAAATACCATTGTAAGCTTGTAAGTGTGAGAAGAAATAAGTTTTCCATATTTCAGTTTTTCAAGTCCTAACCTGAAAAGGATTTTCATACACTGGTGTTGAGATACAACTGATCTTTAAAATAATTAGTCCTACCACAGCAGCCTGGAGCCTTTTGCAGGGTATCAGACATTTCCCATCCCCTCCAAGCCTTCTTGGTAAAAAAAACCCACAAAAAATCTCCAAAGAAAACTCCACAAAAACCCACGAAGAAACTGCAAGCATTGCGAGGGTGCAGTATGGGCTAATTGTCTCGTTTAGAGAAATCCATTGGAGGAATCTCTTTAAAAACATGTAATAAAATGCACCCAAAAGAGGGAATGTAACTTTAATTAGTCTTACACCAACCGGCAGGGTCAGCCATCCAACAGTGAGCTCCCATTCTGCTGGTGAGGCTGGTAATCACTTCAAGGGTTTGACTTTCAGGCTTAGGGACAGTTTGGCTAGAAACATGGTGAGATCCACTAAATCAGTTTGACAGCATTCTGTTGCTGTGATAGCAAGAGCCCTCACAAAACGCTGCAAGATTATGGAAGGCTTTGGAAAGGACATCTATCTGCATTTCAATAAGAGCAACAACATTTCATCAGCACCGTTGTGCAAAAATAGATCAGAAAGGAACTTCAGGATGTTTCCAGTCTATCCTCCTGCCCAAGGCAGGACCCTTTATACCTGTGTCATTCCTGATAAATAGTTTTCTGTCCTAATCTTAAAGATCTGCAGTGACAGAGATGCAGCAGCTGCCCTGGGTGATCTATTCCACACTTCACCATACTCACTGGTTTTCCTGATGTTTAGTCTGAGCTTTCTGTGCTGCAGGTTTTGCCCATTAGTTTTAGTCCTATCCACAAGGCTGGGCAGAGCAGAGTATTCCCATTCTTTTTTTACTGCAGAAGCAGCTGTTTATATTACTCCCTAAACGCACTGTGAGCATCTCAAACAGCACAGGGCTGGAAGGGGCTTCTGCTGTCCCTGTCTTACTGTGCAGCCCTGAAGCAGAGAAAGGAGGGGTAACTTTCAGAACCGAGAGGTGATGGATGCCTTTTCTCCCCTTGGACATGAAGAGCTGACTCCTCTCTGTGTCACCACCATGACGCACTTGCTTTTGAGTGCAATGTGGCCCGGTTAAGCTGGATAATTTCCCCACGGGGAGTTGGGCCCCCTAAGATAGTTTTCTGCTCTTGATAAATGTATAGATAGTCTTTTTAGGCAAGGTCAGAGGTGTGTGTTCCTGGCTCCTCCCAGACTGATAACCTGTGTCTCAGAAGCAGTTGCAGATCACACTTCCTTGGCAGAGGGAGTCCCTGTCTCTGACTGCATTTTGGCTCTGCTGAAACCACTGTAAAGCATAAGGAGACAATAAAACCAGCCAAGAAGGATGTCAGAATGTTCATAAGCTGCAAGCACAGACTTTCCCAAATCATCTCTGTTATTTTAGCAGTTCAGAGGAGCGTGTTCTCTCAGACTTGCACCCAGGGGCTCAACACAAAATCCCATATCTCTGCTTCAAACCTTGAAGCTGTCTAGCCTTCTTGTTTGTTTGTTCGCATTGATAAGCAGTGGCATTAATAACAGAAGCTATCTGTTTGCTGCATCTTTTTGGGACTGAAATTATTTTAAAATTGTGACACTGAAAATCTTGTTTCTAACTCACTGTCAGCCATACTTAAAAAATGCTGTCAGTTGATGAGGCCCAGAATTCATTGGTGTGAAATATCTCTCTGTGAAAATGATGCATGACCAAAACAGCTGAACTGCAAGTGAAGCCGTGGAGGGAGTACTGCAGTTGTTTCTAACAATTTTAAAAAATAATTCTTCTGTTTTTGAAGTTTACATTTATTACTGGAGCTTAATTAGTTAGGAATAAAGGCTTCAGAGGCAAAAAAAGAAGCTCTTCATGGTGATCCTGACCTAAGGAAAAACCAAAGATTGGCAATAGCACAACGAGGTCCAGAGATGCTGGGTTTGATCTGGGGGATGCTGCTCGTTGTCCTGTAAAGGCAGAGTGTTACAGGCTCAGGTTTCAGATTTAGAATGCACCAAAAAAATCAGTCACTCTGACTGCGACCTCTGTTGGTTCATCCCTGAAGTTCAGAGAGGAGGGGGCTGGGATTTGGTTATTTGTTGAAGTTTTTGCCAATTAAGTTTGATTACCTTTTGCTTTTACATTAGTGAAATAATAGTAGGCAACATCAGTGTCTCCAGCTAAGAGTGAAGATTCAGGATTGAGGCTGTTCTCACGGAGCTTTGAGGAGCTGGTCTGTCATTGCAGCAGCAATTGGGTAGGAAGAAAATGAGCCTTAACTGCTTGGAGAGGGAATGGAAGTTGCTTCTGGCAGGTAAAACCAATAACGAATGGGAACGTTGAGATAAACTTTATTACACCTAAATATGTTAAATTACTTGAAGCTAGAAAGAGCAAAGTAAAATAACCAACTAATTGCAATCTGATGATACTCACCTAGTCCTAAGACTACTTATGGAAAATATTGATTTGAAATAAATTGGAACTGGTTTTGATTAGTTTTCTTTATAAATAAGACTTGATCTTTGGGAAAATAGGGCTGGATATTGCTGTGGATATGCAAACCTACACAACAGGACAGGGACAGAGTCTGGCACCTTATAATCCTGGAGTATACTAATTAAGCATTTTAGTGAAAAAGTGTTTAGTTAAAACAGGTTATAACCAACATTGCCAGGAAAATCGTGAGTTGTCAAACATGTGGGCTGTTCAGAACAGCAGAGATAAAGCGACGTGGGAAGCACTGGAATTGCTGTAGGTCCAAAAATTGGTAACTGCTAGTTTGCCTATGGATGTAGATTTTATGACACTCTTTCTTTGAAACTAATGAACCCTTTCTGTTTGAGTACCATTGCTTTTAATTGAAAAGTACACTCTGAACAATGTGCCTGAATCTGCAGGTGAAATATGAAGTAATTTATTTCAATGAACTGTGTCCATTGCCTGTTTATTTGCAACAAAATATTTTAGACACTGCAGGAAGTAATTTATTTTGTTGAGATACTATTTTAACTTTTATTTCTTCTTTTATGTGATGGAATGTTTTGGAGTGAATTAAGGCTGTAAGTTGCTTTTGAGATGTAATTTTTGCTATGCAGTTAAGTGTGGATTCTGCTCTTCTCAGTCCTTCTCTAAACTCAGAGCTGCTTCCTCAATGACTTTAAATTCTGAATGTTAGAGGAAGGGCAGCAAAGGAAGTGCATCTGTTTGGAGATCAAAAGGATGATGAATAGTTATAAACAACTGAGTTGAATAATGCAAATTCCACTCTAATATCTCCCTTCACACTTCCATCCCATCCATGGTCTCTCCATTAATTGAATGACATCTATCTCCTTTACATAAATATTTCCTTCTCTCTGTGTGTTCCTGTGTTTTCAAGTTCTTAGGTGAATGATGATGAATATTATAAAAGATTGCTTGTAAAGGCATAAAGAATTATTTATGCAGACTTAGAAAAATTATTTATAATATGCTGAAATGCTAGTAACATAACAAGTGGACTTGGAATTTTTACCACTTAAAAATTTACTGCAACAAAATTGGCACTAGAGGATTCCAGTTTGCTTTAAGAAGAAAATCAAAATGCTTTGAAATTCTAATTCCTTAGAATGGAACTACTTGAGTTAGTGTAAGGGAGCAGGGGCATGTTGTTTGCTTGTAATAATTTCTACATATTAAAAACACTTTAAAAGAACAGCCTAAGTATATAATTATTTAGTCTTTAGAGTTCCTTGTGCTTATTGGTCAAAAATTGTCTTGTGGAAAGAACAGTTAAGAAACCCCCTTTCCTTTAAACCTGCTGCTTTTCACTCAGCTGAAAAAACACAGCTGAAAAAAAGGTATTTTTGTGGACTAGAACAAACACTCTGAATAGCCTGAAAGTGCTGTTGATCCCTTTGCTTGCCAGGGCAGCCTGAAAAATGCATGTGATGCTACTTTTATGAAGCAGAAGTGGGAAGGAGAATGTAAAGAATTCAGACTCTGGACAGGTGCTTTAGGTCATCGATTTTCTACTCAATTCTCCTATTTCCGTCTGTGTGAAATGGACCAAACCAATTTGTTCTCCTGGTCTGTGGTTTCCTCCACTGTCCTTTTTTCTCTGTATGTAGACTATATATATAAAAAATCTCCAAAGTGCTTTTATCTCAAGGACCATGGAGGCCCTCTGCCATGGGCAGGGACACCTCCCACTAGACCAGGCTGCTCAGGGCCTCATCCAGCCTGACTTTGGACACTTCCATGATTTATTTAAAAAAAAAATTACCTTGAAAATGATCCTTAACTTTTTACATAAACTATTCTTTTCACTCTCTTCTACTTTAGCTATGTACAACACACTAAAAAATGGAAGCCTACAAAATATTAGTTATAAATAAAAATTCTTAATATCTGTGGTTCAACTTGACATGACTGCTGAGCCCTGCATGTTCTCAATGTGTCTTGTGCCCATATAAAAATCAGAAGAAAGTCCACTGAGGGTGGTTGACAGCGGAGTGACTCGTAGAGTTCCCTCTGATGGTACAGAGTGGACACCTTGGCCGTGCTTCATGCGCACACTGCATTATTAACTTGTACAGCAGTTCTGTATTGACTGTAATCCCATCAATCATTAAAAGCCATGTGTCTCTTGGGAACCCTGACAGGATCTATCAAGGAAGCACTTGTATAGTTGTCATTATCCCAGTGGTTTTTGGAGGGTATTAAAAATAAGTAGACACTAATATCAGGCCTCTCAGTAATATGGCAGCTTATGATAAATGAAATTAATAGTGAAACATGCTAAAACATTGAAAATGCAGTCTTTAAATAAAGTGTTGAATACCACTTTAAGAAGAACCTATATTACCTAGAATTAATTTATTTGGGAACTTTGTGTATCAGTGGGACTTAATTTTCTGGTTAACTGTGGTTTTGAGGGGCTAGGAAAGAGAGTGGTGGGGACTCAAACTTGTCATGCTGTTGGACATCTGTCTTTGTTTCAGGTTAATTGCAATGTATTAATTCACTTTTAATTTTAAACAGCTTTTTAAAAGAAATATTTCATTACCAGATATAATGGCCTTTTTACTGCACATAATGTCCCTTCTGGCCTTTTTAAATTCTATTGATCTTGTTGTGATTTCACCTAGCAGGCAGCTAAACACCACACAGCTTCTCCTTCACTCCCCCACCCCAGTGGCACAGGGAGAACACAGAGAATCGTGGGTTGAGATAAAGACAGTTTAAAAGATCAGAAAAGGAAGAGAAAATAATAATAATAGTAATAACAGAATTAGAATAGCCAAGTGATGCACAGTGCAGTGGCTCACCACTCGCTGGCCAGTGTTAGATCACGAGCAGCAGCCCCTGGCCATGCTTTGCCCTGGCTTGGAATGGCATGGAATATCCCTTGGGCCAGGTTGGCCCAGCTGTCCTGCTGTGTCTCCTCCCAGCTCTCTTATGTGCACAGTGATATGCTGCTCTGAAGAAAGCTGAGCTATTCCTTTGTTCCTGGTCCCATGTTACATAGTGTAAACCATTTTTTGAGAGGTGTCATACAGCAGTGACACCCACGTGTCGTCTAAGTGTCTGTTGGTCTGGATTTCTGGTTTAAAATGTCATGTAAAATTGTACAAGTCAAATCACACCATAGTGCTTGACATACCTTCCTGAATTCCATGTGTCACAGTTCCCAAGGACCTGAATCAGCGTGCTGGTTAGGAGTATCAAATCTAATATAATTATAAATGAAAAAAAACAGTGCCTAATCCTTTCCTTTGGGTAGCTCTGAGGTCTCACTTGGATTCTTGCACGCTCTCTCTCTCTCTCTCCATCCATCCACTCTGGCTCCCCCCAACACCCCCAATATCTTGTTTCAGTCTAATGGATTGTAAATTGATTTGTTTGTTGTGCCCTTCCATGCCCTTGAGCTTGAGATGTTCTGTTCTTACTGAAAACCCATGAGGGCATGAATAGGTAAAGTATAGGTAGGTATGTTGTAGACATTTAGGATGCACATTATTTTAAAACTCTCAGGGTGTAATAGCATCTTTTGGACAAAATTAACCAGTTTATTCGTGTCATATACACACAAACATTTGTATTACACTACTTTTGTGATAAACTAAATGCCATCACAGGTCAGTTTCCCTCACTTAGAGCATTGTCTCTTCTGTGAAAATAAGAAGAAAAAAATAAAAAGATGGCAAGAAAAATCATAATGAACTATAACTTACTTGCCTTTTATATTAGTTTTTAAACAACAAGATAGTTTGGATTAACAAATGAGAGCAATTACTGACCTGTTATAAAAATTAATCTCCATAAGAAAACTTTACTTAAACTTAAGTCACTAATGGAGTAGTATTAATTAAATTTAAATTTGTTTCAAGCCTTTAAAATTAATTTATTCCTGTTTTGTGACAAAGCTGTTTAAGTCACTGTTACTCTGCAGCAGTGTATATAATAACCACAGTGTGTCAGGCCCAGCGTGTTTTATTGTTGAGAAGTTTTCAAGTCAGGTGGGTCCCTTTTTAACCAGCTGCTCAAGAACTGTCTGAAAGGTGCCTTGGTACTTGATTGATTTGTTAGCACATGTGACAGGTTTAATGGATATTTCTGACAAAACTTCAGCTCCTTACTGGGGCTTGCCTTGGAGAGCTTCCAGGTGTGCTAATGGCACAGCCAGGGATGAAGGCAGCAGCTAATGTCGTGTTTGATGTGGGATCCAGAGACAGGAATCAAAGGCAGTGCAACACTAGAATTAATAGGCATGCTAGAACTGAAGGGATGACAGTAATTTAACATCAGCTTCTGGATGCTTTTGGACTAGAACACATTATTCAGGGCAGCAAAGCTTTGCATCTGGACAGGCAGCTGCGCTGGAGCCAAGAGCTGTGTTTCTCTGTGGCCTCTTCTCCCAGTCTTTCACTCCTGGAGCCTTTCACTGAAACCATAGCTAGACCAAAGGGCAAAATGATGCAGCTCTGCTGACTTAAATGGATGTTTGCCCATTTATGCTAGTTCAGTGCTGTCCTTATCTGTGGGAGCTGGCTGTTGTGTGGGAACTGTCATCACGAAAGGCAGTGGAAATGGTGTGCAATGAGAGAGAAATCATATGCAATGAAAAGCCCCACACGCTTGATATAAAATTTTTGATTAAAAAGTCCCTCCTCAAATGGAATTTGACCCAGCTGTTGCCATCTGTCAGCTTTTCAATGCCCTTTACAAAAAGCAACGTTGTTGGTCTCGGTCCAGCCTCTCTGGGGCTGTGCTGCCATAGGATGTGGCACATATGGCAGATTAGCAGTGTCACTGCAGAAGCCAAAGGCTGCTGGGTATGGGGCTGAGCACACAGCCGATGTGCTGCAACCAAAACAGCCTGATGCTTTCATCTGCAGGGTTTAAGGAGAAGGCACTGCCTGGTGTTCACTGCAAAGGGGGCTTTTTTATGTGCACGTGACAGCACAGCAGGGAAATTGCAGCTTTCCCCGAGTCCCTCTGTCATCTGTTTGCTTGCTGTGGTTTTACACACAGGGAAAAGTAAATTTGGTTAGAACTTTTCTTGACAGCGACTGTGGCTTTGAGCAGAATTACATATAGAAATAACTGCCTTTGTGGTGATGTATTTTGTAGCTTTCATTTCAGTAGCATGTTATCTTCACAGCAGAGAGGGAACAGACTGCTCAGGGGTGAGCACTTCCATGTGTGTGTGTCCGAATGCTGTAACTGGGCAGGGGTACAGGTGGGGACCCAACTTCCCAAGAGCTGAAAAACAAAAAAAGGGGCAATTTCTCAGAGCAGCAAGAGAACTTTTAGAGTAGGAAAACTAATAATAACTCTGGAAATGTATTTAAAGGTTGGGAATAAACTCTTAAAAAGCTAGAAAGATACAGACCATCTTAAAATAAGGTGGTGTTGTAATTGTTTTGATGTACTTTAGACTGATCCACCTTGTGAAGGTTTGCTAAGGTGTGAAATAACAGAGGGTCCAAGGCATTGAGTAACGGGGTGAAGCATCTGGCGCCAGAGGCTCTGTACATTTTGGGGTTTGTAATGCTCACCCTCTCTGGGGACAATGCTGCCAAAAATGAGGAAGCCAAGGTAGGCAAGTTTTCCTTGTAATTGAACTGAATAGGATTTATCAATTATATTTTGCCCACAGGACAGTTTCTGCAGGAACCAGGCTGTGATCCCCAATAAGGCACTGAAGTACAGCTATTTGGTTTAAAATAACATACAATTCCTGGGCCAGTTTTTGAAATTGCTCTGCTGAAGATGAATTTAGTTCTTATGCTCACCCTTGTTCTCTTAATCATAGAAGATACTGACTTATCTCTGGAGTACAAGTCTAAACCATACATAAATAATACCAACTTTTTATTAAGTTATTCTGGGACACTTTTAATATGAAAATGTGAATTTTGAACTCTTCCTATGATAAACACGGAGAAATCCAAACAATAGAAGTTAAGTAAAAGCAAATTTAGAAATTAAAGTTCAGCTTTGAATAGAAAAAGAGAAAACCAAGCCATTGTTCTTCCTGAAACTAATGGGAAATAGCATAAGGTGCTGAAATAAGCTGCACTGATCTGGGCTTATAATTAATTTTTAAGTTTGATAAGTCAGTAGGTAAACTCAAGGAAACAGCAGCCTGAATACACAGAAGGAAAGACATGCTGCACATTTCAGGTAGTTTTGTGACTGTTATAGTCATAATATTTATTCAGAGTTTGTGCTCATCTGTGTGAAATTTTCAGACTTGATAATCTTTAGCACTGAAAGAATGAAGTGCTCTAATTCAGTATAATTTATTGAAAACAACTGTGTTTCATGTGTGATAATGCACTGTGCCGGTTTTGAAGCTTATACTTGAGTAAACCCAGACTTTTTAAGAGGTTTGCACTGGTCAGAACTGATCAATTTTTAATCAGGTAACCAAAATAAGTAACTTATCACACTTTGGGAGGGTGCGCAGAGCGTAGAACTAGGGCAGAGGAATTAATATTTCAGTATTCTGCTCTTAAGCCGTTCCGTGCTGTTTTGCTGATGACAATGGAACCAACTTGGCAGAGGAGTGAAAGAGAGGAATGTTCCCTCTCGCCCAGTGCTTGTCAACACATTGTGGAAGTGCCTGAGAAAGGTGGGATCTGCCAGCTTTATTTCCACCTCACCTGCCAGCCACTTTTCTCATACACTCATTTTATCTTGTTCTACCTAAGAATTAGAAGTTCTTATGTTTCCTTCTTTGACTCAGGGTGTGTATAACTGTTCCTTAAAGGAATTAGAGCCTGGAGGACTTCAGAAATTTCAGAGATGGAAATTTGATGTTCTCATCTGACAGAGATTTTGGGCAGTCACTTAAGTGCCCAGGGTGATTACCATTCATTATTGGGTGACCATCCAAACACACGTGCAATAATCTATTGAAATTAGACTGTTATTAATATAATTGCTGATGACTGTTATGTATGCAATCCTTACTCTTTCATATTCCAGCATTAATTTGAATTTTTTTCTGTGTTGCATGTTCCCTTTTTGTTCTGCAAGGTGCTTTGTACCATTTTCAAAACCATGCTTGCTCCAGTTTCAGGGCCCTGTCCTAAATGGCCAAAGTACAGGCATATACACCAACCTCTATAAGTATGCACACAAAGAATATGTGCCTGGGTGTGTTTATCTCCTGAAACATAAAGAAAAAATTCTTTGCAGTTTAAAACCCTCTGAGTGTCTCATTTTATTGCCTGTGGAATTTATAAGAGGTAGGACAATCCTGAAGTGTAGCTGTTTGTTTCTCATGGCTCATTGCAAATTTTTCAATTATCTCAACTTGGTAAGCATTTAGTTAATTAATTAATTCTTGCCATTGTGTTTATCACAGTCTGCACTTGAAATAGAACTTAAAGACATAGTTCTCATGCTGTGTTGTCTACCAAATTATTCCAGGTGTAATCAGTCCACTAGTGGTGTGCAGTGTGAGCTGCATCTGCTGGGTGCCGAGTCCTTCGTGCAGGGGCCAGAGAAGTCTCAGATACTGAAGTTTTGTGCATTTCGACATACATGTCTCAGGGGTCACACTCAAAGCCTGTTTCTGAGTATAGTGGTCTTAATTATAGGTGATGGAAATTTAGTTTTAAGTTAATTTGGTAAGCTTTTAAAGCTAAATGGCAGTTGCCTTTTCTGTTACACCCCAAATAAATATGTGGGTGTATTTATGGTCTGCTTTCCTGTCATAGGATTTCTGATCTAGGTGATGCCATCACTAACAGTAGACCCTCCTACACCCCTGTGACTTGCCCTGACACATCTACATGGGGTATCTCCTCTCAGTGTTGCACCTCTGGGCATTGCTGTGCTGCTCTCTGTTCCTGGCCTCAGGAATGCCTTCCAGAAAATAAAAATAAAATCTGTTGCATTGGAGGCCTTTTTTTTTCATTTAATAGATTATCTTAATTTGTTAAGAAAATGGACAAGATCTGTTTGAAATGATAAGGGAGAGTTTTCATCTGGCATAAGCTATTGTTGCTCTGCTGGAAAAAGTGAGTCTGATCCAGTAAGACACACATGGGTCTGGGCCAATAATTTTTTTCTAGTTTACTCTCCTTTATTATCAGGAAAATAGCTTTGTTTCCAAACCCTTTGCAGGTATTTCTGATTGTCAGAAAATGAACTGTTTCATACTTGTTATACAGCTGAGAAGAATAGCAGGCCACATTCTGTGACTTCAGTGAATCCTTTTTTTTTAGAGATAAGGGTAGGAAATGGGGGGGGGGGGGGGGGGGTGTTTTTTTTTTTTTTTAATAGATCTGATGCTTGAAAGAGTGGACAGCTCCAAAAGCTCGGTTCTCTCGCTGATTTAAGAAAAGTGTTCCTTGTTTTCCAAGGGGAAGTAATTGCTCCACTGATAAATAAAGCAGCATCAGTATTTTAGAACATTAAGGAGTAAAAACAATAATAAAAGATGTCAGTGCTCATTTTTGATCTGTCTAAAGAATGTGACACAAAATAGTGCTGTTTGGGGAAAACTAACCATCCCAACTGCTCCTGAGAAATAGAAACAGCTGAAAATGTGATCTGAGCCAAAATTCCCAACCACCTTCGCTCCCTCTCCCATTTTCTGGAATAGCACTTCATCTTCTCTTTCATGATTGTGGCCAAGTGATTGCAGCAAATAAATGACTGTTAGAACTGCAAATAGCAAAAGTGTAATGGATTTAAAATGATACATATAGAATTAAATATTAAAGAGCTTCTTGAACCCCCTGCTCTGTTAATGATGATTCAAGTCCTGGGTCTAGTTTTCATTTCTTCTAGTGAAATGCTGACAGCAGCTCCTTGGCTTTTTTCCCAGTCTCATCTGTAAAAATGGTGTATTTCTAATGCATAACCTTCTTCCTGTGCTCAGCAAATAGGGACTAACTTTCCTGATGGACCTTATCTTCCTAATTTCTAGCCCTTGAAGAATTGAAAAATTGACTATCAAACAAAATCCAATTACCTATAAAGCAAAATGAATCAAGTGCTGCAGCAAAATAGCTGATCTTTATCACTGATATGAGACTAAGATCTTCAGTGTGGCTGAAAATGAACAAAAGTAGTGGTAAAAGAGAAATAATATTTTATTTTTTTTTTATGCCAACTCTGTTAGCACCATGACTAATCGTTCTGACTGCACAGCCATCTGCTGAAAGCAGCAACAGTGTCCAAGACACTCTGGGTTGGGATTGGCAGCGGGATGAGTGGCAGCTCCACGACATGGCAATCTTGGCCACTATCAATTCCAGTAGGTATCTGGCCCTTGAAGTTCACTGCTCCCTACAAAGCCACAGAGCAGTGTTTGCCTCGACAGTCTCCCCTGCAGGACAGTCGGGTGACACAGGGACCTGGTTCTCAGCTCTTCCCAAAGACACAACACGTAGGGAAAGGTTGGTTTGCACATCTGAGACCTCTGAAATGCCTGGGCCAGACAGTTGAAGAAGGGGAGAAGGGGTAGATATCCTTTCCTGCTACTAAAGATTTGTCCTATAGGTTGTGGAATTGTTTTGGGTATAAGATCAAGACTAAGTACAAAAGTACCCGAGGAAATGAGAACAAAGAATTATTCCAAGTTATGATAATTGAGGAGGAATGGGAGAAGAAGGTGTACATATACTTGACAAGTATAATAAATGTGCCTTGGAGAGAAGATGTTTTCAAAGTGTTTTGAAAGGAATGAGGTAGTGAAACAACTGGTTTTTGATTTTTTTTTTCCCCACAGATACCTCCTTGTAGGACTATTGAGCCAAACTCGGGGGGATGTGGGATTGCTCATGAATCAATAGTCCTTTATATCTCCCCTAGAGTGATTCCTTGGTAGTTTGACTAATGCTGTGGAATCAGGAGGAATGTAAGAAGGGCATCTTTATTACATCTCTAATTGACATCTGTGCTCTCACAGTGGGAACTCAATGCCAGTCCTGGTTCTTCCTGCTGGATTCTTTCTTGGTGCTGACACCAACTCTAATGATTGTTGGTTGCTTTTTTGCTGGTGGTGCTGATCCTTCTGCCAATCTGAAGGCAGTAATTTGGGAAGTATTGTCCCTTACAGGTCTCACACTGAGAATCCCCTTTGTCCTTGGGTGTGAAGGACAAATATTATCTTACTGAGACTCGTGATTTGTGCAAAGAGGCACTGAGGAGGCAGCAAGATGAGGTGATGCTTCTTTCAGCTTGTCCTGTTTTGAGTCTTAAAGGAGTTCAATATTCCCTTTTATGATGAAAAGTTTCCTGAACTCTTTGTGTTTTTTAATTTCCTTCAACAATGGTGTAACCTCGGCTGTGAATCTGTAATGTCCAGTGTGCTTCCTATTCCTATCACTGATTTAAATAACCTATTTTTATTAGCTGTTTTATCATTTCAGCCTGAACATAAAACCAATTATTTGGTTTGTAATGTTCTTTATCTCCCTTAGTTTTCATAAGTATAAAATATTTCCTGAAGCATTATGAATAGATTAAAATTCAATTTGAGTGCTGAATTATGCATGGATTTCAATTCAGCAATACTCTAAGAATTTTTTTGTTTCCCAGCTTTTTAGTGTTATGAGAAAATATCTACTATCAAATGTATTTTTAATAGATATTTCCTTGTATTAGATGACACAGTTGACAGTTAATCCATTCTACTAAGATGTCTAAATATTTAACTTTACAATTCATAGTGGCCAGTCTTTTTGATAAATGGAATGCTTCCATTTATGACTAGGATTTGGGGGGAGCAAGCTTATAAACAAAATTTCTTCCAGAGGGGACAAAAATCAGTTGACTATTTTACTTAAATGTCCGTGGTAATATCTATCAGGCTGCCAACACAGGGAAATAACAATCAGCTGAGTAAAGCCTGAAAAGCATTAATCAAGGTTCAGCATGATTAGCATCCTTAGTTTAAATAAGGAACAGAATGTGAATATCCTCCAGATATTCAATGCTTCTAGAAATAAATGAATAATGTATCACAATAAGAGCCTTAAAACAGAGTAGAAGCTTTAAACATGCAGAGTTTTGCTCTACCAGTTTTCTTCTTTTGGTATCTAAGTTGAAACTACAGACATATCTCAGCTTTGTTGTAGGCTGGTCTTTCTGGGTTTTGGGTTTGTTTTTTTTTTTTAGTATTGAGGTAGGTATATATTAGAATCAGTTCACTGGAATTAAAAAATATCAGAGATTAAGATGCTTATTTTTTGTTTTTTATGCTTAGATCTTCCTGGTTCTTTGCTCAGAGACCTTTCAGGGAGTTTGGCAAGGTGGGGCTACTTATATTTGAAATGTACCGAGGAGAATTCTTTAAGCATGGGTGGTACTGGTTATACTTGTCTGTGGTTTAGGATTTATTTCTTTAAGCAACATATTCACACAGCCAGTAAACTTTGTACCTTTATATAATCTTATCTTGGCCTTCTCAGGCATACAGAGAATGGAATGAATTCCACTTCTTTGAACTTGGTTCTCTGTGCTCTCAGCATTAGCTCTCCACATACCTATTTGCTTAAAATGCTTGCAAAAATTATTATTATTTAAATGTGTGTACTCATTCTTGTTATAAATTTGACATAGCAACTTTTATTGGCTTTATTGGTTCATAATTTAGCTTTATTTATGGAATGTACAGAGCAATGCAGATGGATTTCCAACTGAACACATTCATCCTCATGAAATGAAGTATAGCTGAGGTCCTTAACTAGGATATTTCCAAATGTTCACATAAATGCTTTCATTAAGTAATCAATATCATTGAGTATTTGTACATAAACCATATGGATGAGAGATGTCAAAAAGTAATAAGGATTATAAATCCATTTTGTCAGTTCTCAGAGGATTAAGTGCCTCAATACAAAAATAAAGGTATAAAAATGTGCATCCTTTTAAGGAATGATAGCTGTGATATAAATACACTTTAGACATGTTTTAGTAATGCAGAAATAATTTTTTGGTTACTGAGTTTGGTTAGAAATCTGCATTTTTGGACCTACTACTGGTGAATTTATATCCTACCTAATAAATATAGTTTAAATCAAGGAAATTTTCTATACTTATACAAAAATAACTTTTCCCTTTCATATTAAATAAAGGTTTCATTTTGTAATTGTTTGTTGTATAAATGTCTAGAACATTTGAATTAAAATAAGTTTTGGGGTTGTAGTTCAATCAAAAATAACTGTAACTAAAGTAATTTCTAATGAGTAGATGTAAGTAATACCATTCCTTATGCTCTATTTTCTATTCTTTTATGTTGTCTCATTCTTTAGATATATTTTTTTTTGCTAACCTTTACAATTTTTTGTAGCCCTTCCTGAAATTAGTTAATACTAGTTGGGGAGTTGGATAGATTTTCCTTACGATTACACAACTGTCTAATCTTTCTGGCAGCTGCAAGCCAGCCCAGTTGCTTATAAATTAGAAGGCATTATAAATCCCTGGCTCAGAAACCTTTATGTATTTTATACAGGGGGGGAAAAAAAGAACAGCACTTCCCCTGTACGTAGTAAATAGCAAAGGTACTCTCCCTGAGGGCTCTCTCTTCTATGATAGTGGTTCACTGAGTGTTCATATCTGATTTAGTAAATTGTTAGATGATAGCAATCAGGATGCTGACTGGTTGAGTAATGAGACTCTGATGACTACCAGCTCCCTGATGGGAAGTGCTTCAAAACCATTAAGTGCTGTAAGATTCATAACATGTGATGAGTGCAGAGAGCCCTTAGTATTTAAAAATTGTACTAAGTGATTTTCCTAGAATTTTTTTCTATTCCAATAAATAAAGCTTAGTTTCCTTTGTCTGTAGTTTTGCAGGTTTTAAACTTATGAGAGTAAGGATTGCCTGTTTATTTGTACTCTTCTCATCAGTGACTAAAGAATAAGTCACAGGGTTCCTGTATGGATGCAGAGGGGTCATGGCAAGACAGTGGTTTAGCGTTACAGCAGATACACAAGCAATGCAGACATCACAAAGGTATCAGAATTCTCTCACATCTTTCCTTCTCCTAATTACCTTTCAGCAGAGAGTGGATACATTAATAAAAACGTCTCCATATACGCATATTTTGCAATGTTCCCAAACTTCAATACTGGATGCTGTGCAGCCAGCACTAGTGCTTGGTTTAGCAGTTCCTTTTTCATCAAAGCTGTTTATTCAATGAATACACTGTTTAAAAATTTCTTTTAAAAGAATAAACGACAGAGATTTGATTGTTAGATATTCTGGTTATCTATAATTAATTTTGTCATTAGAATGCTGTATTTTCATGACTATTGAGAACTAATTCCCTGTAATCCGTTTTTTAGGTTTGCCACTGAATTTTTTACTACATTCTTCATTTCTGCTAAGCCACACATTTTAATATCACATCTCTTGAATGTCAGGGTCCTCCTTAATTTGCTAGACAGACCGTAAGAACAGAAACAAGTGAGAGAGACCACTGGTAGAGAAAATGCTGGCGTGATCATTCTGTTTAAATATTAACTTTTATCATTAAAGTTATTTCATGCTTCTTAATTCACTGAAATAGAGAGCTTAATGTGGTCTTATAAGGACCAGCTATTGTTTACAAGGACTGTCAGCTGCTGTTATGAATTTTTGAAGCCTTGCTCCTGTGGCAGCAGATGAGTTCAGTGGAGTTTAATTAATTTGGAAAAAAAAATAAATTCCCTTTTATGAGATCATTAAATTAAAATAATTATTCATTTTTAATTCAAAAATTAATAAAAATATAAGGGAGAAGATTGATGGGTTCTGCCATATTTCTAGACTTTGTGACTTTGCATGAAGCTGGTAGTGAGCATTGAATGACTAAATAACAATAGTTCAAATTAAAGCAGCAAAAAGGATGAACTAGTGTGCTTTAGGAGAATTAGGCATATGAGCCTCTCTTTGTTGAACAGAGGCATTCTAGAATCCCAGAAATAAGTTGCACTACTTATGTGTCTGGGTTATGTGATATTCAATTTCATGTTGATTATTTTTAAGGGAGCTGAAAATTAAATCAGTTATCGTATAAGTACCCCCATATGTTCAGTTTTCACAGCACCATCAACTAAAGGTTTCTTTCCTTTTTTTTCTGAAAAAATTATTGCATTGGGTTCTTTCATGTGCCATTTTCATGAGCTTAGGAGTCCATTTGTGTCATGACCTGGAGACTGAAGGTGAAGCCTGGCCGTGGCTATGGTTTGGGGTGTCATCTGGGTGTACTCTGTGCTCAGCCAACTGCCCAGTAAAGAAATGGGGGACTGTTGTGCTCTCATTTTCAGCCCTAAAGCAAATAATGCCACATGTGGCTCCAGCCACTTGTCATTGCAGAGCAAAGGCTCAACATGAGCACATGAGCACGTGTGTCAGTGGCCTCTGCTCCACCCAGCCCCTGATTCTGCAGCCTTGCCCTTCTGGTTGAAGGCCCAGCACCAGTCTGGTGTTCATGGCTTCAAGAAACAAAATGAATCCAGAGGTTCTGTTAAATCATTTATGTCCCTGTTGAGGAGGATGGTGTTAGTTTAACATCTCTACCCTGGCCTGTGTCAGGAATAGTATGGCCAGCAGGATAAGGGAAATGATCCTTTCCCTGTACTCAGTGCTAGTGAGGCCACACCTTGAGTGTTGTGTTCAGTTCTGGCCCGCTCAGTTCAGGAAGGATGTTGAGGTGCTGGAGCAGGTCCAGAGAAGAGCAATGAGGCTGGTGAAGGGACGTGAACACAAGTGCTATGGGGAGAGACTGAGGGAGCTGGGGGTGTTCAGTCTGGAGAAGAGGTGGCTCAGGGGTGACCTCATCACTCTCTACAACCCTCTGAAAGGAGGTTGTATGAGGTGAGCTGGGTCTCTTCTCCCAGGAACCAGCAATAGGACAAGAGGGCATGGGCTTAAGCTGCGCCAGGGGAGGTTTAGGTTGGATATTAGAAAGAAATTCTTTACAGAGGGAGTGATCAGGCACTGGAATGACCTGCCCTGAGAGGTGGTGGATTCACTGTCCTTGGAGGTTTTTAAGATGAGGTGTGGCACTCAGTGCCATGATCTGGTAATCACAGTGGGGTTGGATCAAGAGTTGAACTTTTATCTTGGAGGTCTCTTCCAACCCAGCTGATTCTATGATTCTGTGATCCTTTGGAAGCCACCCTACTTCTGTGCCATGAAAAAGGCCTTGGAGTGCTAACAGCTTTTAGGGCTTCTGCACTGGTGTCTTGTTTAGGTGAGAGATTTCTGCATGACCTTAGCAAAATATTGTTCTATGCTGCACAAGGAGGGAGATAAACACTTGCTCAGTTCTCTTCCCAGGGCTCTCATAAATCTCACAGTGGGTAAAGCTCTGAGCCTGCTAGTGGGCTGGTGTTAGAGAGGTGAGCTCGAGTTATTAACCTGGTGCTTTTGAGCCTGTACAATGTTCCTCTACACAATCTAACTTCTGGGGTAGAGCTATTAGTGTGTTCTTCAGAGAAATGAAGAAGCAGGACACAGCATCTTTCATGTAGATGGCAATAACTCTGCGTGGATGCCCTGGTTCTTCTTTTTGGGGAGACAGAATTATCTTTAGTCTAAAGTATAGGTACTGAAAATCTCTGCAGCTGCTCATGCTCAGTGCTGATTTAGCTAGGTTTGAAAATGGATAATCCTTTCTTAGGAATTACCAGAAGAAATCAGGGGATGAAGGCCAAACACCTGCAATATGATATTCAGGGATAAAAGTTTGCTGTATCCCACTTAAAGTGCATTACAGGAGACTTGGAGATACTGGCTGGTTCAGCTCTGTTTGAAGCATAACAAGAGTTCTTCCCTCTCAGGAATATCTTTCTGAAAGGCTTCTGCCAGCAGTTCTCTGCACCACTTGAGAAAGTAAGAGGTTTCATGCTTAACTTGTGTGTTTTTTTCTGTCCTGTTTTGCATTGAATACAAAGGATAGAGTTAAAAAAATAATAAAGAAATTTTGAGCTTAAAATACTGAAAAAGAGCAGTTATATTTTTGGGACACTCAGTCTCCATAGTCCATCTGGCTGAAGAGTTGTAAAGTGTTACTGACTGGCAGTTCAGCAGCTTGGAGGGAGTTCTGTGTGTGTGACTAAAATGCTTGGTCAAAGGTAGTTCCTGTGTTAAAAAGTCGCTGTCTGTAGACACTGCAGGGAGGGGTCTTTGCTGTAATGCCAGGTGTGGGATCCTCTGGTTTCAGGGACCTTCACTGCAGTGGTTCCTGTCGTGTTGACTGCAAGGTCTCCAGGAGCTCAGGTTATCTTCTGTGAATCCTGGTTTTTGGTTTGTAACCTTTAAGGGTACTGTTATCCTATTTCCAGTTAGCTTTATCACCATACTAATATTTCAATTATTACCTGTCATAATTTTTCTAATGTAACATTTGGAGCTCTCTAAAACACAGAGAGTGTCATTTTCTTATAGGTCTTGATTTGGCCTATCAGCCTATAACCTTCATTATAAGTCTCATGTTGTCATTCTATTCCTTCCCTTTTTCTTATGATTTCTAATACTAAACTTGCCAGAACAGAGAAGGGTGAAGGAATTGTACTTGTGGAATGAAAGATTGTAAATTACAGATGTAACTGAAAAATAAAATGGAAAATAAATTTAATTAGGAGGAAAAATCAAGCGGAAAATAGAAAGGTGCAAGAAAATGGTGAAGTGAAGATTATAGGGAGAAGAGATAAAACATTGATACCATTCTAATTAGAGTTTTGAAAAACACCATCTTCCTTTTTTCTTTTTTTAATATGAAGGATTTTTTTAATGTTGTTTTTATTGAGAGAAATCTCATTGAGTATTACACTACTGTGGTCTTGTGCAGGCTGACATTTACAAGAGGACATTAATTAAAAGCAAAGAAGAACAATAGAAAATGATGTGGGAACTTCAGCAGTGAGGTAATTTAGGAGGTATTAATACTCTGACAAGTTTTTAAGCTGTTAGGATATCTTTAAGTAGACCCTGAATTAGGATTTATATCGAATCTAGATTCCCTTTTTGCACAAAGAGCAGGAGCAGTTACTGAGTCCAAGTAAGAATAGGAGCATTCTGTATCTTCCACTGCATATGGAAATAATGATTGTCAGCAAAGAATTGCATAACTCTTAATGTTAGATGGCCAGGTTAAACTCCAACATTCAAGCTCTGCTTGAGCACTCCGGTGTTTGAAAGCATGTGGGAGGAAGGCTTTTCATCTTTCCCCAACCCTGAACACTCGACAACTCTGGTCGCTGCTGTCAGGGGTAATATTTGAAAGAGGCTGTGAACAGTCTTATCAGTCTTCTGTGATTTCTGTGCCTCCATGTCTGAATTAAGGCAGGTGCAAGAGCGAGAAGCTTTTCTAGCTTGTGAAAAGGGTCCTGCCTTTTTCTCGCTAGGCAGAACAGAGCTGTCTGGTCTTTGCATAAGCAATTGTGAGGGA
The DNA here is from genome assembly GCA_035222235.1 of Margarornis squamiger. Lineage (NCBI taxonomy): Eukaryota > Metazoa > Chordata > Aves > Passeriformes > Furnariidae > Margarornis > Margarornis squamiger. Next base: position 25,481,233 of record JAWWTY010000010.1, read on the forward strand.
GGAATATCTGTATGTAAGGAGTGTTCAGGTGCTTTCAGATGTTTAGTGTACATCCAAAAGGCATAGATTTTTTCCTCAATAGAACATTTCTGAGTGTGGGATAAATCATTGCTATGAAATTGAGTTAGCAGTAAGCCAAAGCAAATTAAGCTCCATCAGGGACTGAGGTGTGTTCCTTCATACATGCCAGAACTGTCTGCTTTATAGGCACTTCATTGAAAATTGCTGCCTCTCCATACTGCTTTACTTGTCATCTGAAGGACACTATCTATATTTTAGAGGTCTCTTTTTCACTTTGTATTCAAGCTAAACTCATTTAGCCACTGTATACAATGAGTGCAAAGGCAAGAATTTATATACATTTCTTTAAAATACCATTAAAGGTAGAGCTGTGGTGAGAGGTGAATGTTGTATGTGTAAAAAATTGCTCTCTGTATAAACCCACAGATTTGTAAACCAAGAGTGAGTATTAATTAGGGATGTGTTAAAAAAATTATTAAGAGAATTGTCTTTCCTGATTTTCCCTTGGCTGCACTCAGGGAATAAGAGAGGGGTGTGCATGTGTGAACAAAGCTGTAGGTATTATTTGAACCACTCAAAAGTCTTTGCTACAATCACATCTTTGTTGCCCACAGATAAACTTGCATACATAGCTGAGGTTCCCTTCAGCCTGCTCACAGAGCCGGCTATAGCTATTGACACTGGGGGTGCTGTGAGGAATTTGGTATGGAAGCACTACAGTGTGTCCTGTGCCCAAACACCAGGAACAAAATAGCACTTGGCTTGTGTGCAAAAGGGCAAACACCCTGGAAGATTAATTAAAACAAAAATAAAAAGGAATTACATCTCCATCTTTATGGTCATTTACATAGCAACAGCACTGCCCTGGCCAACCAGACCCACCTGTGCCCCATCAAAGTGCCCAACGGCTCACCCATTTCAGCTGCATTTAGAAAACGATGTAAGATTCGTTCCAGCTGTGATCACCCTGTGTTTTCCCCCTCACGCACCCAATTTCACTGAGTGGTAAGTAGAAGTTAAAAATATTAAAAGCATGAAGGCTATTTAGATTATTGAGGTTTCTTTTCCAAGAAGACTGAATGAAAAAATTCATATTTTTTTCACTGCAGTTCTTAAAATTAAATTGACTGTAAAGTAAGGCTTTCTTAATATTTCATCCCAGCTATCATTTGGGGCTGACTGTTATTAAGTGTTCTGGTATTCATACGGGTTTGCAGGGCCACGGAAGCTGATAGTTCTGGGAGTTTGGGGGCAGTGCCACAGGTGTGAGAGGGCAGTGCCACAGGTGTGAGTGGGCAGTGCCAGCTGTGGGCAATTACGGGCAGACGAGGCTGCTCCTCCCTGACATTTCCAGGTGTGCTCTTGGGGGCACTGGGCAGCGCAGGGAGTCCTCCCTTCTCACAGTGTGTGGCTGTGCCCTCACCAACCTGGTCTTTCCTGCAGCACCTTGAGCACAGGTAAGTCCTCGTGGTTGTTTTCCAGACTTCTCTGCCTTGGGAAGGAGGTGGGCTGTGTGTGGGAGGAGAGGAGGGGGAAGGGGGCGAGGAGCCCCAGGACTCTGTGGGCTAAGTGGTGGCCACAGCACAGCACCCTGGGGCTCACCAGTCCGCTGGCACTGAGAGCTGAGCGTTCCATGGGTCGTGTTGGTGCCAGCAGAGCCTCCTGGTGAGCCAGGCTGGGACAGTGCTGGGGACAAGGGCATGTCAGCTGTGCCCCTCTGTGGAGAACCTGCAGCCAGAGCCACCAAGCCTGCATTGGCTTTGTGTGAAGGTAAAACTCAGGGTGGGTGTTTGTCCTTGGCATTTCATCTGTTAATCTGCTCTTCCTGGATTGTTTCTCCATTAAAATTCAGGAGAAAATCGGACCTGCTACATTATTTTAGCAGTGCTAAGAATGTAGAAGGAAAGTGTCCACTGGGTTTCAGGGAGCTTTAATTTAGCATGTTTATTACTTGGTCATTTTAAGGACAAGAGAAGGCTATTCTTGAATGATAAAGTAGTCAGTAGTAATGTGTTAAGCACAAAGGGAATCAAAGGGTATAAGTGAGGGAAATTTAATGAATGACAGTTTTGTATTTTCTTTTTTATCCTTATTTTTGTCTTTATTTAGGTTGTTGAAAAGGGAGGAAGGGAGTGGTTCTTGGAAAAACAGCACAGCTGTGTCGTAGTAATGTTTTGTAGGTTATGAGAGAGTTTAATTTTAAAAGTTGCACAGGGGTTTTTTTTTATACTTACTTTGCTTCAATTTCCTAAAGCTGTTATTAAAATGGATGGAGTGCTATATCTGAACCTTCAAATTGCTTCACAGGGAAATGTGTCATAACTTTGCACTTTCTGCAAGCTTTTCTTCATCTTCCCAGCCCTAGGTTATGGATGAACATACTTTAAGCAGAAGAGCTGTGTGGTGGATTTTAAATACTTTCATTTTTAATGGAAGGAGGAGGAAGAACTGTTTTAAATGGTCATAAAGTTTTGAATGTAATTTTCAGACCATTTAGTTCGTTGATTTAGGCAACAACAGAAGCACAGATTCAGCTGTGTAGGGGTGCTAAGTGACTGGAGTTTCCACACTGGGATGTTGATCCAGAGGTCTTTTATGAATGCTGTAATATGTGGCTTTTACACTTAGCAGGAGAAATTCCTTTGTAGTTTCACATGGCCTTAATTTTGGTGCTCTTGTGATATTAATAATGTGTAACAAAACTAATGTTGAAATAGTTACACTGCACTCAGTGAGAAGGTACCCTGCATAAGCTGTGATAATTCTCGTGTGTAGAGTGAATGTGTGTGTTGGCTCCCTGGGGTGTTTGTGAAGGCCTTGATAAACAACTTTGTTAGACCACGACCTTTTTTGTGGCTTTTCTCCACCAACTAAATTCCAAGCTGATAAGTTCCTGTGTATAAACCAGTAAGTTTTAGCATTCTTTGGTCAACACTTACCCAAAGTTCAGGCAAATACATTTCACAGTCTGACCAGTTGAATTTGTGTTGGTAGTTGGGTTTTTTTTTTGCTACAGAATACCTGTAACCACCTGTAGTGATAAGCATGAGTAAATACCAACATTTGATGTCTACTTAAATGAGGGAACCAGGCATACATCGAATTTTGCAGTGTTTCTTACTAACTGCAGTGTTGTTGGAGTTGGCCATCTCCCATTCCCAGACCCACAGCTTGCAGTTCTTGGCTTCCATGACTGCATCTGGCATCTCTCATCTCAGTGCTTCAGTAATGAAAACGGGTAACTTTAGAAGAGCAAGCTCTTGCTCCTGTGCACGTCGATGTGCCTTTTGACTATTTGTTGCAATTTTGTTTGTACTGAGATATTTTTGCTGAAATGCGATGGCCTGCTATGTGTGTGGAGGTTTATGGAGGATAAATATAAAAGACATGCTCCGCTACGTACTCTGACTAATCTGACAACTGCTTATAGGGTTTTTGAACACTAGGAATTCTGTAGTCCATGGTGCTGAAGAGAAAAATTTACACTGTAAATTGAGTGTATCCAGTGCAATGTTTCCCTGTAGAAAGAGGAGCAGCACAGTAGCTCATTGGGTTTTTATTTTCAAGATGTAGTGTGGCTGAAGTTACAGCCATTCCAGGATCCTTCAAATATGTCACCAAATTGAATTTTGCAGCCTTTCTGATGAGATTCCCTATCCAAGAAGGAGCCAAGTGTCAGGAACAGGAACATGGGGCAGCTTGGTGTGTCGTTGTGCCCCTGCAGAGGAAAGGGTGTCAGTGTCTTTGTCCTGAGGTGCCCTGTCCCCAAACTCTCACCATGTCCTGACTCAGACCTGCTCCTCTCACAGCTGAGAACCGGAGATCTGGGAATTCTGGCATGGGCCGAGCAAGTCTGCTAAGTAATGCTTTGTTTTTCTTGTGGTGTAGGTTTTCTCTGGTTAAAATCAAAAAAGTGTGTTTTAGAAACCTTTGGAAACGTGAGTAAACCTGGCAGAAATCACCTTGGGTTCACTCTTCTGTTCCTTGGAAACATCCCACCTGTGTTGGAATTTGCAAGCCATGCTGGAGGGGGACTTGGAAGAGAATCCAAACACCAATTCCTTGTCCTCCGTCCCAGCAGTGGTAAGGATGGTGAAGAAAAATGGGAAGAAAATATTTGCATTTTGTCAATTAATTAGGGATATTTAGAAAGCTTTAGCAATACTTAGAGAGCTGCATATTTAAAAGGAAGCCCAAAGGCTTCCTCTGAGAAACCCGAGTCTGTGCAAACAGCACAGCTTGTGGCTTATCAAGGGATTAATTGCCAAACCCCCTACAGGTGCTTGCTCTGGGGAGCAGATCTGCTTTGCTCCTCTGCCATTAGCTCCGGACCTGGGGGGACACAACACCCAAAGGAGAGAGGAACAGGAGGGACTGTTCAGATGCAGCACAAATACAGCACATTTCCTCTGCTGGAGGGGTGACTGCGTGGGCTGTGAGGTGAAACTCAATAAAAGGACGTGAAAGTAAAACATCCTTAGGTTCCTGTAAGCAAATTTGAGCTGGGCAAGAATACCAGGTGGAATCTTTAGGGAGAGAAGAAGAAAAGCAACAACTTATATCAAGATGACAAGGTTTTAAAGCATATTTATTGGCAAGTTTTTATTTTTATCGCGTGCAAAAGCAGTAATTATGATTGTGGTCTCTGGGGTTGTGGAGAATCTGAGCACAACAGGTGTGGCAGCAAATGTTTGGGGTTTTTTAGGGGGTGAGAATAGTTCTTTGAATTCTGGTCTGTAAATTCACCCTGGCACTACTTTAAGACCAAACTCACCTTGAAAAACGTGAAGGTTAACAGAGAATGGAATTTTAGGTTTTATTCAGCTGTGCTGAAGTGTTCTTTATGGAGTCCTAGTGGAATATGTAAATGAACCACTAAGATGATTAGTTTTAATTGTTTTATTTGTAACCAAGCCCTTTTAATATACTTTTCTGCTAATACAGTGCTAATAGCAGGAGACAGTGTAAGAGGTATTATTTATCTATACCTTTTTTAATCTTATTGATTTTAATGCTTTATTATTAATCTCACAGAGACTAAATGTTGGATATGAAAGTTAAGGTCCTCCTATAGTACTTCAGAAAATACTTCATTAAAAAGAAAATACATCTTTATGTGCAAATTATATATATCTTGGACACTTTAGGTTATTTTCCAAATAATGGATAATCAATTATTAATTGTGAGAGCTGTTACAAATGTGAAATATATAACAAGACAATTAACAAGAATCTCAGAAATGTAATAGCTTATTGTATGTTTAAATTAGGTGCAAAGGCTGTTCCTTAGTAGTAAAACTAAGTTCCCTGAAGTCTCTTTATGTCTTTATGGGTTTAGTTGTTATTTAAGCCTTATTGATCTGAACAGAATTATAGAAACATATTGCCTATTCTCCCTGAGCTGTAGTACAGAATTACCCATATAATTCATAGTACTGCTATGCAGCGTTTTAAAATTAGGGGGGAACTTTTAGAAATTATCTTAAAATTTGCATTCATTGAATTGCTAATAAAATTTTATGTAAATACTTAATGTGGTGGTGTGCCATGAGCTTGGACAATGGTGGCTTCTCAGTGTTTTGGAGGGGAATGGGGTTACATGTGCCACCTTTGGGGCTTTTACTTGATTTTTTGGGTAGTATGGGGGATAATGAAGTATCTATTTCCAGCCCTGGTATTTCTGCACATACCTCTGCAGTTGTGTGTGCCCTGTTTCACAAGGCAAATGATACTTGCACTGATAATATTATCATCGTCCCCTTAATGGGTCCAACTGAATTGGAACATACTGACAGTTGTGTGTAGTCAGTGGGGTTCACTCCTTTCTCCTTTCAGAAATGTCTGTGTCCAGGGGTTTGATGATGAAACCACAGTAAAGCCTCATTACTTTTTTGGTTTCTGCTGTCACAGGAATCTGCCCTGTAAGCACAAATAAAATGCCAACTTCTGTGGCACTTCATCAGAGCTGAATTTGGCAAGGATGTGCATGGTAGGCCAACTGAGCCCCATTTGCCTACCCTCTCATAGCAACTTGGGAAACTTCTTTTAAGTACTTTGGAGAGTGTATACTGCTAAATAGATGCTTGTGTTTGTCCCAGAGGTGGCTGTGTTTCAGTGAAGTGTGGCATAATGCTGATGTGGTCCTTGATGATCTCTTGGAAGTACTTTGCTGCATAGTCTAACTTGTTTGAGATGATGGGAAAGATACCTCAGTTTAAAGCATCCTATTGTCCCAAGTAGTATGTACTTATTGTGTTCTCCATGTCTTATTGTTAGTGCTTTAAATTCTAAAACTTAGTTGCAAATAAGAAGAAAATAGTATATAAGCTTGAATTTTTGTATTCCTTCAAAAAAAGTGGTACTGTTTCCTTCAAATGTGTTTACTGCTTGCACTTCATGCTACGAACTTAGAGTAGTTGTGGCTGTATGTTGTCAAAATGGCTAGTGAAGCAGATACTGTTAATATGTCACATAAAACAAGCAAATATTATGGACATATCTGACTTCTAAAGTACAAAATAACTGAATGCTCTCTGTCCTTAGGGGATGGAGAGATACCTACAAATCTGAAGTATCAGTGGGGATGTTTTAAACATTCTTTATAGTATTTTCTGTAGATACCTTCAAGTATAGACTGACTTGTGGGTCAGGTATTAGTAAACAACATAGACATGACAATTAGTACTGTGTACGGTTATAAACCCAATAGAAATCTTAAGAACAGAAGCAATATAAGTGTGCTATAAAGTCTTAGAAAGGATGTTTATGCAGGAGAGCAGGTTTTGAAATGTCAGTATCTCTAACAATTTTCTAGTGACATGGATGCTGCACATTTCAGTCCATGGAGTGAAAGGTGTGGCCTCTTCTGTCCAGCTTGCTTGTCATGTAGCACTTGGAAAAGCAGTTTGATGGTGGTGTTTTATGCATCAGCCCTTTTTTCGTTTAGGCCCTTCTTTTCCTTTTTGACAACATCAGTGCTTTGGATGAACTTTTCTTATTTTTGCCAAGCTATAGTTTTTGAGGACTCCCCTCCCCCTGCCAAAAGCAAAAGGAAGGGTATAAAGGTTTTGCTGTGTGTGCACTGGATACCTAGAAATGGTTCCAAGTTTTATACTAACTTTAAAGAGATTCTATAAAAAATAATATATTTCCATGCACCCATCAAATTGAATGTATATGTTTTAAATACTTCCAGCTCAGGTGGAAATCTTGATGTTGTCTTCAGTGGCAGCATGTTTCCTGGTTTTATTCTGGTTTTCCTGTTGTGAATTTTTTCCCCTTGCCTTATGTGAATATGAAATTCACATTATTATTTTATTTTTAATAGGGAATTATTTTGGGATTGACTGTATTCCAAAATGATGGAATGATATGATTGAAAGCATCTGGAAACTGAAGCTCCAGTTATGTAGGAACTCCTGGTGAATGTTAGTTAAACCTTAAAAGCAATACCATCACTGGAGATGTAGTTCTATTGTGGAATGCTTTAACAATCACAGTTTTCAGCTAAGGAAGCTTCAAGCCTAAATCTGAGAAAAAAGGCTCAAAAGGAGTTCTAGAGGTTGTTTCCAGCTAAGCTTAAAGAGAGAAGACCCCTTCATTATACTGGACATGGAAAAGAACAGGGAAAACCTTTGAAGTTCAAAATGTTGAGATTAAGATGTAATTCTTAGAATTCTCTGTTAGTATTTTGTTTTTATGCTTCTAAATAGATGTAGACTGTTTGTCTTGGTTTTCCTAGTCGCTTAGTTGTGATCTTAATTTGTGTTTACTGTTTTCAAGTGCTCAGTGAATAAATCAATGTGTATGTCTTCTGTGATGAGACAAACATAAGAAGGCAGTGCACACTTAAATACGTGCTGCCATCTCCTTTGTGTGACAAAACCCACTCACTTTTAATTATTTCTATTGCTATCTGATAATAAGCCCTATGACAGAATTGACACACTTCCTTCAAGGGCATGTGCCGTATTTTTCTTTCAGTAACTGGTGGAATAAAGGTTTTCTTTTTTCCATCAACGCTCTCAATGTGACCCTGAGCCTGGAGACAGGCTGAATAGGTGGGGTGAGAGGAACACTTAGGCCAGGTTCTCAGAATCTGAGAGTGACAGGTATGAAAGAGAAGGTCAGTGGCCTTTTTTGAAGCTGAAATAGTGATGTTATTGTACACCCTGTGCATACTTTCAGTATTTTGGGCTTAGTTGTATTTCATATCAGAGGCAAAGCATTCAGCTTAATGCTTCATCCTACAAAAGGCTTACATTCTTGCTTCTATCGCTGCAGATTGGAGCACCACTATGAGTTCTCAGAATGGTTTTCTGAGTTGAAATAACTCTGCAGCATTAAAATAAATACATAGGGATTGGGGGGTTTTATGTTCATGACCTGAAAGTAAGCGCAAGCCTTTGAAAACCGAATTCATCAAACTGATAAAAGATTTGATATCGGCCCTTATTTGAATCAAACAGTAAACACATAAGTGTGACCTGTTTTTCCTTGCACATTTGATATTTGCTAAGGGCAGAAGGCTGTGAAATGGTAAAACGTTTTTCCAGGTAACATGTTCTCCAAAAGGCTCCATCATGGGAGTGTCTTCTGGGATTCATCCCAGCATACACAGTGCCCAGATTGAAAGAGAAAGCTTTGTAGATCAGGGATGTTGATAATAGACTTTGGATTATTTAAGAGAGAAAATCAGAATAGAACATTGCAATGGGATAATGTCCTCCCACTGCTGGATGGATGTCTTTGCATCCCCTTGGCACTCGTAGGAAATAAACATTGAGGTGAAGCAGAGACATTTATTTCCAAAACGGGAGTCATTTATCCTGCTAGAGCATTGTATTCCGGGGACTCTGTTTCCATTTTAGCAAACAGTTGATGATGGGAGATGTCGGCATTTGATGGATGTTGATATTGTAGAATGACAGTTGATCTTCATGTGACTTTTATGCAAAAAGCATAGGTAGTTAGAATAAGAGGAATGTTGTTTCCTAATTGTCTTGGGATGACAGATTTGCATTTTGCTTTCAGCAACTGGAAATGACTTTATTGTAACAATTTTAAATTTAAAATTTTATATATTTGTCACACTGATTGAAGTATAGTTACAAGCATCAAAGTTTTGTAACGTAATAGCTAACAAAAATATTAATGTAACTATATCATGTAATAGAGGTATCCTGTCATTTAATACAGTAGCAACTTTCACTTGTCCACAAATGGCTTGAGCACTCGCTCAAAATTGAAAAATTCTAGCAAAGCCAGGGTTGCACTTCAGCCTGGGTGAGTTCTGAAAACAATTCCAGAGCTGGACAGGCCATGTTCAGCACTGTGGTATTAAATGGTCCCCTAGTCAAAGTGTGGCCTCAGTGCTTGTGCCACTGACACCTGAAGGTAACAGAAGGTCCCTCGCTGGAGCTTCTGTCCCAAGTCAAATCGTAAGCTGAGTTCTCTTGGAACAGCACTTTGGAGCACTCGGGGGACAAGAGGTGATTGTGGACAGTCAGTGTGGGTTTGCCCAGAGGAAATTGTGCCTCCCCAACTTGCATGGTGACATCACTGCACTGGGGACAGGGAGAGGGCAGTGGGTGTCATTCACCCGACTCTGGGTGGGTGTTCCACACCCTCTCTCCAGTGCCCTTGTGTGTGGAGGGGGGCACAGCCCATCTGGTGAAGGCCCAAGTGGAGCAGTGCCAGTGCCTGACCTGGGTCCTCCTCTGGAACACCCGAGCAGTCCTCTGGGGCAGGTCTGCCTGTTCTTCTTTGTGTTTTAAGAGGCTTAAAATAGCACAGAAGTTTGGTAGGATGCAAGTTGCTTTAGAAAGGCTACTTTTCAGCAGTGTGTAATATACTGAAGGCAAGATAACTTCAAAAAATGCTTTTTCACTGAAAGCATATGGCACTGCTTACCCTATAATGTTCTCCTAATTAACATGACCATAAAAAGATGACTATTGAAATTTAGATAGTAACTCTGATTGTTAAAATCCTAATTACAGCAGTGTTAACAACTGTATTGTGGGCAATACTCTTTTTATTATTAGTTCCACATCTGAGAGTCGGTTCATTCACTTTGAAGGCATTTACACACTAATTTCTGTGCATGTTTTTGGAAGTGAATGTGTGTATTGACTAATGAACCTGCTAAAGTATTTATGTGAGGTAACTGTTCATATTGGGGTATCCATTTCCAGTTTCAGTCTGTGGAATAGAGTGAGTTTAGGAAAGTAAGTGAGGTTATCAGATTTAAATGTGTAGATACTGAAACTTCATTTCCACACAGTGCTGCATTAGAGAAACAACCTTGTTTTAAAGGGAGCAACGCTAAATACAAACACAACTACAGATGAAGAGAGTTGCAGGTGTCCTGCCTCTGCCACTGGCCACACAAGAGTGGTTTGCAGCTTCAAGTACACAGGCTCTCGGCCAGTTTAATCCCAAGGGCACTACATGATTGCAGATGTTTTAAATGAGCTCTGAAGATACAAGCAAAGAAGGAATTGCAGTTTGTAACGACAACTGGCCCAATATATTCTGAGACAGTAAAAAACATTCCTTGTAGGGATGGTTGGCTGAGGGAGAGTTAATAGAGACAGTTATATGAGAAGGACTGGAGCTATTACAGGAGTCAAGCCTATTTCTTTTATGTGAAAACAAGACAAATGCAGGCAAGAGGAGAAGAAACCAATAATAAAAGTGGGGGAGGAAGTCCTTTCTGTTTGTTTTTCATTTGGCTTTTACTGGAATAGCAGTGCTGCAAAAACAAGGGCTCAGCTCAAAGTCTTATCAGAAATTTTGTGACCTGACAAACTTGAATTAACGTTGCACTGTTTGGGTCAATGCCCTCGACTACCTCATTGGTCACGGGCTCAGAGCAGTGCTGTGAAAAATGGTCTGGTCTGGACAAACCTGATACTTGCTAAACAAAAGGTTAAAAGGGAAGAGAATAGGTAGAGACAGATAATGAACAAAAAAGGGAAGATGAACCAAAATGGTGTTCTTAGGTCTTTCTGCTTAAAATTGTGATGAATATCTGATACATTCACACAGGCTGTTTTGATCAGGAAAATACCAATTCAAGGGTGTTATGAAGAACCCCAAAATACTAGGGGAATGGTAACTGTGCTGGTAAGGCTTTCCAAGTGATTCCCAAAAGGATTAATATGTAAATTGCTATGTGCCATCTTTGGGAATTGTGGTCCCATGGTGAACCTAAGTCATAGACACCAGTTTCAGATTCCATGCTCTTGTGGTTAACATTGTTCCTCTGGTTTTGTCTACGCAGTACCTTTGTTGCTCTGTTTGATATAGTAACTTAGGTGAATTTTGATAATTTTGAATATGTTTCTGTAGCAAGTATTGTGATGAAGATTTCATAGTATAAGGTAGCAGAAGAAAACAGATGACTGAATTGGTTGAAATGCAAATCTGTTTGGCTTTTTCTTTTTTTTTTTTTTTTTTTAAAAATTAAAATTAAGGTACCTAATGGTGATAGTGGAGGACAGCTGGCAGCAAAGATGAATTTTGCTTAGGAGTTTTAGGTCATAAATTCCTCTATTGTTTAAAAACTTGCATCAGTAGGATAGCACCTGAGTACTCAGTGGATATATTTGGGAATGTGTGGTTAATAAAGAGGATGCACCTTTTGTAAATATATACAGTTCCTCCTCCCCATCAGAAACTCTTCCTTTCTCTTCAGCATCTCAGTCTCAGTGCTTGTTGCTTTGTAAGATCCTTTATTCTGGGCTCCAATGACACTGAAAAGGAGACAGTATTTAATGACCTTCTGCATCAGCAGTTTCATCTCATGAAAAATTAGAATTGATTTGTTTTGTCTTTGATATTGAAAATCCAAAGCAGACCTTTTCTTCCAAACTTTTGTAATAGCAGTAACTGCATCTCAGGAAAGATATGGGAAGAAGACAAATGTTCACAGGGACATTGCAGAATTAAGACTACTTTAAAATAAACTCCAACTAACATGGCCCTAAAAAAGGCTTTTCACTAGACAGTTTAAAATATATCCTCGAAAAGAATGAATGCTTTGCATTGTCTCCATACTGTTACAGGGGTTCTGTCTGTGTAAAGGGAAAAACAATGGTTTTCATATGACAGTGTTTCCCTGTGTATGGGACCTAATTCCTGTTTGTTCTTATCATCCCGTCTTGGAAAGCTGCCAGGTCAACCCGGATATGGTATAAGAAACATTATGCTCTCCCTTAAAGGATAAATTAGTGCTTGACCTCAAATCCCTTTCTATTTTCTGTGAAAGACCGCAACCTCTAGTTTATTATTTTAACAGATCAATAGGTACATTAATTCTAAGAGGAAGCTCAGACTCTGCCTGAAGTTAAATTTGCCAGGTTTTTTAATTAGTTTTATTCTCCCATAAGGTTGAAATTTCTTTAGGAGAATCAAAGACAGGAAAGTAATTCACTGGAGAAAAAGCAAATGATGCAGAAAACGCCAATATCAATTTCCTAAACAAGTCATAACTGGAATGCCAAGAATCTTGTTTCCGGCTCTGACTCTAATAATATGAGTAATCCAAGGCACTGATGGGAAGGCACATTTTACAAACTCGTGATTTAACCTAAAAAGATGACTGAGATAAATTAAACCTTGCTGAGCTATGTGAGATAATGTCTTGAAGAGAACCCTAGAGGAACAAATGTTTGTTGTAGTATGATTTATACTTTAAAGGCATTATCAACAAGGTAGAGGGCCCAAGTGCTGGGAATTTGTTTAGGGACATTCCCAGTTGTATTTCTATACTGCACAGTATATTTGAAGTTGGAGGGAGTCTCAAAACAGGCCTTTACAGTGAAGAAACTAGTTAAAGCAAAATAAAAATTCCTCTGTGCCTTTGACCTCAACCACTTCATGCATTTTTCGTCTTAGAAGCACAGTCCATCAGGTTTTGTGGGTTTAGCTGGAAATTGGGTTGCTATAATAACTTGTGGCTCAGTGGTAGAAGAATGAGTGTAAAAATACTGAAGCTATTGCTGATTTCTTCAAAGACAGATGGAGATGGTGCATGAAGACAAATGGAAGGTTTCATGTTAGCCTAACCAATTTTTTGTCTGCTTATCTTCCACACCCTTCACTCCTCTTTGCCTTTAGAAACAGGGGATATGTGGTGGTTTAGTTTTCTTGGTTTTGGTTTAGGCCTTCCTTGGTTACCAGGTGATAACTAAGGAAGTATTCCACA
>JAWWTY010000010.1:25494566-25550016 GCA_035222235.1 Margarornis squamiger
GAGTTTACGAGTGTATCTGTTTTGTTTGGTTTTACCCATTTTTGTCCCACTTCCCTTTCCCTCTCCCCCTTTTCCCTACTGGGGTTGCTTTGGGTTTTGTTCTGTAGAATTCACAGTGTTTGATTGTATATAGTTGTAATATATGTGAATATATATATATATCTCTTTAATACAATTGTCTTTTTTGTACTTTTTCCCCTTTTCTCCTTGGGGGGGGGGGATCCGTGTGGCCAGCCGTTGGGTTTGGCACGGAGCCAACTCAACCCTCCACAGGATATTAAACTCGTGTTGGTGGCTAATCTTGTGGAAAAGTGGGTCTGCAGTCCTTAACCTGAATTGACTTCTGCTCAGAAGGAGCAGTGCCATCCTCTGAGGCTCGAGGACAAGACTAGGATGTGGATCACTTACCACACCCCCAGAGTATTTTGGGGGTGCTCCTGAAAGGGATCAAATAGCTTTGAGGAAGATTAAGATATCATTGGAAATAAATTCATGATGTAGTTAACCAATAGGAGGAATTTTCTAATGTCAAAAGCAGTGGAGAGAAAGTGATTTCCTTACTGAGTGTTGACATTTTGGAGCCTCAGTGTATTATCAGGCCTGGATAGCACTTCTGACAACACAGCTCATCCCCCACACCCTGAATCGCTGCACCATTCAGTCCTACCTGTGGTCTCATATGCTTAGCTGAAATCCAGCAAGTGAGAAACATTGCAAATCAAAAGTTTGTTCTCCTTTTAGTTTCCTACACAAAGTGCAGTTTTATTTCTTGTGCGCAGACAATCTCTAAGGGAAGAAAAGTTGTCTTTGAAAGTCAGATGGTTCTGATCCAGTAATCTAATTCGGATCCATGTTGGGAACTATGCTAAAGACAGAGATCTACTGAATGAAGAAATAAACTCTGAGTTTTTTGATTGCTAGAGTGCATTTTTTCACAAGGTCCAGTTCTGCTGCTGCAGTCTGGGCTGTGTTTTGGCCAGAGCAGGTGTCTGGCTCTGTCCCAGTCCTTAGCCTAGAGCTGACTCTACCAGCTATAGGTGAAATGCAGCTTTTATTTCCTGGCACACATCATGCAGTGCAGACATTTCATATTAGCAAAGCTGGTTGAGATGTTGGGGTGAGAGGTGCTGAAGAATGGTAGATAATATTTGTTGTACTTCATATTTTACAGACTTTAGAATATCTCAATCAGCCTTTCCTGGATTAGCCATCCAGAGTACTGTGTTCATTTCCCATTCCAAACACCCACTGCACAATTTAGCAGACTTTGTGCTTGCATTTGTAATATTTCAGCCTCAAGGGATTCTTCTGTGTTCTAGAAACTTAGACTTGCTGCTAAAGGTATTTTGCTGTTTAGGTAATATTTAGGTACCTTGGTGGTTAGAGAATATTTTTCTAGCTCTGCTTTCCAATCAGTTTTTGTTTTCAATTCCTTCTTGATAATTTTTCTCTCTTTAGTAGAGGGCCATCATATTCTGTGTTTAGACAAACAGTGTCTAAAGTCTTTTTAGAAGAATACTTTTTGTTATTAGAAGAATACTTTAGTATTTCTGCACAGAGGTTCTTTATTCTCTGATAAACAAGGTGAAGTCCTTTTTGGGTTATGTCAATCCTTGTTAGGGAGAGAAGCAATTCTTTGCTAAGAGAATCTTTTCCTGATTTCTGGATTAAATATGGGTATTGCTGCAATTTCGTAGCTGTACAAAGAGATGCCACTGGGCTTGGGGTCTAGTCCAGCTGTGCATGCTACAAGGCAGTGTTGAACATGGGAGTGCAATGCTGCCTGTCCTATGAGTGAACCCAGAGCAAAACCAATGGCCCATCAAGTGGCCCAGGAAATGCTTCTCCAGTCTTTTCTGCCATCCTTTTATATGAGGGTGCTTTTCCTGCTGCAAAGAGTGCTTTGATATGCTGCTATAAAACTCCCTTCAGTGAATTCTGCCTTCTTCAATATCATTCCATAAAAACATGCCTTCCCCTCCGAAGGATCCATGGCTAGAGCCAGCAAATAGAAGGAAACAGGCTCCAGTGTGTTTATATTTACAAAGATATTTTGCAAATTATTTGCCTGTCTTGTGTCATTGCAAGATCTAATATGAGTGGGGGAAAAAAATCTGACAAATCTAAAATCAAAATGTGACTTTTTTTTTGTTTGTTTTTTTTTTTTTTGGCTCATAGATTTTGCCTTTGGAATTCTGAATGTTTGCATTAAGGAAAAGTGAAACTGCGTTTTTTGGTTTTTTTTTCTTCAATTTCTGTTTCTTGAAGTTTAATCATATTTCAATTTTAAAATAATATTAAAATAAATAATTAAAAATACATTTTTCTGAAGAGTCTATATGTTGGATCTTTGTTTTCAAGAGGAAAACATTGATAGATAGTTGCATTATTTTACCAGCCAAGCAAAATGCCTTTAGGGGTCTAATGATAACTATTTATTTTTTGTTACATTCTAATTATTGCAAATTAAGTTTTATTACAAAATGGTGTTCAAGGTACTAATTACTTAACATTAGAAGGGCATCCAGCCTAGTGGAAATAGATTAGATGTTATTTATAAAAGGAAAACATAAAATGGCTTTTGGAAAATAACCCTGATTATAAATGTGCAGCAACAAATAAAGTTCAGGCCTGTAAATATTCATCCCCCAGGAATAAATCAGGACAAGAGGCAGCTAATTGGGAGAATTTCTAAGGTGTGCTGGTGGAAGAGAATTTTCATTGTTTTATAGATGAAATTCAAATACTGTTGACAGAAACTTCAGTTATTGACTTGCAGCTAATTAGCAGCTGGCAGGCTAGACAATTAGTTGGAATACAATGGAGTTTGAGAAAAAAATTAAAAGTTTGTAGCACTCATTAAAAGCAAGTTTCAGTTTCTAGAAACACAGCAGCTTAATTGTCAGCATGGTGGGAGTGCACTGAGCATCTAGTCATAAGTCTCTTCATTTCTATATAGAAGTATATATGTATACAGATGCCAATTTAAAGAGAGACTTTAAATGCCAGTGTTAATAATAAATAAAATAAATCCATAAGAAATCCATCCATAACACACCCCAGTTTTATAAAATATGCTATTCAAGTGACCGCAGTTAACAATGACATCTGTGCCCCTTGTGGCACCAGGAAAACAAGTGGACTAGAAGATGTAAAGAAATGTAAACTCTTCCTGATCTCTGCAACGAAGCTCTCCCATGAAAATATCTGTATCATATAGGAACAGTGGAAAAAAATAGTAAGAAATAATAAGTACACTCTGTGAAAATGAGCCTTTACTTGAATGTTGATGGGAAAATGGAAAGAAACCCAGAAAGCAAAGACAGCTCCAAGGAAATGCAGGAGGAATTTAGTATCATGCTAAAGGTTGTCATAGCTTTAGTATCTGTTTTCTTGTGCAATAGTGTCGTTTGTGTGACCACTTAATTAAGTTGTGGGGGTTTTTTGCATGTATTTGCTCAAAAATATCACTTATTTAGGTTAGCAACAGTTATGTTTTGACCTTTGGAAAGTTCACATCTGACTAGGGGGAATAAACAATCGTAATTGTTTTAATAACATAATTTGCTCTGAGCATGAGCCAGAGTGTGCCCAGGTGGCCAAAAAGGCCAGTGGAATCCTGGCCTGTATCAGACATAGTGTGCTCTCTTCTCCCAGGTGACAAGGGACAGGAGAAGAGCAAACAGCCTCAAGTTGCACCAAGGGAGGTTTAGATTTGATATTAGGAAACATTTCCTCGTGGAAAGGATGGTCAA
Organism: Margarornis squamiger; assembly: GCA_035222235.1. Lineage (NCBI taxonomy): Eukaryota > Metazoa > Chordata > Aves > Passeriformes > Furnariidae > Margarornis > Margarornis squamiger. The sequence continues at coordinate 25,498,322 of JAWWTY010000010.1, forward strand.
GCTTTGCAACAGTCTGCCCAGGGCAGTGGCAGAGTCCCCATCCCTGGAGGGATTGAAGGGACCTGTAAATGTGGCGCTTGGGGACATGATTTGGGGTGGACTTGGCAGTGCTGGGTTAATGGTTGGACTTGATAATCTTAGGGATCCTTTCCAACCTCAGTGATTCTCTGATAGTACTTATAATTTCACAGGAAAGCAACAGAAGTAAATAGTACCAATACTGATCCATCGATACATGTACATTGTATATTTGTTGTCTTTTCCCTCCTCTATGTGAGCAGTGCTAGGGTTTGGCTGCAGTTATTGAGGCCTTGTGCCAGGAAATCCATGCCTATATATGCTTGGGAAAGGTGTAGGAACATGGGAGTTGAATTGTCTACCCTGGATCCAAATTTGTGGCTATTGAATACTTCAATATGCACCCATAGTGGAAGCTAAATGGAAGGGCAAGAGGAATCAAGTTCTGATCCATCATAAAATTTGTCTGTGTTCTTGGTGAAGATACTCTGTTTCTTAACATCTGCCAGTGGGTTTGTAAAGCCTTAGTGGAGATTCAAGCTGGCAGCACAATATGGAGTGAACTAATGCTCATTTAAAAAAGTTCTGGCATAGTAGGAAAAGTAGGAATTGTCAGCACAAACAGAAAAATTCAATAGGAGGCAAACACAGACTCCTAAGAGTGTAAAGAAGAAAGAAATTTCCTAGTAATCTTTATTCTTTCCTACAGCTTTGAAAACAAAAATTCTTGGAGAGAAAAACAGACTCCTCTCGTGATGCACATTGCTCAAATACAACCTCATTGACATAATTCCTCTGTTTTTCACTCTAAAGCTAAAAATAGACTGACTTTAAGTAGTGCTGGTGATGTCCATATAAACTGCAAATATGATAGGAGGAAACTAATGATTGTCCAAGACAAAGATCGTGTGGGACCTTCTGCCCACTTGTTGAGGGCAGAAATGTTCTTGGAGTAGATACCTGATTATTATAATAATCCTGTGTCTGTTCCTCTCACTGGCAACATACAGTGCTCCAGGACTCTCTTCTTCCTGAAGGTCATGCCAGGTGAGAAGAAGGAAGAAAAGCAATTTTCTCATGAAATGAACTGATGGAAAAAGTGGGGTTTGTTTTTCTGTAGGAAACTTTGTCATTTCTTTCCGTCCCTCAGAACAACAGTTAGAGTGGCTGTAGTGTTTTTTTAATGTTTTTGCTTCAAGTGATTCCCAAAGGAAGTGCTCTGTGTATCTCTGTGTCGAGTGAGCACTTGCATGGTTGTGCCTCCTGCCCTTCAGCTCGGTGGGCCACGCTCTGGAAGGGTCTGTGGTGCTGCCTCAGAGACAGCCCAGCGTCACTCCTGGGAGCTGGGGTAGTGCTGGGCAGTCCTGGAGCCACGGGAAATCAGACTGTGGAGTCTTGGTTGTATCCACATCAATTCCTCGGGTTCAGCTTAAATGGAAGTTACAGCAAAATGACTTAGTTCTTCACTGACTTGCCCTTCATGTTTCCATTTGATTAAGTCTCTCCCCAGTCAGAATTCTGTATTGCATAAGTCATGATTTATTTTAACTTTGTACAGGTAGAAGTGATTACAGCAGGAATGAAGCTGCTTGTCATACCTGCCACTGCCTAGAAAATAACACGAATTACTTCATATCACACTGGTTTTCTCACATCTGTGTATTTGGTGATGTCAGCAGAGTATTTGAGTGTATTATTTCCTTTTTGGTTTCTCTTCCCTTATTCTACAGTGCATCTTCCCTTTCTTTGTATTGTTAGCAGCGAAACATGAAGTTGAGAACTAAACATTGCCTAAGAAATCTGTATCTTTTTCATTCCTATAGTTACCTTCAGACTAGAAGCTGTGTATGATCACGGGGACTGTCATGAAATTCTTTTCTCTGTCTTTTACTGTGCAAGTCACAAGCTGGTAGTTGTTTGCCTTTTGCTTAATTTCAAAGCATTATTTGATGATGTTTTGTTTTCCCCTCTATTTAAACCTGTGGTGCAGCCAGCATTTACAATGCTTGCAACACTCCTACACAGAGAGCACAAAAATTTGGGTGGCAAGAAGGCAGGCAGTGCCAGAAATGGTTATCCTGGTTAGAACAGATTAGATAGCTCTGAAATAATTAGGACAGAAACCAATTAGTAATATTTTTCCAGGGAGGTTGTGATGTGTCCAGTGTGTGTAATGTTATGAAATGTTATGGATTATAAGAGAGTTCTTTTGTCATGTTTCTTAATCATAAGCGTGATTTAAGGTTCAAAAAACACTGTATGGATGTGTATATTTTAAAAGTCATGCCATTACAAAGGATCTCTTTCCAAGTTCCCACAAAGTCTACAAGTCTGCCTGCTTGAAGTGAGAAATAGGCTTTTTTTTCCTGTTTTATTATACTTGGATGCAAAACGTGTTGTTTTGTTACACTTACAGCTTCCTGGAGTTACAAAACAAGCATCTTAAAGACGACATTTCTCAGAGAGCTGCTACCAGAACTGTGCATTAATAAGCATCTAAATTACATCTCTTGCCATGTAGAACAAATTAGATTTCTTTTCATTAATATCAAGGAAGCAGAAAACAAGCTGACTCCCAAGTGAATTAAATGAATGCAATTATTTGCCATTTCTTTTGCTGCTATAAACTAGTCTTTATTCAATTAAACAACTCATAATCATGTCCCCACTATTTCAGTGGAGTTCTGAACAGCTGCTGTCAAAATGAAGTCGTTTTCTTCCACGTTGTATCCAGTAGTTTTGACTGTCTTGTCACCCCAGTCGTGGGGCAAGTGTTCTAGTCCTCTTTCTAAAGGCTGAACAAGCCAACAAACTGCAAGTTGTTCTTCCAAGTTTTCCTCCTACGCGAGTCTTGGAAATGCTGTGGTAAAAATCTTTCAAACATGGATTGAAGTCCATTCCAGCTGTAGATTAGCCTGCTAGGAAATAATCTGAAATTATTTTTCCCTGGTTTTTTTCTTGTTTGTTTGTTTGAGGAGCTTGATGGAGAGTAAAATCTCGTAATCCTCTAAATCCTTAATTACTAACTGTGCCACTGTTTCATTCAGAGCTTTATAACTCCTGTGGTGTCTTTTCTGGTCTATTCAGTGCTGGAATGGTGAGAGATTTTCTAAAATGCTGAGCAGAAACACTAGAATTTAATCCTCAAAGGTGTTTTTTCCCCTCCTTCCAATGATGTGCTTCTAAATGGGGCAAGTTTTATTTTATGGGAGACCAGAGAAAAACCTCTCATTTCTGCCATTTCAATGAGTATAAATGAATTTGTTAATTTTTTTGAGACTGTTCTTCCAGAACTTCTCATTTTTGCCTCATACCTAAATGTTTCTAGCTGGTAGTTAATTGTTTGCTCCTTTCAGTATCACTCTGGAGATCCTCAGTGGATTAGAACTTCAGTGCAAAACATTAACGTAATAAGATAATTCTCATAATGATACACAAGGAAGTGCCCTGAAGTGATCAAAGTAGCTTTCCCTTAATGTTGTTCTGTGCAGAGACAATTGGTGTTATGGCTTTTGAAAAACATATTCTGCTACCTGTGCTGCAGAATCAGAGTTCATTTGAGAAGAGCAGATACTGAAAGGGAGTGTTGTAGCCAGAAGATGCAGGAGATGAGAAATCTCTCCAGAACTTGGAGCCCTCCTGAACAGCTGAGGAGCAAACTTAGCGAGATCCAAGAAATACTGCCCTTCTCTACAGGGGTAAAGGGAGGACTTGTCATTTGGATTGCTCAGAAGGGAGAGAGGAAAAGTAGCTTGATCCTCCTAAATCAGGTCAAATGCCTGGACAGTGCAGCATTTGGGTGAAATATAATTCCTGTTTCTTTACACAGACAATTGTGTAAAATATTATTGCTGTTGAGATGTTGTTCATTGCTCTTCCAACCTGGATTATTGTCTCCACAGCTGAATTGATGGGATAGTTTGTTTGGATATTCTTAGACTCCTGCACAGACCAGGGAACTTTTTCTGTTTGGTTTTGTTTTGTTGTTATTTTTTTTCTCTTTCTTTTGAAGCTGCTTTTATTTAAAAGCAGCTGCATGTCAAAGATTATGGTCTAATATACTTCAGTGATAGTGACCTGGCAAGGCCACTTGCAAAATATGAATTATATCTGTACTTAGATCAGTTCATTAAAATCCAAGCCTGAACAAGCTTAGGTTCCGTAGTAAGCCAGAAACTGAGCTAGATTGTAACTTTTCAGTTCATATGGTCTGCTTTATTGCCATCTGTTCTAGCTCTTTCTTAAAATATCTTCTTCTTTGGATTTGGTTTTCTACTGCTCTGGCTTCCAGTTAGGTTCAGAAACAAAACATCCTGGGGCATGTGCCATCATCAATTTTTACCATCTACTATAAATTACCTCTTTCTGAGATTTAATATGGTGTCATATAATGAAGATTCTTTTTATGTGTGAAAGGATGATTAACTCTTGACTTGAGCTGTTTTCTTACATGGGCAGAAATAGAATACAGAAGCCATCGTTGTAGACCAGTTGTCTGCTTTTGAGTTCTGCATTTTCCATATGGGAAATGCGTATTATTTTTTAAGATGAAAGATAAAATAACCTGAAACTGAGTGTGCAGCATTCTAGCATTTGATGTTTGTTGCAGACAAGTGCTTCTGCGATACACTTGTTTAATTTACAAGTGAAGCACTTCAGGATTTCTTGTTATTGTTGTTTTGTCAGTGCTACAGGCTCAGCTTGAGATGTAAATCAAGCTGCGTTCATTCTGGTTCCTGCACCACTGCCAAGAAATTGTTTTGGGAACTGAAACTTCGCTGGCATCTCCTGGTTATTTGGAGATGGAATCCAGCTTGCAATTCCATCATAGTCATGGTTCTTTGGAGCTATTGCAATAAATAGTAACGATGCATTTTTGCTGTTAGTGCAAATGGCTCTTGAGAACACTGAGTGGGGACAGTCAGCCCAAGAGGCCCCCAAAGACTGTGGGGCCGTGTCCTTCCTGCCTCCCTGCTGCCAACACTCGGCCCAGGGTTCTTGGGAAGGCACAGCTGCAGCTCAGGGGCTGCTCCTGCAGGCGGGGCCTCCTCCAAACCTGGCACTGGTGGCTCTTGGGCAGCACGGCAAGTCCAGCATCACTGCTTTGTGGGGTCTGTACCTGGGCTCACCCTCTAAAGTTAGTTTATAATGTCCTTGTTATAAACGATGGCAGTATTTGGGCAGATCTTCAAGGCTTGAGGCTTCAAATCATTTCTAGTGAACTCTGAAAGAGGCCCTGAATTTTCATGGAATTTATCTCATCACAACAGTGGGTTTTAAAATAAAATACTGATTCTATTAAATGAAATAATAAGAAAATGTATACATTAAATAAAATAATAATATATTACAAAATAAAACACTGACTTTTTAATTTATTTAAAATAAGACATTTAATAAACAATGTTGTTATGAAAGCATTTTATCAATAGATTGTATGTATTTTTTATTAGCCAGAATAAACTAATTTCTCATTCCAGTGCCTTTGTGAAAGCACTAACACAGTGTGTAGGAACCTCAGCATTAAACAGCCTTTTGAGTTCTGCTTTTTAAAATACCCATAATTATATCTTTTTTGATTGTTCATAAATTCAAAACTGTCTCTAAAATCAGTCTAAGTACTTGCATAAAGCTAAAACCACATTTTTTTTTTTTAAGCCTGTATCTGTGTTGGGTGAATGAATATGGCACTGTACCATTTTTCCATGCTTGGTAATAATTTTCTCCTATTTAAATTTCCTCCAGTGGCACCCTGGAATTTTCTTTCTTATATGAAATTAAAATGCCACTCAACCATCCTCTGAGTACCTTTTGATTGAGTGATGCTATAAATCAGCATCAGCAATGTTTTCTATCAGGCAAACTGAGCCATACTTATCTGGAGGCAGTTAATTGGTATGTAATACACAGACATTGGGTTGAAATAGCTGAAACAGAGTGAAGGTAATGGGGAGTGATGGGGAGGGGGAGTGGAAAGTTTTCTCTCCCCTAAATAGAACTTTAAAAGAGTCATTGAAACCTCGAATGTTACTGTTAATCTTTTTCTTATACCCTCATGCTCAAAGGGCACAGAAAGCATAAAATCAGCCCCTCTTATGGGACAGATCTTTTATGTTCTGTACAAATAAGAATGAATTCTCTTAGTACTCAAGATAAAAAGTATTGGTGCAGAGGGACATGATCTTTAGTGGAATAGATGGATGTCAGTAGTATTGTGTCAGTTGCTGTGCTTACTGCAGTATTTGGGATATTGGGATGGATGTTTCTTGCTCCAGCAGCAACCCCCAGCTGTCCTGACTTGAGCCTGTTGCACTGGTGGAGTTGGATCCTACAAGGACACAAATAGTTGTAATCGTTTGTCTCTTGGCTGAGCTCTACTCATTTGAAGACCTTGAGTGAAACTTTGCAGGGATGTTTGATTGGTTGTCCTAAGCTCTACAAACCTCTATTCGTGTGCCAGACAGGCTGATAAATGCCCTCTCCATCCAAACTGCTGCCATATCCAAACCTGGTTCACTTGTGGCTGCAGAATCACACTCCTAAATAACAGCCTGTCAAAAGAGGTTAATTTTCAGATCTGATACTCCTGCCTGGACTGTATAGCATCAATTTAAATGTCCAAACATGTAAAACAGTTTGCCCTAGAAATTAAAATTAGCATGTAAGCTGACAGAATGTGTGCTGACATCTAATTATGGTTCATAATAGAGTTTTGTTCTACTGTGCTAACACCTCTTATTTTTATTTTTTTCTAGTCTTATTAATCTGGACACATAAGCTTTTTTTCTCTTTTGGTCTCTCATTTTCTAAGATTATAATTCTGCTTCAAAATCCTGTTATGGTTGATTAGCATTTTTTGCAAAAAAAAGTTTTCTAGTAGATTAAGAATGTTATCCAGATTCTGTCTTATGTTCAGTTAACCATGGAAGCCTAAGGAGAATTAAGAAGACAGTCCTCTTTGACATATCCTGTTCTGTGCCTCCTTAGCTGCCCCTTTATTTTGTGTTAATGTGCTTTCAGTAATCAGAGCCTCAGAGTGTCATCTTTTGGTTCTGATCTTTTTAGTACTTCTGATTGATGGCATTTGTAGGAGTATTGATTTCATTTAGCAGACATGTGCCATGAGGTGGGAGTGGGGGGTGAAGTTTCATTTTCACTCCCTGCTGGGGAGTGTCTGAACCTTGGTGACAGAGGTTACGTGTCAGAAGAGCCTGAGCTCCCCAGTGTGCACCTGCTTTTGGTGGGAGAACTTTTGAGGAGAGAAGAGAAGAGGGGAGAGGAGAGGTGCAGTTGAGGGCACTGTCAGGGACTGAACCAGCATCAGTTTGTGTTCTGCCATCCTTGGCTATAAGAAATGTTTCGATGCACATATATACCCACTACCAGACTTGTCATAATCCTAAGGACAGAGCAGGGTGACAGCAGAGTGTTGGAAGGTGAACACCAGTGCTTCTGCTGACATCTTTGTGACTTTTCTCACTGATTTCAAAGGAAGGAGAGTTTAACGCCCAGTGAGACATATCACATGGTGAGCATGGCTTGAAAATTGAAGGACCCTGAATAGGGAGGCCAACAACACCATACAGTTTGGGAATTGAAATCTCAGGGAAGCAGTCTGGGCAGGAAGGTATCTGAGAGTTGAATTTCATAAATTAAAAAAAAAAAAAGGAAAAGAAAAGCAAGGCCAATTCAGATGTGAAGTGTTCAATTGACATTTTGAAAGTGACTCCAGCAAAGTTAACCAGAGTTTGGTAGGGTTGACCAGCTGGGTCAGAAGATCCTATTTGACTTGTAATTTGAAATAGGCACAAGTTTCAGGTGTGATTTGCCCTGTGCTCAAAAATGAGTAAACACGGGGTTACCAAATGTAGTTCAGGAGTTGTAATGTCTGTGGGTACCACAAGAAATGCAGTTTTACCAAACTGATTTGAATATCAATATTTAGATAGTAACCTACCTTTATGAATGACATCATTTGTTAATTAGGTTCACAGATATTTTCCTGTAAAATTGAGGAGTTTTTTTGTGGTCTAAAATAGTGAATTGAATTTCCACACTTTGTTGTTCTTAGATAAAAGTGGGCACTGCTGACTTGTCATCATGTTAGCTGAAATACTTACACTAAATATACACAATACTGTTATACAGTGCCTAGGGCAAAATAAGGTAGAAAATAGTAAAGAAAAATACCCAACCAGCATTTCAAAGACTCTTCAGTTCCTGTAGAAGGGAATTCGCATGTACATATTTCCCCTGAAAAAGCATATGTAGATGCAGGGCAATGTTTTCACAAGTGTCTCCTAAAGCTTCTGGATTTGCATGGGCTTAAATGTTACATTAGAGATGTTTCTGTTCTGTTGGATACTCCCAGACTTGACTGTGTTCCAGCCAGTCTGGAGCTGATTCCTTGTTGGGGAACTCAAGGTTTTAATGTTTCCGAGGAGCTGCACCCAATTACAAACTCTAAGGAGTGAAGCAGGTTGGTTGATGGTTGAAGTGAACCTTGCACAGCCACCGTCTCCCACAGGAGTGTTTCTGGCTTTCAGCTGGGCTATAATCCACCTGACCCCCATGCAACAGCACCAGCTGGAAAATCCACATACTCTTCAGCGTGACCCTGTGCCTTACCAATGCAGCTTCCTTAGGTGGGTCTGTGAAATTGCAGCCACTGAACTGCAGGTTGCATTTGGACCTCGGTCACTCGGTTGTTTATTTCTATTTTCGTTCAGTTTCTCCTACGAAAATATTATTAACAGCTCATACTTTTTTTGTATCCTGCTGTTTCCAGGGTAGTGTCTTAAATGCAGATTAGGTGACAATATTTACAGTGTCTTGTGGAGGTTCTCAAGCTGAGGTTTGTTATCTTTTATTAAGACTTCTTGTTTATCTATTAAACTGGGAAAAAAGGGGAAAAAATAGAAAACTTTGTTGCCAGAATCCCAACTGGGGTCTCTGAATTCAGTTTCCTTTACGTTATTTTTAGCTGCCAACATTTATGCTTTTAACTCACTTGAAAAACACTTTTTCTCATGAGTTTATAGATCACTGATTTGAAACAGAAAAAAGGTCTGTGTTTTGTAGGAAGATTGTTACTGGGTTTATGTGGGGTTTTTGTGTGGTCTTGTTCAAAATAAGTGGTAGGCAGACTAATGGATGTCCAAATCTTTTTTGTGGGTACAGAATTTTCTCATCTTCCTTAAAAAAAATAATGTGTAGACCCAACTGTCAACTGAAAATAGATAAAGCCATATATTCTCTTATATAGCCATGTATTCTATTATTAATAGGCTTAGTTGTTTTTCTCTAATCTGTTGCATTCCCAAAGGAAGTGCAGCACAGATGTGATCTGGCTGTGTATAAAAGGGAATTTGGACATTGGCAAAATAAATGAAAGGAAATGAAAAGGCAGGAGTTGAATTGTTACCTTCTGAGGGATGCCTGGAAAGCAGGCTCAGTGCATGTAACTGTTTGCTGTGGGAACATTCTGCTGTAATTAGCCTTAATCTTCACTGTGTGGCCTTTTCCTGTTCTGAACTGGTCCCTGACAGACCTGACTATTCCAGTTTTTACTGTGTATTTTTAGCTTTCTTTGGTTTAGTTAATTTATGTTGTCAAGGCATTTTACCAGTTGTTTACCAAATGCTTAACATTTCAAATGTTAAAAAATGCTTAATGGATAAAAATGGACATTAATTTTTTTTTGTTTTAATTATCCTGCTCTGCCTTTCCTCTAGAAACAATTTAGAGCAAACAGTCCAAGTATAGGGCTGGGTATTGTAATTCAGTACTTACATAGAGATTGAGACTAGATGAAGATGTACGTGCATTTAGAATTTTTACACAAGGGAAAATCAACAGCAAAATTGGTAGAAGTAGAATATTCTTTCAGTACCTGTGAGAGCAGGTGCCTTCTGTGCCATTAGAGGGGACAGGTAGCCTGTATCTCCCTTGTCAATCAGATTTAGGTGGATATAGTTATGTAAAAGCAGATCAATGCTGTTTATTGAAGGCTGGAAGAGTTTTCCAGGCTATGGGATGGGTTCAAAGCCTAATCCATCTCTATCTAATTATTCAGTAGCTCTGGATTATTTTATGCAGATTCATTCTGTAATGGAAATTTTCTCTTTTAAAGCGAACAGCTTCATCAATCTGGAGATGTCCTTCCTGGTCACAGGAGGGCAAAGGGAGTCTCAGCATGAAGGATCGGGGTGGGCAGGCAGGAGCTCAGGAGCCTTCCTTGTTGGAGAGCACTTCAAGCTCCACAACAGGGACACTAATCCATAAGGTGGCCTTTAGCACTTTCTCCCCTTGCTGTATTTTATAGAAAGAGTGAAATATTTATCGGAACAGGAAATTGAGCCTTCCTTTCCTTTATCCCAAGCAAGTGTCCTCACGAGTGGACTGTAGTGTGTCTGTCTTCTCAGAATTAACCAAATTCCACCATCTTTAGCAAAAGAATTGAGAAGAAAAAGAAAATTGCAGAGAGACTCCACTTGGAGTCAGGACACAGAGTTTAAAGTGTTTCATCTGAATCAGAGATGAAATTTGAGATTGAATTATTTATGCCTGCAGTTAATATGATGGTTCTTTTCTTCTTCTCCAGTCTCTTTTTCCCCCCCCAAAAGCATCTTTTTGGTCCCCATTTCATCCCTTTACAAGATATGGAAAAGTTTGGAGTGCCCAAGACTTCTTCCTATAGCACTCTCTCACAGGTTCATTGCTACAGTAATTGAGCAGATAGTTCTAGGCACATACAGATTGTTTCAGATGAGAAGCTAGAAGAAAGCAAGTTGGTTTGTTTTTTTTTTTTAAATTTTAATATTTTTTTCTGGTCACCTTGAAAAAAGGAAATTTACATTTCAAGTCTCTAAAACCTAGGGAACTTTAATGGTAAAAATGTTAATAAAGACCTGAACAAATTGAACTGAGGTCTCACTGGTGAACTAAATATGATTTTTGCAGCAGTGAGGCTTGTGTCAAGCTAGAATGCACAGCCTCTAGAAATAACAATTTTGTCTGTTCCCAAAGAATCCCTTGAAGAGATCATCCACAAGGAATTTACTGTAAGACTGTGCTCTCCATCTGTTCCTGATGGATACATCCTCCTTACTTTCTCTGCTGTGATATCAAAGCTGTGGTACCAAATTGGAGGAGTGTTCTAGAACAATATTGCCAGGCTCTATTCTTGCAGTTGGCTTTGAATTGAATAAAAAGAAACAACATTTTACTTGGAAATGCATGCTTAGTTTACCCAACTCTTTAACCAGATTTGATCAGAAACATCCTGGGAAATTAATAATTCCAATAGTAAAGAGAAGCGTTGTGTTATTGTGGAAAATCCTTGTGCTGCGTAACAGTTCCTTTATTAAGCCATCTGTTCTTTCTTTGATACGAGCATATTTTGGATAGGGACACTTTACTAGTCATTCCAGCACCCCTCACTGTGGCTAGTCTGCAATACTAATTAAAGATCAGCTTTATGAAATCAAAATAGCTAACGTACAAATCTGGAGCTCAACTCTCCCTTTGGCATGAAGGACCAAATGGCAGGAAATCTCTTCGTGGATTTCTGTGCAGGTTTTCCTTCCCACTTGTTCTTTTTAATGTGAGGGTGATTTAAGGGAACAGCACAGGTAGCATAGTGGGCAATCTGTTCCCTGATTGATTGATTAATTAACCCAGGCCGGGGCACTTTGTGTGCAGCAATAGCTGGTGATGTAGGCTGTGCTGCCTGGGGGAGCTGTGGGAATATGCATTATTCCTGCCTCTGGAATGCTGTGCTGCACACTCTAGCTGGGCTCTGCCTCCCCCAGAGCCACCTGCAGACCTGGTGTGGCACATGTAACACAGATTTAAGGATTTCAGGAGTTTTAGTCCACTTTTGGAGGTGTTTGGATTTTTCTGACTCATTTATGGAATGACTGCAGATGCCCGTGCTTTTGGGGAATTCTTCAGGTTGATAGGTGTGCAAAAGATTTTAATGCTGTGAAATCATAGGGCTTGTAAAACCATTACTGGTTTTAGCAGTTTTTCCATGTGAAGAGATTACATGACATTAATTCCTTCTGGCTCCTCACCCTTATGCTGGCATTGACAGACACCTGCCTCACTGCAGCGATGGAACCCCTGGTTCACTTGAACAAACAGACAGGACTAAATGTTTTCCTGAATCAGAACCTGACTGAAAAAATTGAAAAAATTTGCTTTACTCGAGGATAAATGATTTCCCATCATCTCTCATCCATCCCCCTCAAGCCTTCCTCTTAACTCTAAATCTTGCCATCTGCCTTGGGTTTGTTTGCCGTATTATGGTCACGTCATCATCTTTACTTGCTTTTTGAGGCTAAACAAAGAAAAGAAGGGCAAATTGTATTGCTGCCTGTGTTCTTTAAGGCATCTCTTTCTTCTCCCCCAGCCCATGAGGGACTGCAGTGGCTACAGATGGGCAGAGAATGGACCATTTTCTGTGAGACAGATTTTGTGTTCAAAGCATAATGAGCCAGCCCAGCATCCCTGGCCTGTGCTGCGTAGGATGAGATCATCAGCACGGAACTGCCTACAAATTGCTAAGCCTTCCTCTTCAAACTATGTGTTTTAGGATTAAAGGGGGAGTGCTTAGATAAAAAACAGCTTTTCTTTCAAAATAATGTGTCTCTAAAACCCACCAAGTTTTAGTAGTAGACTAGTAATTGCAGTGATTTTATTCTTTCTCATTCCCCCTGGTCTTCCTTCATTAAAGTAAATTATTAAATTAAAAAAAGTGGATTGTAATGAAAAAAATGGCTTTAAAATGAAGATCATTCTTCTTGAAATGACAGTTTAGTTTAGTATCCTTTGAGATTCTGGTAGTGAAAAATGGGTCACCTGAGCTATTACTGTTGTGTAGCTTTCTGGAATTAGAGGTTGTCCTGGACCTCCTGCTGGGCATATTTGTAGGGCTTGTCCTGAGTCTTCATCCTGCAATTCTTTATCATCGGGAAAGGAAACAAACTCTAAAAGAATTAACATGAGACAAGACACAGAGGAAATGACAGAGTGATTTTGAGGGACTCCAAGTGTCAGTGTGGAAGAAAACTTGCTTTTGAGACTGGGTTTGAAACCACTGTGAGGTGTGAACTGAAGCACAGTGAGATGGGGGCATTGGGAAATTCCTGTCTGACGTGAAATATTAATATGAAGCTAAATCGTTCATTTTTTAAGAATAACTCCTGTTACATAAAAAATGTTTCCCTTTCTGAAATTCGCCACTAAGGCACATTTATGAAGGAATTTTGTCTTGGCATTTCTGTCTCTCTTAGGGTGCATTTCCACATAGCAAACATCTCAGACACAATAGACTAATTGATACTAAATCTTGCTAAAAGCCAAGATTTGTCCTCATTTCCTGCTAATTTCATGGGAGTTGAAAATAGGCAGGTAAGTAGCTCAAGATGAAAACCACCTATTTTCTTCTAGCATTCTGTGAAAATGACATGTGTTTAAAACCAAGCTATTTTATTGTCTTGAAGGCTCTTCATGTGGTGTGTTTGTGATACGTGTATTTTTCTTTTAAACTTGAAACTGAACGAACTAACTTCACTCAAAACTTTGCAGAAAAAAATCTTTTTGATACTAGCAGAATTATATGGAGGAGAATTAAGTTTTGTAAAAATGGTAAAATCAGAATGTTCATGGCACTGAAGAAAATTGATAAAATACAGTGTGAAGCACATCCTTCAGCAGTTGTTATATTTTATGGGATCAATTACTCTGCAGAATGTTCATTGCTTAAGAACTCTTTTGCTACCTCTGTTGTTCCCTCTGTTATTCTTCCACATTGCTGAGGGAAAGAAAACCCACAGAACTCAAAGTTATCACAGTGCAGGTGGTTAAAACATTTTATACACTAATCATTAGGACTCAAAATTACCTATCTTTCAAGTGGGGCAAAACTTGACAGGGGCCCACTGCTAAATGTAATAAGCGTGCAATGTACCATATATTAAAACAGATACAGCCTCGTGCAGTGGAGTTACAGGGAGATTGTACAGCTTACACAAAACCCCCTGGAAACTTTGCAGCACAAGGATGAACAGCCAGAGACACAGACTTTTTCTACTCTGTCACCCGGGGAACTCGGGCACATCAGAAGCAGAGTACTGACTATAAAGGAACTTTGTGCTCCCAGCACCTTGCTCTGATTCCATCCAGGGATGCAGAGTGGTATGGAAAAGAGATAGTCTTCCTTTTTCTGAATATCACAGGAATACTGTGTTGTCCCCTTTCCCCCTTTTCTCCAGAAAGATGGAGAATCCAGTGTTGTTTCAGTAAATAGCAGGGCTATATAATGCTATATTTCATAATGCTAGTCTGTTTGTATGAATGTAATTAACTAGGAGTTTGGTTTGTTTTGCCTGTTAATTTCCAGTCTCTGTCTTGTTGATAAAGGCATGACTAACTTGAAGTAACTGCTGGGAAGGACCACAGAGAAATAATTCCTAGAAAGAGATTCTCAGGTTACCCACCCGCCTGTGTTTCTTGGTGCCAAGCATCACAAAGTACTACTGTTTTGAGGGTTTTCAGATTACCGGTTGTTTTCTCATAAAAACAGCTTCCTAAATGCTATCCTCCTCCATGTAGCAAGATCTCTGTTACAGTGAACATTTGAATTTATTTGAAATGTGCTAATATGTGTCTAACTAGAAGCGCTACAGCATTTTTATGCAAAAGCTTCCCAGTGAATAAGTCATCAGAAAGGTCATTTCTATTTAAAGTTTCTGATCTTTCAGAGAGCTGGGAATGTAACTTCAGCAGTCTGGGGAGAAACAAATACGTTTTAAGTACACATTGTTTATTCCAAGTGTAAAATAGTGCGGTAGCAGAGCAAACCCAAATATAACCAGCCACAGCTTGGCATCCATTCAGATCCATTCAGGCTTCTTTTTGCTCATGTCTTACAATCAGAGGCCTCAGTGGAAAGCAGGAGGGTAAAGCACTTAAGCCTTTCTGGCTGTTTGTTTTCCCCTTCCAGGAGGTGTGAGCCACAGTGACCAGTGGTTATGGGAGTTAGTTTTCAGAGCTATGGTTCCATCATTTGTCCCTGCTTTTTACTCCACACAAATTAAAAAAAACCAAAATCACACCACACTTTGAGGGAGGAGCACCACTCATTGGGAATTTCTCAGCTCCTTCCTGGCAATCTGAAATGTAATCACTTAAGTGGCTGCAGTTGCACTGGGACTGTTGGGTGGGTGGGTAATGGAAGCCACTCGAGCTTCAATTTATTTAATACCAAGGTCACAGAAGTGAACTGAACCCAGCCAAAAGCTTAGGTTCCTTACTGCTGTTTTGCTTCAGCTGAACTATAACCTAGACCCACAACTTGAACACTCTTGAACACAACCTTGAATTGACAACTGGTTCGAAGTAATTGGTTTTTTTTTGCTCCTGAACTGGAGCTGAACCTGACCCTTTACTTAAAAATGTTGCTGAGCTTGAGCCAGTCACAGGTGATCCTGAAAAGGAACTCAGATGGCTAAGTATGCTCTTTTGAGTCCATGACTTAGCAAAAGCTTTCTCTCCATCAGGAAGGTGTATTGTATATTCTGGTTGAGAAGCACAGTTCAGTGATGGGAAACTGTAACCTAGGTTGACTTCACTTCCCCAGAGATTTTAGGATAAAATTTCCTGTACACCTTAAGCTGTCATCTAGTATCAGGTAAACTTGTGCATGGGTTAGAAAAAGAAAACATTTTATCATTGCAGAAAGCACTTGGCTCTACTTCCTATTTGGAAATCTGGAATGAGTCCAGAATCTAAAAAAACCCAAACCAAAACAACAAAAAGGCTTCACATAACCCCATAGCACTGATATTTTGGAAGGAATTCTGGACTGTCACAGCAGTAGCAGTAGGAAGAACTGGAGAGGGATCCATAATGGCAGGAACTTCAGGCAAGTTCCACACTTTAAATGAGAAAAGAGGGTCTGCACATCAAGAAAATGGAGAGGTTAAGTGCAGTGTCTGCTTGTCAGTTCTCTGGAAAATCCATGAAATGCTGATGACAATGCTTGACAGTGCTTGAGACTTCCCTTTAGTGCTTTATATTTTTAAGGAGGGTGGACTCAGATATTGCAGAGCACCTTTCCCACTTCAGGTGCCCAGTTCCACAGGCCATAAACCTGAGAAGTCAGGTAACATTGCAACTGTTTGACCATCAAAACATCAACTATTTGACATTTTAAGTTGGAACATGTTTTGAGTTTTGTGAGTCAGAATATATAATGATACCATAAGCAATCTGAATGCTGACATATCTTTATAAATGTAGCACTGCAGTAGTGGTTTTACTTTAAAGGTATTGATCTGAGGCTTGTGTAATGCATAACTGCACAGAAGTATTGTTTCTCAGTTCTCTTTTCTGGTCTGAATTAAAAACCACATTTTATTTTCTGAGTCTTGATATGCTTATCAGAAAAGAAACATTTGCCAAAGTACTGTAGTGAATGCTGAGGTTTTCTCTGGTATCAAATGAAAGTAACTGATTTATTTTGAGGACTCTGCTGCTGATTGTCACCTACTGCCCTTGTCACAACTGCTGATTCCCTGGGTAGTGTTGGAATCCTCTCACTGAGTATCTGCTTGAATTCGTGGAGACCATTTGGGGTACACAAAACTTCTCCCCTTCTGCACTTGGATCTTAAAATGTGCCTTCTCTCTGTAGATCTATCACTAGGAAAAATGATTTGGAAATTAGCGTCTATCAGCAATTCTTGAAGCCACGTCCAAGCACGAGCCTCAGTGTTAACACCAGTTAATTCTAAACTTCTGTTTCAAGGGGCAGGTCTTCAAACTGCACAGGTTGGGAAGTGTTGAAGCCATCTTTCTGCAAATAAGAGAAACTAGAATCCTGTGAATAGACAAAGTTGCATCTAGATGAGCCCAGTCATTTACTTGGTTTGTGGTCTGTGCTCTGCTCTGGGTAGATAATGTTTCAGTGAACACACAGACTGCAGCCTCTGCCTCCTATGACTGTGCCTGGGAACTGTAAGCAGTCTTTGTGTTTATAAGGCTGGTATATAGAACCCATTGTGAACACTTAAAATGTTTTTGAATGTCAAAATAACAAAAATACCTTTGTAAGGTGAACTCTGTTGAGGATAAAATTCACATGAACCTCTCAGTGTATTGCTCTGGCAATGGAAGGCCTTACATGGGCACAGCGAAAGCAGCAACAGCAGTCCTGCTGCTGGGATGCCAAAGTACCCTCTAGGACACAGCGTGGTCATTAGCAGTCATGGAAACACCACTGAAGAGGGCCCAGTAGTTGGGTATTCAAAAGGTACTGCTCAGCTGTCATTGCACCAACACAAAACCAGTTTAATTAATGAGGATAATATAAGAAACTCAAATGAAGAGGCACAGCTAAGCAGAATACAGAGCAGCCTTAAATCAATAGCAGTCAGGTTGCATTATGAAGGAACTGGGAGATGCAGTTGTTCAAGGTCTGTCCAAGTTTCTTTTGGAAACTTCTGGTTTCAAGGTTTTAAAACTAAGTGCAGTATCAGCTTTGAAACTTGCAGCTTCAACATGAGTATTAGCACACCATATTTGGGAAAATATAGGGATAATCAGGGAAGCAAGCATTTCTTGAGGTTTCTTGTTATACTGAGCTGTCTCATTGCCTCTAGCCTCGATTTCATAGGGAATGTAAGTCAACCAAGATCTACATCTGAAAAAACATACATCATACTTTGAGAAAGAACTGATTCTCAGGATCAGATTTTGCAGCTCATGTGCATTATACAGCTTTGTAAGAATTTAACTTTGCCTAACTGGGAATAAATAATCTTTAGTTAAGGGGCAAATAGTTTTATACGCTTTATTACCAACTTTTAAATGTCAAGTTTTATAAGACCCTACAGGCATAAGGGCAGGCACCTCAGATATTCCTAGAGCTGGATGACAGATAGCATATCTTCTGTAGAAACTTTAGATTGTGTGGAGAGACTTAGATTGAAGGGTTTTTTGGCTTTTACTTTAATAAAATTAGGAGGTTTAATTCTGTCTTTGTGCTTGAGTATTCCCCATCCCCTCCTCAGCTGTGGTAGTTGTCAGCAGCAGTTTCAAGGCTGTGAGATGGAGTTCCTCAGTTTCATCCACTGTCTCTTTGACTGGAGCTCATCTCCAGTCACACACCTCTGCTGGGGAAGGCAAGCCCAGGGTGCTGCCCACCCAGTTTGCACTCTGAGTTTCACACTGGTCCCAAAGTATGGATCATCTCTGTGATTAAAGTGGGGGAGCTGTCTGCTGGGGAACATTCCTCCTGCTGTGAGCACTCTGTGCTCTGTGTCAGGGTGTTGCCAGCATAGTCCTAAAGGCTTTCAAAATACTCCCCTTCTTACACAATTTCATTTTAATTTTTGATGAAGTGATAATACTTATGTTGCTGTGTAAATACAAGGAAGAAATGGCCTAGCTAAAATTAACCTGAAGTAACAAAATGATAAATCAGAGCATTTATTTTAAAAAACGGGGGAAAAATACCTATTTTCACTGATGTTTCAGGGTTTTTTTAAGAAAAAAATGCATAGTTTTTCAGTTCAGCTGCATACGTTTAGATTTGGACTGCAAAGGGATAATTTTAGCCTTGGCATAACACACGTGTAGCACAAAGTTTGTGGACACATTAAGGTTATCTCAGAGTGAGCAGTGTTTGGAACTGCTAGTCTAGTGAAATACAGAATGCTCTTTCAATAGTCAGGTGGCAATTTTAGGGTCACCTTAACACTGGTAGTGTAAATTCCTGATGACTCCATTTGGAGTACAGGTCAAATGCTAACGTGTTCTGAATCCCCAGCTTTTGCCTTTGTGGTAAGGGAGAGAACTAAAAGAAATGAACAGCACTAATATTAAAGTGAAGTTTAAAGAATAGATTCCTTCTCCCTCTCTTTATCTGTTTTACTGCAGTAACCCCTGCTTAATTGGTAGTAAGGTATTTTCTAAGGTATTTATTCTATTGGCACTAAGTAAAAAATGGCAAAGGCTTGTTTGTTCTGTAGACACTGTTAAATCTTCAAAAGTGTATCTGTACTGTGAACGAGTTGCTGATAGCAGTGGCCACATTACTACTTATGTTATATATTGGTGTGTGCATATATACATGTATATGTTGGGTATTGGTACGTATGTACCAATAACAGTCTGGCTTCAAGCAGATGCCATGGTGCGAAGGTTGGCAGGGCAGGCCTGCAGTGTGTGTAGAAAAGTATCATATTAAACATAAAGTGGCTTTTGTGATGTGCTCGACCAAACCAGGTGATTCAGTCTTTTGACTGACAGAACAAATTACAGGTTCATTCAAGTTTGCCTCTCTTCTGCTTCCTTTGAGAACCTTTCCCACTTCTGGAAGCCAGTGGCAAACCTTTCCCTTTGGAAAGTCACATTGCCATGCATTGACATAGTGAGATGTTCGTAAAGGAGTATGAAGTTCTGATCTTAGCAGATGTCTCTAATCACTTACCTTGTTTTAAGCAGGCTCATACTAAAAACTGAAGAGGAGCAAATATGTATATATTTCCTGTAGACTTGTTAGGGACCTGAGTTACTGGGCCAGGGGACAGGTCCCTAGCTCTACATCCTGTCTGTCTGCCCATAGTGCTGTGGCAGCCTGAAATCTGCAGCTGAAGATCATGCATACGTGTTCCCACAGCCTCCTCATGGCCAGCAGATCTGGCAAAAATAATTCAGAGGGCTTTTTTCGAGATTACTGCTCTGGGGTATACAGAAATGGTACTAATCTGTCAAAACATTTCTGCTTATATAATTGCCTTTTTTCCCCCCCTCTCTTCTGAACTTGTCCCAGTATGTGCCTCAGTCCCCTCTTGATTTTTCTTTTTACAGAAACAAATGTCATCAGGACACCATTTGCAATTCCCCTTGGTGGCAAAGACAACTTCTGGGCATCAAAGCCATTTTCTTACACATGGATTAACATGACATTGTGTTTCTGATGCATTTGCAATAGATTTTAATGTGTGGTGGCTCTTTGTGTTGAGATGGTTGTCTCTTCACATTTGTATGTCTAATTGTGACCTCAGTGACAGCTTCTGGGTCTCCTGCTGTGATAAATACTGCATCACAGAATGGACACAGCTTCCAATTTCCTGCATTCTGGATATTACCCTTGAAATTTCTAACAACTTTCATATAAACAATGAATTAATTATTACACTGATCTGGTTCTCTGGTCTCAAGTATAACAAAGCCATTTGAATATTCCCATAAACTTGAAAGGCAGCCAGCAATTCTGTTGTCTGCCTCAGCTCATTAATGACCTTGCCTGTTTATGGTTACAGTTTAATTCCCCCCTAACTCATTTAGGGTGCAGCCTGCTGTTAGTGCCCATATGGTTACTAGACTTTGAAGAGTATGAGAGATGTGACATCTAAGATTTAACACCATGATGTATAAATATATAGATTTCCTTGAGGCAAATGATTGGGAGTCTGCCCGTGCTACACTGACATGACTGGGAAAATGCTGATTGACTTATATTAGAGCAAAACTAAATGTTTTAAATAGTAAGTGGGCACTGGACATGCTACAGAGCCTGTAGTGCCTGAGGTCTGTTAGGACAAATGAGAATTACATGTTAAGCAGTTTTTGTACCTCGACACATTTACAGGACCTGGATATCCTAGATAAGGTGTTCACCTTTTAATTTGGCTGAAAGGTATGATTTAGTGTGTATTTCCAGCTCCAGAGTTTAAATCTATATCTCCTTATTGATACAGTGCAGGAGAATAAATCAAACATACTTTTCATGGATCACATCCATAAGCTTCTTACTGCTACATGTGACAGAGATGAGTAAACTGCAGTAAATGACTGCTGGATGATATTACATGAGAAATAATCCAAATACACCTCATTCTTCCAGGCTGAGGAATGCACCATCAGAGCAACTACAGGTCAGTTTGGTTAAGTGTGGTGGATTCCATCTGTGTGCTGAAATACCTAAGAAAAAGGAGCTCTAACATTTATTCATGGCAAATGTTTTCTTTTCGAAACTTTCTAAATTAATGCAAGCCTTGTTGGGAAATTAAAGTTCTCTGTAAGCAGCACGTATAAGCAGAGCAAAAAGACAGAAGCGTCATGGGAGCTGCTAAACAATCTTGTATGAAAGAGTCCTCTCAATGTACACGAATATTCTCTTTTTTGTTGTAGAAATAACTGAACAAACCCCCCTTTTTTCACAGCATCCCTTCTTTCCGCATTTTGCTAATTATTTTTTAGTTATTTGTGTGGCCAGCTTTGGGATGTAATGGTACTCATCAGCTGGATTTTCTTGAAGTTTAAAACTGGAATGTACAAATCAATTCCTTAGCATTACAAAGAAGAGAAATCCTTATTTTTTTCCCTACCATAAATGACAGGCACTAACAATTACTTGAGTAAGAATATGCTGTGTTTTCTCTACCAGAGCTTGGTTATTCTGTTGTTTTCAACTCTGGGAAGTTGTCTTTCAGATAAAGAAATAAAATCACTTTCTGGGCCTCAATTTATTAACTTCTGTGTGCTCCCTGTATGATAACAGGAAAAGAAAGTGGTTGAGGAAAAAGGTAAAAGCAGAATTTTTCAAAGGGATTTTGTATACAACATTTGTTTTTACAAAGGGATTTTGGATACAACCAGTGCCACTTCTGTTTGTGAGTCTCTGTAATCACTGCTTGGTGAGTCCATATATTTTCAGGACTGCAAAATCACAAAAAAGAAACCCCAACACCAAAGCCAAATAGTACTTCCTTATAGCATTGGGATAGTTTGTCAAGTCTCAAAAATGTGACAGGATAAGTGGATTGCAAAGAACTAATGCAACCTGCATCATCGCAGGGCAGTGGGAGAATTGGTTCTGGGGTTGGGGGACCCAAAATGACCAGACAAAAGTGTTTGTTGCCTATTGGTTATTATAACTTTGCTTAAAATCACAGCAGTGGTGAATTCCAGTTCAACTCAGGAAAGTTGTTTCAGCCTGTTTTGTCCTTAAGCAGAGAAGCCCCCAATCTCCACTTGAAACATTTTAGAACTCATGACATTGCAGGTGGCTGCAAGAAGGGAATAGTGGGTGCTAGGCTGACAGAAACAGTGTGGAGAGCCTTCAGCTGTACAACACTTCTTGGCACGATGCAGAAACAACAGACAAAGCACTGGGAGAGTCAAATTCCCCAAAGGATCCTGCTGGGAACATCTTGCCTTATTTCCAGCGCTCTTAGTTTTTTTCCCTTCCAAATGCACGTGCAAACTTCTGGTTTTCCTTCCATGGCCCTGGCGAGCTGTGTGCTGCAGAGAACAGCAGGGAAAGGCTGAATAGCAGGAGAAGGGAGGCACAGCTCATTGGGCTGGGCTCAGGGATGACAGTGACTTCTGCTCTGGGATCCATCACCACAGGAAGCCCAGGTACAAGAGGCAGGGATGCAGTGGGGGATGTCCAGAGAGCAGAACTGGAAGAATTGTTGTCATGGTACTTGTATTCTTTAACTTCGAAGAGGAATCCTTAAGCTTAGGGATGTCACAAAAAGGCAGAGGGAGACAAGGTTGATAGAGGGGCTGTGTCTGTTCCTGGGCTGCATTGGTATCTTCAGATAAGTAGGAAACAAATGACAGACTTCATCCCCAAGGAGAGAGTGTGCCCTTTGTTTCCTGGCAGTGGACACTCTTGGAAAACCCGGAGGGCTTCAAGGGGAATTGCCTTTCTGTGTGCTATGAGGTGCTGTCTGCTCCCTTCTGCTGCTCCGGCTGGAGCTGGCTGGGCAGGGGGGGAATTTCCCTCCAGCCTCTCTTTTCAGATACAATAGCCACTAGAATTTTTGGAAGCTGCAATAAACTAATGAATTTGGGTGTTCAGATGCCAGTTTGTCAGTTTTTCCGCTAGAGTGTAAGTGATAGCAGTTGTTAAACAGCATTTGTGACTTATATCAGTATCTTCAAGATTTGAAATGGCGAATAAAATTAACTCAAGAGTAGTTTAGGTTCATAAAATCTAAGAGCAAAATTTTCTTGAATTTTATAAAGAGCAGAAAGCACCTTCTCTTTCTTAAAGAGGGTTAAAGACATAATGGAATCTTGAGGTCCCTTCTACTACTTTGCATTTGTATTATCTGTCTGCTCTCATAAACTGCTTAGTGTTCATGGGCAAGGGAGGATGGAAAAAGCTGTAACACAAAGGGATGCATTCATTCAGTTTTGAACCTCTTCATGTCTCTGTGTTCTGTGCAGATGATGTCTTTGCTCTGGAAAATCCCTTTGTCAACATTGTAGATCATCTCTTGAAAGATGTTCTGTCTTTCCTGCAGCTCATTGAATGCTTTACTCTCTAGTACCCAAAGCTTTGTCCAGGGACCAAAACTGTGACCAAGCTGTGTTTGTAATCCAGACACATTCCTTGGATTACTGATAAACAGCACCCCAGGTACAGCAAATTTATATACAAAATGTGGTCCTATCCCTCAGTAGCTATGGCACCCATCTAGCAGGGTTTTCAGCATAAAACACAGAGGGATTGCCAAGGAAGAAAACCTAACTTCAGTCTTTGTTCAGTCAACAGAGTGGCTAATACAGTTAAACTCCTTTTTCACTGAGAAACTCTCAACTTTTTCAAGAGTTTAAAGATATAAGTTCTGTTGTAGTTGGTGTGATTTACAGTAAGTTTATTTGGGCTGTAAAATATGCCTTTGCATTCCCTCTATTGCTGATGCTTTTTCTTCCCCTTAATGCAAGATAAAAATTCTATTACTTTTCGCCATGCCCATAAAACTCCTAATTTGTGTAAACTTGGTTTTTGCCATGTCACTCATGGCTTTTTTGTTTGTTTTGTTGTGGTAGTAAAGGAAATGTCCTTTTTAAAATGGCCCTGGAATAAACTAGGCTTCAGTCATACTAAAACATAAAGGAAGAGATGGTTTTTATTCCAAGGCGCTGTTCAGCAAACTCGTACTTCTACAGTGCATGATGTTAATGACTAAAGGAAAGTCTGCTGTGGAATAAAAGGTCATCTGTTATATTCACACTGTTGCCAGAATGTCCAAATGGTCAAAAGATGCCTAGGAAGCTCTAGCTGAGTGTGACTCTGTTGTGGTTTATTCTATAAATAATCTTAGAGTCAAACAAACCAGACACCTCTTAAATCTCCACATTTGCTGTTCCCATCCTCACCTTTCTCTTCCCTGAGATGCTGCCACCTTGTCTTCTGTGTTTTTGGGGGTGATGGTGTGAAGGTTCTCCTGATAAGAAATCAGACAGAAAATCCTTCACTATTTAAGGACTTTACTGAAAAAAACCCCAAAAAACTAAATGAACACATGCCCAAATGTGCCCTTAGTTGTCTCCATTTGTATTCCATTCACCCAGCTCGGCAGGATTAGAATGGAAGGACTTTTAGCATGTGGAAATTTGAAATGTTGAGGTTGGCTTTTTTTCCTGCTGTATATAATATATTAAGGAGTTGCATTTTGACAGCTTTCTTCCAAAGCATACATCTGTAGTCTGAATTCAAAGATAAAAGTACCCCAAAATTTAATGAAAGAGAAAATACTGAAGGTTTTGTCTTTGGTACCCAGAGATGAATGAGTGACATCTAAAGTTCTGCCTTGGAGAGATTAGGAATGGATGCTGTGAGGACCTTTTTGATGCCGATCATTCTGTGGTTTAGGATTTATTTTATTGTCTTGCTACAAATGGTACACTGGATGTTTTCCCTTTACTGGTTTGAGCTTTGTTCCAGCCTCCTCCCATTCTGCACCTTAAGCCTTTTCAGTCCAGTCTCATGCAGTCTGAGCGTGCTTTATTTCACCTTTTTTCCTCCTTCCTAATCACATTTGCCTGGAGAAATAAAGCACTCTGCCTCGTATCAAAAGAAACATTATCACGCACCTCCATCATTTGTGTTGCAGACTATTTGATTATATTGTGTTCTTCATGATTCCCCTTTCTGTTAAAAAAAGCTTTCCTTTGCTTTGTGTCAAATTTAGCACTTTATTTGATCGTGTTCAGAGAAGTTGTTTCCTCCTTAGGCAGGATTGATTTAGGGTCTGGTAAGATCCCCAGGAACCAACGACAAACCAGAAGGAAATCTCGGAAGGTGCCTTGTAGAAGTGAAGGAAATAAAGACAAAAGTAGTTCTAGAAATTCTTTTCTATCACATAAAATGTGCATATCTGAATTGGCTTCAGAGGGATAAAGAATAGAATTCCTTGCTTCCATAGCACCTGGTGGTAAGACCTGTGCAGTTGGCACAGCTTCGCATGCATTGCAAGAGCAGGCCCTGCGTCTTCGCTGAATTCCTGCAGCAAGCAGTGTGCTCTTGGGCCTGAAGTCACAAGTCAAATGACATTATATATTCTTGATTCCTATAAACGACAAGAAGAGTGATTTTGATGGATATATTTAAGAGGGTTTATGACCATTCAAAATAATCTTTAATTGTGATTTCTGTGAGTTTGATTTCTAGATATAAATCTCTGTATTGTAGTGGTACCATTTAAAACAGTTTCATTAAGAAGTTTTTGAGAGAAACATCACTACACACAAATTAAACGTGAAAGTTCTTGCCAGGTAAGCTTTTATTACACAAGCTCCATGGGTTTTAATGTTCACAGCAATTTAAATGTAATGTAACAGTTTTCATCTAGAGTAAGGAAAAAACCACCCAAACCACCACCCGCCGCCAGTTCTTCCACTTGGCCACCTGCAACCCTGCCTGTCAACCAGCACCTTTGCAGACGAGTGCTGGAAAAACTGCAAATGAATGTGCCCTAGGCTGTGAGAGAGGGACATGTACTGGTGATAACTCTTCCTTTCATCACCCAGCTTTCAGGGCAAGGGAGCAGAAGTCTTGTCCAGTCTCTGACTGATCCATAAAAACATGTCAGGTTTTACTTCCCAGGGGAGTGGGTTCATACAGCTTCGTGTGAAGGTTTGGTGGCTCATGTCATGTACTGGGACTAGATTTAAATTAAATGGCTTCTTTTGGTGCCCCATGGAGGGGGTGTGGAAACACACAAATGTGTGTAGGAAAGTAACACAGTTTGGGGAAGGAACAGGATTGCTGAGCTTTGACTGAAACAGCAAAGAGCAGAGGAATGGAAATTGTTGGAATACAGACTTATAGACTCAGGGCCCCTCTCTAATTCATCTTCATTCCGAGGCTTATAAGAGTCTCAGGCAGGCAAACAGAAGATGAAATATGTTCTCTTACTGACCTGGGGGCAAAACTGGGGCACATAACCATGGATCTTCTCTTCTTTTTGGGTGCATGGCTACCTGCGTGACACTAACTTCCTTTATTGGCAGTGCTTTTCAAAAGGACGGGTTGTCATCTCTTTGTTTTTGTCTTTTCCTGACAATTTTCTCTCTCCCTTTAGGCAGGAGAAGGAAGTATTGTATTTTCATGTGAACCAAGCCTCTAGCCTTCCTTTTCTTGCCTCATTATAATTATTTGCCTAATTATAACAAATGACTGCAGTCGCTCTTCTGGTCAGTCTTGCCCTGGCTGGTTCATGCTGGAAAGCAGAGTGAATTCCTATCAGGGCAGCAGGTAGAACAAATCAACTGTACAGATTTCTATCATATGGCATCTTGAGCTCAATTTTCAGCAGACTACTTAAAAATCTGGCTAATCTGGTTTTTATTAGAGTTGTAGCAGTTGTATGTCCTGTTTTCTTCAAACATGAGGGAATTAAAAGCTTGATGGAAAAGCAGTTTGTGTACATATGTATTACCTACAGCATCATTGCTGCCTAAACAAAGCCTAGATATTTGGCTTTTGAAACTGATTTTTGTACACAAAACAGGATCTTAAAAAGAAATATCTGCAGGGAAGAAGAGTCATATAATTAATTCAGAGTCCTAACTAGCCAGTCATCCTTCTCATTTTCTGGTATCCACACGGAAAAGCTGAAGGGGGAGTTTGGTTCCAAGGCTGCAGGAAGTTTATAGCTTGCATGGGCAATAAGCTGGAAGAGCATGACCAGCAGCATGGCACGGTGTATTTAATGCTGTTCTGGAGATTTTTTTAAAATAGGATTTTGTGAAAAATGCTCTGCTCACATAAGACTTACTAGAACAATAATCTGAGTTTGCTCAGATTCTCTTCCTGGGCCATGTTTATGAATTTCACACTATCCAAGAGCTCCACATCTTTGGTTACTTTTGGCAGTGGGTAGAAATTGCTGTGCATTAATACCTCAAAGGTTTCATAATCCCAACTGTGACCTGAAGCATCAAAAAAGAATCTAATGTGAGGTTTATCTTGTTTGCACTGAAAGGGAAAAATATCCTATGAAAATAAAAAGCAGAGAGCTTATTCAGTGGCATAATCTGAAGGAGCAGTGTCAATGTTTTCCATGACTTTCCTTACACTGAGGATTTCAATCTGAAGTGTAACATTATTAAAATCAGTTAGTTTTGTATTTTCTTTCATTATCTTGTTCTTTTTTTTTAATCAATTTATTTTTAAGTTATCAGACATCCTTTAGTGGGCACACATCCATAGACTTTATAAAATACCTAAATGTTTCACTGTGGGAGTAGAGCTTTAAGGTCACTTCTCTGAGAGTGTGAATAATTGAGGAGTTACAGGGTCTCTGTGAATTGGTCTGTAAAAATCCATTGTTTTGTAAGAGTAGTCCCAGGGAGGATGTGTAAAAACAATGTGAAGGAATGCAATAATAGAGTCCAGTTTTGTTACAAACATCTACTAAGAAAGCAAAGCACTTTCAGTGGTTTTATGGAACGCTACACCAGCATGCAATGAAAGAGTTAGTGTACCTATATGTAGGATTATATTCCTAACTTCTAAACTTGCATGATCCCTGGTTTGGCTGCTGCTAACTTTCTCTTTGTCCTGAGTTGTGCTCACCAAGCTTAGCAGTCTTTGCTGTCATCCCTTTCTCATCCCACATCACAAGCAACACTGTGGACAGCGTGAGCAATGTGTTTGTGGGTGTCTGAGAGGGAAATATTTACCTGTAATTGCCGTTCTCTGAAAATAAATGGTAGCATTAGGGTTCTTGCATAAAGGCTCCCTGCCTCTAGGGAGCTCAGGGCTGTTGGCTGTGGTATCTGCTCTGCTGTGGAAATGCAGAATGGTCTCGTGTTCTAAGCAGCCACCGGCAGGCAGAGAATTGGCTGTTATCGATTGCTGTACCATTGTGTGTGTTTGCATTCACCTCCCCACATACTGCTATATATGGATTTGCCATAAGTTTATCTTCAAAAGGTAATACGAAGGAATTAGCACCTTCCTGGAACCCTTAGCTGTGTGTTCCTTGAGCACAAAGGCATCACAGCCCTTGGGGACCCAGCTCTTTCACACTGGCACAGACACTTGGATGTGTCCTCTTTCACTGGAGCGTGTCAGGGGGGTCAGGGAAACTGTCCCGAGGTGGTTTGGTTGGCCCTTTGACACTGAGGGGGAGCCCCTGAAGTGCTGAGGAACTGAAGTGTAACACAAATGCAGCAACACTCCGTTAGCTTTTCATCATCTTGCACCTAATACCTCGTTTTGGTAAGGATGTATCTTTCTGGAGCAGTTCATTCAGTGCATTTCTTAGATGTTTAAGAGGGAGAAAGATTCAGGAGTAATTGCAGGATAATTCTCCTAGAAAGGGACTTTCATTCTCTATTTGTATAACTAAAGAATTATTGTTTTGCTTTTTTCAAAGATTCTTTGGTACAGTTTTTTCCAAAGATTCAGTTGTAATTTCCCAGTAATTGTACCATTAGAAATTCACAGAATGCAAGTTATTATTTTAGCCTTAATTAGAGAATGTTAATTCACTAACCAACTGTCCTAATCGGTGTAATAATTTCCTTCTCATTTGAGTCTTCCGCTTATTTTAGGGAATTTACATGTCTGATGAATTTCTCTTTAAGTATATTTGATTCTTCTTGTTGTCATTGCAAACTTGCCTTATTTTCAGACCTAGTTTTAGCATTTTATAAGGTACAATGTCCAAGATTTCAAAACTTTTTAAAATAAGTTTATCTGTTGTACCAAGGGGGTTAGTGGTTTGACTTTAAATAAGACATGAGAAATAGCTGGAAATTCATATTTATATGTGTTTGGAAATGGTCAGCATTACTTTGTGTAGAGAAATAGAATGAGCTTTTGTTTCATTTAAAGGTTTAAAGGAATATCCTTCTAAGGGAAGAAAATTTAGTACTATTTGCATTCTCTTTGCAAATAAATGGCAACTACAGGATTACACATGAGCTAAAACTTGTGTAAAACACTTGCCTTGATCAGAGACTAAAAATGTAGCTTTTATGTAAGAACCTATACCCTTGCAGGATAAATTCTGCACCATGATAGGTACTAAGCTTTGTAGGTTTCTTTCTCCAGCAGTCAGGATTCACAACAAAACCACTCTTTGGGTACTGTATTCATTTCAGTCTTCCTGGCCTTAAACATAGCTGGTACTGCCACTTCAACGTGAAGAATTACTTTTATTATCTTTCTAATCTAAATTTATCACCTGCTGAGTAGCCCTGAATACAGCTCCCATCCTCAGATCTAGAAATCAATGTTGTGCTGCAGTTGTGTGCAGAAGGCTTGCTCTTTACTGGAGTTTTCTGGGTCTTTAAAACTCTTGGAATATCCAAAGAGTGCTTGTGTGTGTTTGTTCTAATAGCTTTCAATATGCTTTTTGTCTGTGTAATTTGTCTTGTTCAGACTTTATTTTTGTGCAATGCCTGTCCTCTGAGTTTGAGCTTTCAAAGTACAAATCTAAAGTCTTTCCCCTCTGTTTTTAACCAAGAGCCACAAATGCTGCCTCCTCCACTCAGCAGATGATATAATTTCCTATAAAAGTGTGTTTGTCAGTGTGTCTGATGCTTTCACCTACAAGAGTAGGTGGTTAAAGACACACACAGTGGTAAAGCAGGTGCTTGTCAATGCTTCTCTCTTGCTTCCATTCTTTCCTCTCTTTTTTTGGCTTCATGTCCCCCGTTTATTTTACTGGCAACAGAACCATCCACTTTAGGGTGTTAGTGAAAGGCACCCAGAATAAAGAGAAGAAACAGCATAGCTTGATATGTGTCATCTGTGCTTGGGCTGTACCTGCAGCACCCCTGACCCACAGTAAGGCCAAGGACCCACGTCTACTGAGGACAGCCTGCTGCATTTATAGGACACTATTGCACAGAGGGGAAACATGTCTAAACCTGTGAGATATCCCGTGGTGGATGTGAAAGAAGCTGTGTTTATAAACATTTCATCCTTTAGCTGTCAGGAAAAAAAAAAGGAGTCCCTCTTTTACCTCTCTTCTAAGTCCATGAGGAGCACTTTAATGATAGTTGGCTTGGTCAGAAAATAACCCCAGCGTGTTGGTGGCACCACAGCTGGATTCATTTTGTTTTATCCCTGCAGACTCTCCACTCTTTTGCTACCATAGTTTTTATTCATTACCATACTGAGATTATGGCATCTGAGCCCAGCTATCAGAACATGCCTTTCCCCACCCTTCCATTCTCTCTGTCCTATAACATCCCTCTGTCCTGCTGTGTGAGTGTTTTCTTCCCACTGGTTCTGAGTAGGATCTGTTCAAGTGTGTCAAAGCAAGATGCTCCTGAATCTCTGAATGAATTGCTGCACTCCTCATTCTGAAAGATTGTACCCTCCTCACTTTTTGGATGTACTTTTAATTCTTATTTAAGATAAAAATTTTGTAAGTCTGTTAATTCAGGTAGCTGGCAGATTTTTACCATAGTTAGATGAAGGTATACAAAAGGGTTTATTTGACACTGGACATTTGCAGTAAGAGGGATCCAAGCATTTAAAATAAAGAATAGATCAGTTCTTAGACATGGAAAATTCAAGTTGTAACTCTTGGACTTTGCTGGGAGAAACTTATTGCTCCGTCTTTAATGCTGCAGAGGGCTTGCAAGGCTGACAGCATCTTTCCTCCTCCACACCATTATGAGCTGGATGAGGAATTAGGATGTGACCACATTAAACATTAGAGAGAAGGGACTTGCCTTTAGACTCGGTGTTGCTGAGAGGAGTCCCAGGAGCAAGAGATTACATCCTGCCTCAACTCAGAGTTTCAGAGACAGAATTTATGGTTCCCTTTGTTTCTTAGTAAATTAAATCAGGGAGTTGTTTGCTTTATTTACTCAATGGTAAACTGGCTTATTCCCTTCTCAGTTTTTATTGCTGTCATTTATTGTGGATGGTGCTCCAGTGCTAAATGAAGTGAAAGCGTAGCAAATTTTCACAAAATCTACTTTATTTTCCCCTGCATCTACCAAACAAAAGAGTCTAGAAATGCTTTGGTTGATGCTGGTTCTGCTTTTTTTTTCCCCCACTAAATAGTCATTTATGTTCAAGTAGGCTTTTGTTTTTCCTTTGGTACAGTGTAATTTCCTCTTTCTGTATAGAGTAGCCATTAGAAAGGTAATTGAAATTAAATAATGGGTGAACATGCAGAATACAGTGATTGACTGCAGGTGATAGTGAGCAGAGATGTACTTTGGCTATTTATGTGCTGCAGCAGGATCCAAAATGCCACGTGTACGAATGTGCTGGAGCAGAGAAGGGGGAGAGATTCTGAGTTATAGACTCTCATTAGCAGGTAATTGTAACTTTAATCCTGTTGACGGGAGAACAGCTTTCTTCTGTGTGATTATTTACTACACGATGGTCTTCTCTGCAGTGTTTACTCAAAATAGTTCTTGCTGAATTAGCCTTACTTGGTTGAAAACTGTCATTTCTTATAAAAGGATACTTGAATAACAGGATGGCAGGATATACAACACAAGTTGTTTTGCTGGCAGCAACATATTAGAAGGCAACTCTTCTTGACAATGCTAAGTTTAATCTGAATAGCACTTGATCCTTGATCCATGACAAGTCAGCTGACTGGTGTTTGAAGTGCCACTGAAAGCAAGAGTGAGACTTCTTTGTGCATGAGAAGTCAGATACATTTTGTATTCATTCACACTGCCCTGAAAGGAGATACAAGTGCTTAGGACATAGTGTGGCCCAGCACATTGCAGGGCTTCTAGCCCAGAAAGTAAAGCAGCGCTCTTCAGAGTTATTTACTTCTCTCTCTGTTCAAGAGCAGTAAGAAAAAAAAATTAAAATTGTGGAAGAGACTGAAGAACATTATCCAGCTATTCATGAGCAGGAGGCACAGGTGCCTTTTTTGCCAGTGACATTTTTGGAAGTGGTCTAGGGCTTTGCAGCTCTGTGGCTCATGTATGTATAGATGGAAGAGAACCACAGCGTGGAGGGCTCTCCTCATGTGTGGAGAAGCTGCATCTCTTTGAGATGCCTTAATCATTTCACCTACCATAAGCTGTTAGATTGAATTTGCAGGGTTTAATATGCTGTATATACTATACTGATTGCCCATTACAAAACAGCATCTAAGTGTGCAAACTTACAGCCTAACAAACTTATGCATGTTCAAGAGTAGACTGAACCAAGACTCACCTCTTTGGCTGCTGAAAGCATCAAGACCATGTTCAAGTTTATTAAAGAGGAGAAGAGTAAGCCCATGTGTACACATATGTGGCATAAAAAGTGTTCCTTGCTGGCTCTGTGCCTTGTGGCTCAGGAGATTAAAAGTGCATCAGCAGAATTGTTTTCCTGCAGACAGTACACAATAAAAGGTCAGAGGGAGTAAAAGCAAAAGCTTCCAGCAGCCAGTTGCTTTTCCTGTACCCTACAATATTTGCATACTGTCAAATAATAGATGAAGTGACACAGCCAAGTGAGATGGTGAAGAAATTATTAAAATGTACTTAACACCAGAGGAGAAACCTGTGTAATCTTTTTATAGCAGTTTTATGGTATATCTTAATTATTTAGCAGGAGGAGTTCCCTGTGTAACAGAAATACTTGACTAGGGAGATGCCAAAGACAAAGGAGGAACAAAAGCAGGCATTTCCAATGGAAAAAGGTATATTGAAGTACACACTTCACATAGAGAGAAGCAGTGGTGTAGCTGAAGTAGCTTTACATTTCAATCAATTTCAAATTTAATAAGCATTTTTTAGCAAGGTATAGGCTGTGATTTTAAATGTTATGCAGCAGTCTCTTTGAAATATACTCTTGCAAAATGTGTTCTGAGCACATTTTTGATAGAAGAAAGTGAAAGCAGGCCCTGTGTTTTTTCTAAAGCATGTTTGGAAAAACACATAACCCACAGTTTAGAGTCTCTGCAGAGATCCGGGAGAGACAATTGCAAAATTGCTCTAGACAATATCTTGTTCCATATACACAGTTGTTCACCACCCCTGAACAAAAGGCTTTGAAACACATCATTACACGGGTGCTTCTGTTGTTTCTCAGCCTGATATCTTACTTGTTTTACACACAGTTTTCCAGTGTCATTTGAAATGACTTCTGACTCCCCAAAGCAGGATCTCTAATACCCTTCCTTCTGCTAAATGAATGTTCTACTTCCTCAGAGAGCAGTAACAAAAAGACAATACATGCTTTCATCTGGATTTTTGATAACTCAATACTGTAGTGTCTGCCTTCATTTTCTTTCATTATGGTATTCATCAGAGCTATGTGAAGCCGCTCAAAATGTTTCTTTGAAGGTTTTTTCCCCCCACAAAACTGTTTGGTATTTCATGCAATTTTCCCTTCCCTCAGATCCACTTTTCCATAAAATTTCACAAAATTGCCTTCTTATTTTTCATATCGAAAACGCAAAAATGGCAAAATCAAATTCTGTCTCTTGATTTGGAATGAACAGATTTTGGTGTAGTTTGAACTGAAAAGCAACTGTTCTACTGGTAATGTACTAATTTAAATCCTTTGTCTTCTCACACATCCTTTGAGATAGAATGTAGTTTTTGCCTCCTTAGGAAAATATTTTCATGTTTTAAGAGTTGTCGAATCACTCCATGCTCACACTTTGTACTCAGTTTCAGAATCTCTAGTTCTACAGATCTTGTATAGGATACTAGCTTGCAATACAGCCTGGTCATATTTCAAGTCCCAGAAGGCACATTGCTTATTTCCTACTAAAATGCCTTTCCAAGAAATTATACTATTAAATAATGAACATGCACACATCACACATTGCTGTGGAGCTCTGCAATATTTCTTTTCTCTGATTCCTTTGGTCAGCTCTGCGTTATTCTCCCCCAGTTTCCTGTTAATTATTTTATTTCTATCCTGATATTGAGACGAGTTTTGTTGACAGACCTGAGAAATTGTTTCTCTTCTCCCAGTTCTCACCATCTCTAAAGTGTCTTAATATTCCTCCTCTAAGTTGTTTCCTCTCATTGATGTAAAATGAGAGGCACATTCAGCCAAATGTGCGTGTAAGGTGAATCCCAGGCTGATGAATCCCTGTATTTGTATGTCAGGTGCTCCAATCTGAAGTTTCAGTACACCTCACTGTCTGCCTCTGTAGCCTGAACTTCAGTTTGTCAGTGAGGGGGTTATGGGGGACAGTGTGGAAAACCCTCCTGAGGTCAAGAAGAACAATGTGTATTGCTCCCCCCCGCCTGCACTTGGGAAGTGGGCTGTATGAGAGAGGTTACCTTGCAGAGAAACACCAGGTGCCTTCTGTGGCCCAGGAAATAGCTCGGGTCTTGACTATCAATTGGAAGTATTCATCAATCATTGCTTGCTTCCTGGGATGAATTTCATCTGCCTAATGAGTGGTGGTGGTGTTTGTTTATTGAGACTGGTTCATTTTCCTCACTCAGTGTTGATACTTTAAACCAAGGACTGACACTGAAGAGTCTGGCTTAAGGTAGCCTTAAATAATTTTTACAGTGTAACCACTGTGTGTGCAATCTGTGTGCAAACCTGAGGCATTTTTAAGAAAAATTGTAAAAAGGGGTTAAGAGAACTGCATTCAGTTCATAATTGAAGCAAAATCCTATGTAGGAGTAAGGATGAAAGGTCAGCTGCAAGTCAAATGGCTGCTCTCTGTACAGCAAAAGCACCCTCATGTACCATACTTGTGTCTGCACTTCTCTTAGCTTGCTCTTTGTCTCTCCGTCTGTATCTTTTGTTGCACATGAGTACAGTGTGACTGCAGCATCCTTTTCTGTTTCATTTCACCCTGAACACTTGCATACCACATGAGAAGTAGGAAGACATTTCCTGCTCCACAGTTGTAGTATATCCTGGCATTACATTTTGTGTCTCGCTGGGATTGCCATCACTGCCTTTGCAGTGTACAAACTGCACATCTGTGTCTTGGAAGAGGGTGGCTCAAACTGGGGCTGTGTTTGGGATGCTGGGGCTGTGTTTGGGATGCTGGGGCTGGGTGTGGGGCGCCAGGGCTGTGTTTGGGATGCTGGGGCTGGGCATGGGGTGCCGGGGCTGTGTTTGGGGCGCTGGGGCTGTGTTTGGGATGCTGGGGCTGGGTGTGGGGTGCTGAGCCCGCTCAGCCCCAGCAGCTTGGCTGCGGGTGCCGCTGGCAGCATGGGAGGCAGGCAGGGAAGCAGCAGGAGCAGCGTGGAGCAGCAGGTGTGTCACTAACACGGAGCTGCATCTTTCCACAAGAGCAAGAGGTACATTTATAGACACGGGAAGCCTTCCCTGTTTCCAGGCTGCCTCCAAAGTTGGCTAACAGTTGAACTGCCTTGCTTCCCCCCCGCAAAGGTGCTGTTCGAGTTTGTAAGTGCAGTGGTAGCAGCCAAAGGAGGAGCAGCACAGCATGAGGAGTTTGCTGAGGGCACAGTTAGTCTGTGCTGTGGAGCTGGCAGGCTGTCTCTACCAGTGCAGTGTATGTGACAAGCCCTTTTAATGTACAGCCTGTACATTCAGCTGTACGCCTGTGGAGCCCCTTCATAATTTTTGTGGTACTTGCCTCAAAAAAAGGTAGAGTTTAATTTTCA
The DNA here is from genome assembly GCA_035222235.1 of Margarornis squamiger. NCBI lineage: Eukaryota > Metazoa > Chordata > Aves > Passeriformes > Furnariidae > Margarornis > Margarornis squamiger. The sequence continues at coordinate 25,534,192 of JAWWTY010000010.1, forward strand.
GCTGATTTTGCAGCCTTCAGACATGACATAAAAATGAAAATATTGCCCCCTGCATGCTTTTACAACATTAAGGAAAATAAGTTTCTTAACAAAACTGAAAAGAATTTTATCAGGCACTTTGCAAATGTTGTTGCTCTTAATCATATCCCAGGCCCTGCTGCACCAACCCTAGCAGTGTCCTTCAGCTGAAAGTTGGACTTCTAACGTTTTAGTCTTACTCTCATGGACCAACCAGCTTCGTTTTATGAAATATATACCTTAAATTCTGCTGAGACCAAAAAGCACATATTCAGTTTGTATTTAACTCTTGGGTGTACAAATACAGAATTAATATACTCAGCACTCTTTGCATTATGTAAAATATAGTTGAGGTTATTGATGACTGTTTTAGAGTTGCTTGATGCATTATTAAAAGAAAAAAATTAAAATATAGATCGTATTTAGTATTGTTTAATACCAAGTGCTTGTCTGAAGTTTTTTGGCCACCTGTAAAGAAAGTAGGGGAGTGAGTAATGTCTGAAACCCAGGAAATGCTACAAGTGTACAAAACCTGAATGTGTGTTGCAGTGTAAATTCTGGAAAGGTCATTATCATTGAAAGCTTGGAGAATCTCCAATGGACATTGCAGGGCAAACCCTGGCACATCTTAAATGGACACTGAGGGCCTGGCTCCAGGAAATCTCAGCAAATGCTGGCAGTGGATGGGGTGGGTGTTTTTAGGAATTTCAGCTTTAAGAAACAGCACATTGGATCATCACGGCCACCAAGTAGCCAGGGAAAGGTATGGATAGGTAAGTGCTGGAAAGGATGGGGATAGTTTTGTTTGGTTGGGTGTTTTATGAGTCAAGGAAAAGTGATGTGCCCTTACAGTGTAAGAGGAAAGATGGAGACTCCTCAGGCTGGGCAAGCAATGTGCAGAAAAGGGCCTGGTGGGGTGTTACTGGGGCTGATAGAAGGAGTAGATAAGTAGCACATCTCTGCTTTGTGATCTGTGATGAAAGGGGACAAGGACAGAAGAATAGCAGGGCAAAAAGCCTGTGAGATTCTCTTGATAATACATGAGATGGAAGGGAAAACGTTGTTAGGTGTTGTCAGGGTGTCAAAGGTGATTTGTAGAATTGGGACAGTTGTTGCAAAATTAACTGGTGTGAAAAATTAGAATGGCACAAACCACTTTTTTAAATAGAGCTGTGCGTGTCCATTTTGGGTGTTGAACTGAGAAGACTTACTGTAGATTCCATCTATCACATATTAGACAGCAAAGAGGTTCATATTGGCTTCTAAGTATTAAAGGTTAGAAAGGCAAAGCCAAATAATCTGGATATGATTTCCATTTGGAAGACACAGTAGGGAAAAATATTTTTATAAAGAGCATACTGTCTCTGCTTCAAAATACTATTGAAGGTTTTCACTAAAAAAGCATTGGATGACTTAACATTTAAAATCAAAACTCTGCTAAGCTTTTAGACTGTACTTGCCTTTAGGGCCCCTGTTACTTATTTAATCCCCAAATTACCCATGATTGACACAAACTTGGCATGCTCTCATTCTGCAGTTCAAAATTACAGGTGCTGGAAATAGGGCTATTTGCACAGAGGAAGTGAATTGCCCATAATTTTGCAATTTCCTGCTTGGATATTACGAGCTTTATCACAGATTGTGTCCCATATCTGGGCTCTGACAGGTAGGAGTGTGAGGTTGGAATAACTGGTTGCTAGGAGCTGCTGTTACACAAGTGGTTGAAAGGACTCCTTATTCCATCATCACAGCCCAATTAAGCTTTTTAATACTTCTAAGAAATCATCCTTGGTTTCTTTGTAAATCAAATCAATCTTTGGCCCTTAGACAAGCCCTACTTTTGATTGCAGAATCACTATGATTAAATGTTGCTTTTACCTGTGGGAGACAGACACACACATATTTTTGCATCTCTTTGCCATTGCTTTTCTTGAGTCAATTGCTCTCTTAAATACTCTGTGTCCCTACAAACACATGCAAAAAATAAAAAAAGGTAAAGAATGAAAAAGGGAAAAAATGGAAAAACGGAGACTGCAAAGCTAGAGGGAAGTACTGGAGCACTGCCCAGCTGGCACAGGTACCTCAGAGGCCATTCCATAGCACTCCCAAGCCACCCAGCTGAGGATGAGCGAGCACCCACCGGACTTAACAGCAGCTCTCCAGCAATGCACACAAGGTGCCTTGTAGCATTATTCTCTTCCTCTTTGCCCAACCCCAGTTGTTCCTGATGAAATAGTCCTTGAAGTAGAATTTGTGGGTGCTTTAAATCTAAGAGCAGTTAGAAAAGAGCAACAAACACCTCAAAGTACTAAAGCGTTGTGTCTGCGCTGTTCCTCTTTGGTGCTTCGTTTTGTTTTTAGTGAGTTTGTGTTTCGTGGGATGTTTTTAATGTTCTGCACATAAACAACAGAACAAATTCTGAGGAGGGTGTGGCCACGTGGGGGTTGGCCTTTTCTCCCAGGCAGCTGGAGACAGGACAAGGGGCAATGGCCTAAGGCTGCACCAGGGGAGGGTTGGGTTGACCCCAGGAGGAATTTCTTTGGGGAAAGGGTGGTCAGGCAAGTGGTGGAGCCACCATCCCTGGAAGTGTTCAAGAAGTGACTGGACGTGGCACTCAGTGCCTGGTCTAGTTGACAAGGTGGTGTTTGGTCAAAGGTTGGACTCGATGATCCTGGAGGTCTTTTGCAAGCTTGATGATTCTATAATTAATGAGGATCCATTCCTAAGTGCTTTTAAATTTTGTAACCATTCTATGAACATTGCATTTGGCACTTGAACCAAGGACTCAAGACCTGTGAGTGACTCCATTAGGTGTTTGTCATCAAGCACGTGTTTACATACTTGCCTTCTCTTGTGATACCCGAATACTTGACCTTCTGTTTCCATTCTTTGTAAAACAACCCTCTTGAAAGCTTTTAGAAGGTTTAGTTGGGTGAGTTTCTGGGGATTTCTTTCCACAATTGTTATTTTACTCAACCCTGTTAGAATTTATTTGTGGGGATTTTCCTTCATAGGTAGTTTTTCATTCATCATGTCACGTTCTAAGCTTTCTGAATCATTTCAGCTTCTCTTTATTTATTAAGATGTAGCCAAGAAAAATGAGTGTGGTTTGAAAATAGCAATATTTTCTGAGTTACCTTTTATCTGCCAATCTAATTTCATGCTGATGAATCTAACTATACTAACTGCCTGCTGTAACTAGTCCTTTTCCTTCATGCATTATATGTCAGCACAGCCTTTCCCACTGTAATTGATTGTACAGCTTCTTGTTCTCCTCTCCTGACTCCAGTCCTTAAAGAAGGGCTGCATGTCTGTAGGATCCTCTCCTGCCTTTAGATCACAGTTATAGGAAAAGCAGGGGGAAAAATCTCATTGTCCCTTCAACACAAGGGAGAAGAAACATTTTCTGGCTCATAAAATGATGTGACCGTTCACCTGAAGTATCCAGTTTTTCTCTTATGGGAAATAGCATTTCAGCATGATTTTATCTGAAAAAAATGAGCCACGTTCCACTGGCACCACCACCAAATCTCAATTCATACCAAAAAAGGAGGAAAACCTGCCTTCCAAATAAAAACAAACAAAAAACCCCCAAACAACCAAACATAAAAATAGCCTCTAAACTTTTCTTTGTAATCCTGGGAACTGAAAGTCAATCTGTGTTAGCTCCTGAGACACGGCACTAATGATTTGCTGCCTTTAGTTATACTTAGATTTAATCAGAGAGTCTTCAGTGAGATTACAAACCTAAATTATAGTGCTTTGTGAAACTGAAGCACAGATGAGAGCAAGAATTGCAGGCCAAGCCCAACTAGTATTTGTTTGTGCATGGGTGGGTTGGTTATGGATGTGAAATCAGTGTTAGAAAGGCTTTTCCAAGCCCCTGAGGGTGATGTCAAAATGTGAAGACTTGGCGTTGTTTTGAAGTTATTTTTAACCTGGCTCAGTCCACAATCTGTTTCACAGCACACTCCCAGGAGTGTTTTCCATGAACAACCGAGGAAAGGCCTGTTGTACGTGGGGTGGGGATGAGTGGGGACAGGAGGGGCCAGGGCCGTGTGTTGGTGTCACTTGGCAAGCTCCCTAAGTAGGTGTCATCTAAAGACCTTTCTGCCTCACCAGGGCACTTGGGAGATGAATTCTGGCTCTTAAAAGCTTATTTGTGACAAAAAAAAGGTGGAATGGGAGGGTTGGCTTCACTGACTTCACTGTGCTTTCAAGCCTGGTCATACATGCAGGAGCAAGAAATACAGTCCATTAGAGAAATTCCAATATATTTGCATATTGATTTAGGTGCAGAGGGAAAGAAAATGTGTACAGGTGAAAAACCAAAAAAGGTAGTTCAGTCAGATAATCCTGTATATGTGGAGCATTTTGAGAGGTAAATAAATAATGTTGTTGATAATTTTACATTTTTCTGTGAGTTGTTTTCACATAGTGTTTTGTGAGACTTTTACAGGGCTTTTAGACTGGTTCAAAAGATTTCTCTCATCTCCTCTTTTAATTAAGTAAAAGAATTCCTGCTTTGTTTCTCTGTAATAAAATCATGGAAAACCTTTATGGGCAAGGGAAGATTGCTCCTAATGCTGGGTTTTGCTTAGATTTAACTGACTATATAATGAAAGAAGCAAATGTTTATGCCTTGTACAAAAGGTTTTACCTGTCCCTTTTTGTCAATGAGAAAGTCGAAACTAAAATAGGAACTCCATCTCGGGATAGTTTTTATGATTTTCTGACATCTAAAGAAATCATAATGTTGTTATGCTAGTAAATTGTAAGTTGCCTGTATACTATATGTTTTTAGTAGTAAACAAATATTTCAGGAGGTTTCTGTGAAATCCATATATCATAAATTTCAAAGAATTATTTCAAGTTCTATTTCTGCATTTTAAAAGGTATTTGTAGGCAAGCATTGCTGATCCAAAATGATCAGCTTCCTGGCAGTAAATAATTTTTCCCATTTACTTTTCATGTTCAATCTCAGGCAGCAACACAAAAGCCAATTAAAGTATTCATGGTTTATTTCTGCAGATTTTACTTAAGTAACTGGAGAGAGATGTAAGTTATTACTCTAGTAGTGTGTGTCAGGAGCTAATGAATTGCAGATGAAAAATATTTCCCCGTAATGTGAGGCTGTATCTTGACATTTCTTTTCCAACAATGACACACTTTTTATTTCTGGGCATTGGGAACTCTCTTTTTGTTTACTGACTTTAAGAGACCCCAGCAGTATTAAAATAATCTTCATTTCCCACGCAGTTTTATTCAAGGCAAATGACCTCTTAATGATATATTTCAGCATGTAGGAAATAGATCATATTTGTCATCCTTTAAAAAACAAATTATATTTCAATATTATTAATTATGTAAACCTACTGGAAAGAAACCAGTTTTGTCATTACTACCAGGTAGATGTTTTCTGTTGTTCTACAGGAACATAACCATTCTCCCAATAAGGTTAACTCTTTTCTTCAGGTAAAAAAATGGGGTTGATTTGTAAGATCAGCTCCTGCTGCTCTCAGTGACTGACTTGTTTGTAATGGTAATTGAGAAAAGGTGGCAACAGGGGTCCCCAGGCTCTGACAGACTGTAATTAAAATTCATGGCTCATTTCTAGACTTCCAAACTACTTCTTCAGTAGTACAACGGTTAGAAATGGATTATATTAATAAATGAATATTCCCTGTATGAATACTTAATTCACAAATGAAATATCTTTGTTTCTAGCATTTGAAGTTCATGTTCTCACATGGAAAAGCAGCTCTTTAAAGGTGGCCATGGTATACTTCTTTCTCCATGGAAACAAAAGCATTCACATAGTGAGTGGTCAGGGGAGTTGCACCAGTTTGGGTTTTCTGTTCTGCTGTTTGTTTTTATCTGGGGTCAGCTGGACCCTCTTGCAAATGACTGCTCTTGGAAGTTGTGAGTGACCCTCCTCCTCCTCCCTGGCCAGGGCTCCAAGGTCCGGGACAGGCTGCAATATGTTGGGTCTATTCACAGATTCTGTGTGAGCTGTGTGGCTTTAGAGGAGTCCCTGTTTCCAGAGCTGTCATTGCAGGTGTCTGCTTGGTGGGTTTTGAAGTGAATGTTGGTCCTAAATGTAATGGACTGAAATCTCTGCAGTGTAGACTCTTCTGGAGTGTCTCGTACAAAACATGTTGGCAGGATTTTGCAATGGTATTAAAGCACAGTGAATTCCTCCCAGGTGCCACCCACCAAGACAAACCGTGGAGGAGAGAGAGTTATTAACAAAACCAGGAGTTTGCAAATATGGACTGATTTTCTGCAACATAATTTGGTTTAAATGTCCATGTATGTCTGCTGCTTAACCTTTTCCTGCCTAATGGAAAACACACATCAACGTCAGTCTCCCTGTACTAAAGAACAGTCTGTCACGTAACCGAATAAATTAATGGCAGCTAAAGCAGGGCCTGTCAATTACTGGGAACATTAATTATTCCATTAATAATGACTTAGTTTAAATCTTGTTTTAAAGGCATATTGGACATTGCAATTCATTAGTTTCATTTGAGGTTTCAGCCATGTGTGCTAATTGAATTATATATGTTTTGGCATAGCAGAATTCCCATTATGTTTCCATTCCATCTAGTTCTTGTCTCTCTTTCCTGAAAAACTGAAACACTGCATTGAGGACACTCCTTTGAAGCTGAATATTAAAATATGTATTACTGTGCAGAGTGAACTGCATAGAAATGAAAAAAAATCTAATTTTTCTATACTGTAATTTTGAAACTGTGCATAGTCTTCCCCTAATGCACTGCATATTTCATTTCTTTTTTTCCCCATTGTGGAGTATCTAATTAAATGGTAAATTAAAATCCATGATTATTTTGGAACACATTTCATTACCTACTTTCACTTTTCCTTTTTTTCTCTTTGTACTTTTTATTTTCACAACCCTCTGTGGAAATTTTGCTTTGTTTTTAAAGTAATTTCATTTAAACAGCACCCTTAAGTGTGTCATATATAGTCCATCCATACTAAAGGTGCCACCGACATATTACAGAAATTTTGTGTTATGTATGAAGCCTGCAAATACCTTGTTCCCTCACATCATGAACTGGACAATTGGGAAGAGACATTTAGAAGGCATTTTAAGTTTCAATAAGTGAAAACAACTAATCTGGAAAAAAAAATAAATCCTCAAACATTCTGTTTGACAAAGAATTCTTTCCCATCCCTCTTTGCCATGTCATGTAAACCTGCCAATGTCTCCTTAGGCTGAACAAGCTGCAGTGAAGACCAGCTGAGCAAAGCAAGGAGGAGCTGTGCTCCCGAGGGCAAACTGGCCAGTGGGCCCTGGCCCTGTCCCAGCCTGGGCTTTGTCTTAGTCTGACACTGCAGGGTATCCTTTGAGCCCAGTTCTGATGGATGAGCCAAATCCTCCTCGCCCTGTTTTGGGGACTGGAGGTGCATTCTGGGCCTTGTCCTGGCAGCTCCAACTCCTGTAGATGTAAAGCCACCCTCCAAAGCCCACAGTTCCTACAATTTAGCTGTAGTGGCTTCATTTATTTCATCTTCTGCAGTCTTTGAGTGCTTCCTGTCCTCACCCATAGGTTGTCGGTGGGAAGAGCACACAAGTGCCCTTTAGGTGTCACCTCTACCTGTCCAGCCCTTTCTGTGGTACTGAGAAGGGTGACCAAGGCATTGATTTCCTCCAGCCCCCAGCACACACAGGCATAGATTGCACGTGCTGTGTGACCATGAGCTGCAGGGCTTCTCTGAGTTGTAGAAATGTTCATGCTTTCCCATGTGTTTTGAGGAACACAATCTGCTTATGGTGAGCTCATTCCAGGCTTAATTGCTCCACACCTTGTGTATGCAAATGGTCCTACTGCTAGCAAAGTGTTTCTGATACATGTTTATGCCCAGTTTATGTTTTAGTTTTGCTCAAAGGTCTTAATTTTCTGTGGGATTCTGTTATTGATTTTGAATTGGAGTTGGGATACTTTGTTAGTTTTGTTCCATTTTATTTATGTGTTTATTTAAACTTCATTTTTGAGCTCCTCTTCTTATTCAACTGTCCATTAGAAAAAGCCTCAGAAGTCCATGTTGCATATTAATGACTGCAGGCTTTTTGGGTCAAGATCTGTCAGAAACATTCATAGGATGGTTTGTGTGGGAAGGAACCTTAAAGATCACCAAGTTTCAACCCCCTGTCATGGGCAGGGACACCTTCCACTAGACCAGGTTTGTGTCTTTCCAATCTACATCCCATAAGGGGTCTAAGGAAGCCTGGGGGTTAGGAAATACTGTGTCTTTCTCAGATGATTTCTATGACTTGAGATTTCCATAGCACAGCAGGTGAGACCAAGGTTTAGGGAAAAAAGAAAATAAATAGCACCTGTTCTGAAATAACAAATATCCAGCAGCTTTAAAATGCAGTTGTGATGGCAGTGGTTCAGGTAAAACTCATGGTTTCTCTAGTGGCTTCATTTAATTTTAAGTCATTGATGCTGTATTTTTTCTTCCTATTCTGCAAAATATTGCTTACAGTCTTTCATGGGGAATTGGTATGGATAAATGGATTCAAAACTGTAAACTGTTCACTAGGAAAACTTATAGAGAACCAGAAGATAAATACCACTGTAAGCAGAAATCTATTCTGAAAAATGAATCCAGAGAAGCTGGACTGATAACATGCATTTACTGCTACTTTAACTATATTTAGAGCAAAGAATTGAATCATTATTTGAAGAAGATGATTCTGTTCTATCTGAAGAAAAACTCTCAATTTATTTCATACTGTCTTGGGTAATACTGAAGAGAACACTAAATCCATACTGATTGGAAGCTGAAAGTTGGTTCAAAGGAAACCTTAAGAGATGTTTTTTCCTAGGGAAGTGATGGGGTTTTTTTCTTGGAAGATCCACACCTGTGTATAGTCAAGAATTTGGGTGTAACAGAGAGAAAAATGAGCTTTTTAATGACATTCCTACTTCAGGACCTGTTTGGTGGCTGTTCTGAGGTAGAAAGCTGTGCTTGCAGTTTCCTGTGAAGCAATTTTCCTGAGTCATTAAAATGCATTCTCACAGTAATCCTTTGAAAATCAAGCATTTCTCTGGCCTGCCAATCTACAATGCCCAGAGAGGGCAAGTTGGTTCAAAGCAGATGGATTGATGTCCACCCATCCTGTGAATTCTGCAGTGGGCTGTTGGACATAATGCAAATTCATAGCAAGTATTAAAAAATAAAAAGGGGGAGGACAACAGCACAAAAAACACTCTAAAAGACAGTGTCATATCATTTATGCTAATCAGAAGCTTCTCTCCATAGTACATTTTGACTATTAATATTATGCGTGCTCTGATTTGTTTTCATTCTCCATTCATGTTTCCTCCCCCCTTTTTGTTTTTAGGAGACTAAAAAACAACTGACTCTTTCATTTTCAGAGCCACAATGTGCTTGAATTTTTATTCTGAGCAGGATAGATTGCTGAGGGAGAAAATGAGTAACCCAAATCTTTGAACTGTGACTGCTTTATATCCCATGTGTTTTTTCACCCACTTTTGCTTCTTTATTAGCACCTTTCACTGCTGTCAGCTAGAGCAGATTGAAAAGTAATGGTGAGGTCCAGCTGTTAGGTTAATGCTGACAGAGAACAAAACCATTTGGAAGTAGGCGACTAAATTCCTCTGCAATCTGATTGAGTCTTCTGCTATGAGAGGCGTTTCTATTCAATTGAGGCAGAACTCTGGTTTGACTATGGAATGCTGTAGCAAGTCAGGCTTTGAAGAGTCAGCTTAACTCCTCAGTTAATCTACATCGCCCCATTATTTGTATTTATGGCCTTTAAATCAGCTACCACAAAAGCTGGGGAAAGAAAGCTTCACAAGGTGATAAACAACAGAAGAGGGACCTGAATAATTTAAGCAAGCTGCATGAAATAATTGGATGCCATGCACTGCCTATGATCAGCCACTCCAGCTCTTTGCCTTGTCAGGCTTTTGATCCTTTGCCTGACTTCAGACAAAGGAATGGCAGATACAGAAAACTCGGTAGCTGGAGCAGAGCAGAATGAGCTGACAAATCAAACACCATATCAAAGGGCCTACCCAAACCCAACAAAATCAACGTAGGACTGCTTAATCTGTCATACAAAGAGTCTGCGGCTGGATGGCTCTAGTGGGAATGGTCTTTTCCTCCCTGTGTGTTTATAAACTATTTTTCTGATCCTTTTTCTCATTTGAGGAGCTTTTGTTTGGTTGGTTTGGTTTTGTTTTCAAGGAAGAAAAGACGCTCCTTATTAAAACTTCCCTTGCTAACAGGGAGTGAGGTTTCCAGGTCACTGTGATTGTCCTCTCACCCAGAGGAGAGAATGTTGTGTCTGGATCTTTCTTATCCACTCCAAGATGGTAAGAGAGAGCAATCTTTCATGTGCTTCCACACGTGCCATATGACAGCATCTCCTTTTATGAAAACGCTTAGAAAGCTGGCATCCGGCAAAGACCTGGGGATAAGTTCTGGCTTCTTACTTTTAGATCTTAGTGAATGCTCTGACTGCAGCCATTGCATGAAAAAATGACATGAAAGGTGCTGTGTTCTGCTGTGAACGTGTCCCGCAGAAGGCATCAGCTGACATATTTTCACAATGCCGTCCTTTATGAAAAGTTATTTAAAGAAATCTAAACTTGTCAGAATTAGAAACTGTCATGCAGGGAAGAACTGAGAACCTGTGTTCCAGCCCTCAGGTCTGGTGGGACCCTAAAGAATTCTTTAGATTAGGTAAGAAATGTCCCAGACATTCCTGCTCAGCCAATACACAGTGTCTGCACCTGGGACTGAGTGTACCCACCAAGTTTATTGAACATGTCCAAATATTGATCTTCTCAGAAGATGAAGACTTGGTCAAATTTGGATGGCAGAGCCCAGCATGTCACTTATTGACAGTAAACAGAACACTGAAAAAGGGTGGCTCAGAAGTGCCATTCACAGAGCTGGGGCATCTGGAACTTTGAACCAATTGTGATGGTGTTTCTGAAGAGAGAGCACATTACAAGTCACAATAGGGCAACTGAGATCAGCCAATAAAGTTATGAACAAAACAAAAGAGGGTCTAGGAATCCTCTGTGTATATAGGAACTTGAAATAGAACTGTTGTCTGATTTAAACCAGGAGCAACATAATCTCTTTCACCTTTAATCATCCTGTTGTCTCTTCAAGTTTAAACTTCAAACAAAATTCTTGTTTAAGGAGTATAAAGGGTGTAACACACAGACTTTTATGATGAACCCAGGTATGTGTTCAAAAGTATTTCACAGAAAAGGCATTATGTGAATAACTATATAAAACTGGAGATGTAGCTCTGGTATTTATTGTCCTGAGCATATCATGGCAAGAGGCTCGTGCTGATACCCAGGAGGATGGAGAGTGCAGATTCTGGCAGTTCTGGGGGCTGAGGATTCCTTACTCTGAATAGGCCCTACAGCAAACCTGCATCTCTTTTGGGGCCAGGCGTTGCGACCTGTCCTTGATGGGAGGGGTCACAAATGGCCACATTTCATTCAGAATGAACAGGATCTTTAGATCTGCCTCACGTGCCTGTGGGATTGATAAAATTAGGAAAAGTTAAAGGAAAAAAAGGGAATTTTTAGTTTCAAAAATGTGTGTCTGTATGCAGGAAACCATGATGTGCATAGAAGAAATTGTGCAGTTACTGCCTTGGTGCGTTTCTGATAGCTTTGCTGGCTCTGACTGTTTGAAATTCTCACTGCTTCTGGGTTTTATTTGCAATGCTGTGGTGGCTCAGAGATAAGTTGAATATCCATCTTGTGTCCTGGTTCCTCTACTGAAGATGCTTTCCAAGAGAAAAGTCTCTCTGACAGCATTAAAATCTGGTATTTACACTGCACAAGGAAGAACTGGGGCCATAAACTGCAGGTTTCTTTCTTTCCGTGAGGGTTTCACAAGCCTGGATTGGTCACTGTCCTCTCTATGGGTCTTTTACAGGCTCTGGCCAGAGCGGAACCTGACTCTGGCTCTGTTAAACCTGCCTTGGTGTGGAATTCCACAGATTAACAACTCTTACATTACAATAATAATCCTGGATTAGAATAATAATCTTTCTGCTCACTGGTGACCCCGGTCTGTCTGTAACCTATAGCAGGAATGCACCATTCTGCATTCCCTGCTGCTTCCTGCCCTTCCCTCCAGGAACCACCTTCTGAGGCAGGGATTGTCTACAGTTCTCTGTCAGCTTGGCTTTACTTCTCAGCCTGGGAGTTGCAGTTTCATTCACCCTGGCTGGAGGCAGCAATCTCATTGATAACCTATTCCTTGTTCTTTCAGAACCCTCAGCTATTGCTTTGGAAGGTTTGCTTTCAGCATTGTTTAGTCTCTTGTTTTGATCAGCCAGTACTATTCTTTCTGATGCAATTCCATGTCTCATGCAATGCTTTTAAAAGAGTGAGGAACTCGTATCATTCATTTGAAATAAGTCTGTTCTCCTGCATTAGTAGCATTTTTAGTGTGGAATCCAGAAAGCAACACCAACTTGTTCAATATATATATTTTTAAAGCCATATATTTTTACAGAACAGAGTTGAAAACAGATGGAGTATCTCAGAATAATTGTTGCCAGCACTGTCTACCTTAAGCCTGGTTTGTCATTCTACCAACAGTGCCACTCAGTAGCAGAAATCAAGCATGGGAGGATGATTGTGACTAAATATTTTCCATAGTCTAACAAAACATAGGCTGCCTGGTGGCTGGTGATGTCCTGGAGCTCCTTCTCTGGAGAGCAAAGCATCAGTGTAATAAAGAATATTGGGTTTTCTCACTCCACCAGTAGATGTGCTGTTTATATTCTGTCATCAGTTTTCTGGATCTGTGCTCTTGTGATTTTGCTGGTTTAAATCCAGTATTACCTAAAGACTTTCTGTTCATTTTTATTGGGGTTTTTTGCCTTACGATCAAAGCAAAGTCATCTCTCATTCCTTGATAGCACAAGATTTTTCCAAAGCTCTTATCAAAGTAGTGCTGTGGTTGTGTCTTAATATAATTTTTTCCCCATCCATATTTTATTTCTATTTTCAGGCTAAGAGAATCAAATTCAGGGGCAGACACTGTGGATACTGTGTAAAACCCCCTGTATATCCCTGAGCTGTGGCCAGCAGCATCACTTGGGTGTGGCTGTATTCATGTGTATTTGATTTACAGGTCAGAGCACTACTGATTGGTACTGGTAAAATAACTTCTAAGTTATGGCTTTGAGATCTCCAGGGAATTTGCACAGCGAGACTTGCGCAGGTTTCCACACTTGCAGTGTAGATGCACTGTTGAAACAATGAGTGTCAGTGTGTTGTTCACATTAGAAACAGACGTGAATGCTCTGAAATTTCCACTCAAAATGCCTCATTTGTAGCTGCCACTGGGGATTATTGTGCTTATTTTTGTTCCCTTCCAGCTGTAAAAACAGAGAACGGTTTCCTGAGGTCAGTGGAACAATGCTATGAATGAACTGATGTGAGAGGGATCCAGTTCAGCATTAAACAAAAAAAAAAGTCATTATTAGTCCTGTTACCTGATTGCCTTCTACCAACGTAACGCTGTGAAAAAGAAACAGTGGTGTTTTTAACAAAATATCTGATTCTTCTTGCCCTCCTACCATTTCCTGCTCCATCCCACAGAAAGAGGAATCTCTGAAATCGTGGACTAGGGCAGTCATGGAGGCAGCTTGTGTGTCAGTGCCTGAATGTTTATACATTTGTTCCACGGTGGAAAACAAACCAGAAGAAACCATTCCCAAAGACCTACCAAGCCTGGCACATAATTAATGGAAGGTCCAGTTATTCCTCAGTGTCACTGACTTCCCTAAGGTTCATGAGCAGATACCAAGGGTTCACCTCCTTTTGAGCTAGGAGTTTTTGAATGTTTTAATTGCTGGTATTTTTCCACCTGCTCTCTGCAGCACACACACATTGTTCAGGGAATTCCCAGAATTCCAGTGAAGAGAAGGAGCTGCTGCATCCCCTGAAATGTGCCCCATGGATTCCTTGCAGATGCCATCACACACACTTGTACCAGGGCCACAGCGGGGAAGCTCCCCCTGCCCTTTACAGGATGGGTTTTGTAGATGTAAAAGTTGGCATACTTGATAATATGAAAATCACAACTTGTGAAAAATGAGAAGTGCTTTAATAACTTTCCTTTCATTATCATCTAATTTATCAGACCTATAATACTGAAAATCCTTCAAGGGCTACTTGGCTGCATATCTCTGTGCAATTACGGCTGGTTAAGTAGTTATAATCTGCTAAGTGAGCTGTCATTGTGTCTGGAGAAGTAATTTTGACAGTCATAATGTACTAATTATGGAACAACACTGGGAGGATGACGAGAGTCATTGCTGGGGGGTTTGCCAGTTGAGGCTGTTTATTTTTCATTAACCACAAAACTGATGTTAATGCATTTTTGGACTATTTGAAGAACTTCACTCAGGTGAGATTTACCTGCTTGAGAGCACCCTGTTTCTCTGGGTTCTTTCTGGTGCAGAGGAGAGCACCCTGCCCAAATATCCCTGGAGCAGCCAGGAAGGCAGTGGGTAGGCAAGTGGGCAATTTTTGGTCCCAAATCCAGGCTGTTTCCAAGTGTTTGTGAGGTTCTGTGTGGTGGCCCCCATCATCTCATTGTGTGCAACTCTACCCTACAGACAGAAGCCTTGGCATAGGCCTGGCTGCTTCCCCTTATTATTTCATTTCTAGGCATTGCCCTCCTTTGCCGTCATGATGGTTTTCTTACCCTGATCTCTCTGTCTGTGGCTGTAGGAGGACCTGTGAAATGCTCCTGAGGGACAGAGGTCATGGGGTGGCTGAGACCAGGGACAGATTTCTCACAAGAAAGTGTTTATTTAGCAAAAAAATGTGTAAGTTGCAAACAGAGCTATGCACTGAAGGAAGAGGAGTTGAGTCCTTAAAGCAATAGGTTGTTTGTCACTCTGGTTCATTATTTTCCTTTGTGTTCAGTTTGCAAACAAATCACAGGTGGTTTTTTTCACTGTTACATCTATAAACTCAGCCCAGTCTTATAGAAACAAAATGTTTTATCTAAGTATTTACTGTGATTAAAGATTCCTTGGGGTCTCACTGACAACTGTTTGATCCCTCTATGTCCACAATATGCCCTTAAAATACTTGTCCAATTATGTTATTTAGCTCAAACACAATTATGACAGATGGCCTGGTCTTTAGGCTTTGTGATCACCTGCAGTTTGCAGTGCAGTCCCGAGGATCAGCATTTACTCACTGTATCTGGAAATGAGTTTTTCAGTGAACAATTCTAATTCTGGGCAAGAAGAAGTGTGGTCCAGGTCCCTCGGTGCTGGTTGTGTGCTGCAGGGCTAACGGGAGGGAAACTGCAAGTGGCTGTTGGTGTCATGAGAGCAAGCAGGTGTGACTCCTGAGTAAAGGAAACAAACCAGCACAGAAAACATTGCCATTATTGGTCATTGCCAGAAGACAACTTTGCACTATATTCAGAGAGAAAACACCACGTTTTAAATGGAAGCAGAATGTTCCAAAATATAAGGGCATTCTCATGGCCAAGCTAACAGAGGAGCTGTTTCCAACAAACGCCTTGACATGCAGTTACTTAATTCCTCCTTCCAAAAACACATTTGTCACCCAAAAATTCAGGGCAGTAAATGTCTGTTCTAAAAACTGTATCGACACAGAGTTTGCTTCCCAGGGCTGAGCATTCCCAAAGCAGCACAGCCACAGCCAAATTGGGTTTGGCCACTTGTGAAGGTGTAAATGCAAACACCACTCAATAGTGTTGCGTGGTAACCCC
>JAWWTY010000010.1:25551202-25590514 GCA_035222235.1 Margarornis squamiger
ATTGGGTTTGGCCACTTGTGAATGTGTAAATGCAAACACCACTAAACAGTGTTGATTGGTAACAGCAAAACAGGCTTTGAATTAACTTCCCATCATGATAAAATGCTTTGTGTTTCCTACCAGATATATTCAAAATAATATTGTAATTTACTTCAGAAACTGCAAATATAATTTGTTCCTCTACACTGTTGAGTAGCGGTTAAATAGAAACTATATAGATATTTATTTGCACTTTCAGAATTGCTGAAATGATTTATTAGTGTGGAATTTTCACGGTGTTACATTTTTATTGCTTTATATTGCACATGTTGGGTTTTAATAGTTGCATCCTTCATTCCATTAATTTCAAATTAAACATTAAATTGCAATGAAAGTTCAGTCATAGCTCTTAAAGCATAAAAAATAAGCTTGGGTCTTCACTTTCTGGAAGGAGAGTGGGGATGGAATACAGACTAAGTGGAAAAATAATCTCTCAGCAAGAACTGCGATGTTACACAGAACAGCTGCTGGTAACTGTGAGAGCTGTGCTCATTTCCATGCTACAAGGTTTAGTTTTATTGCACTTCAGTTAACCAAGGTTAATTTAGCCTTGAGCAGTTATGTATTTTACCAGCACTCAGCAAGGGATTGCCTTTTGCCATTGACATCAGTGCAAAATTTCAAAACAAGCCGTAAGACCCAGGCTGTAGTTTTTAACTCCAACTCTGTTTTCAGGTAGTTTTTATATTTTTCTTTTTCTTCTAAATGTGGCATCTCATTTTCACAAAAAGCAGATACTGAACTGTCCTTGGGAGTTCACATTATAAAACATTAAAAGGGGTTGTTGTGCACAGAGTTACGTCTATAATTTAAATTCAGACCTCTCAAAACTCCCACAGAAGTCTTAACTCCTGGAGAAGCAAAATATGCCAAAAGGAACAAAGATTTAGGTACCTGAAAGGAACAGGTCATAAATCCATAAATATTTCAGTGTAGAGGTGAAACTGAACTACGTGTCCACAGCATGTTTGCTCCCCTGGAATTCAATGCCATTGAATCCAGGCCAGTTTTCGGGGTTGTGTTGTCCCGGTGGGCCCCAGGACTCCAGTTCTGCATGAGCACAAAGTGCTGATTGGAGGCACAAGGAGGGGAAACGACCCTGTTACACCCCCAGATAGTGAAATGTTTACAGTATCACGTGTTTTGAGGTCAATAAATCAGTGGTTAGAAATTCCTAGAAGGTCCAAATTCATAGAAAGTAGAAATTAAATGCAAGGATGAAACCCTGGACTCATTATAATCTATGCCAAGTGCTACATGTTTTCAGAAGGACTGGCATTCCCAGTCTCTTACATGTATAAAGAAGCAAGAAAGAGGAATTTTTCTAAAATATTTTAAAAAACAAAGGCACAAAAATGCAGCTGGGTATGATGTCACGAGCACCTCTCAGCCTAACATAGCCAGAAGTGGGCAGCAGAGAGGGAGAAGAAATCAAAGAGAAAGAACAAAGTCATGAAACATTTCTAATGGAGCTGGTAAAAATACAGTTTATCAAAAAAATAATTTAAATGAAGAAGTGTTTTGTGAATGTTTTGGTATTTCTGCAATGCTGGTGGGGGTTTTGAGAGGACTGAATTGAAACTCTGACCTTTCCCTGAAAAGCTATTTTGACACAGCTCAGTTTCATGGAAAGCTTCAACTAGTTTTTAATTTCCCATTGAGAAAACTGCTGCCATCCTTTTCCGAGGTGCTGAACAGCCCCACTGCTGCCCCCTGTGTGGTCCTGCTCGGCAGAGAGCATGAGGACAACAGCCAGGTCACATCTGAGAGACAGAGCAAATAGCCAGGGTTTTCAGTGGGTTAGATGACAAAAGGCACAAACTGAGCTCATTGTGGCTTTGAATTTCCTCTTTAAAAAGCCAACCTCCTGGCATTGCTGAAAAATTAGTATGAATAAGATACCCCAGTGTAAAATCTCAGAAGGGACAGAGCCCCTGTTTTCACGATGGTGTTCTTGATGGTTGGTCTGCATTTTTAGGCTCAGCTGCAGTTTGTATATCCATTATAGTTATTTTTCTGTCAGCAAGAGTATAAAAATTTAATCTAAGTTCCTATCTAGGAAAAGTTTCTTTATCTTACTACTAATCAAGCCATTCCATGGAAAAGTCACGTTTGCAATCAGCCTGAGATTTACTGGAGCACAGCACCTCCTACCATTCTAAATACTGTGCCATGGGTCTGCGCTTCTGAACTAGTTTTGGTGGCTGGAGTCCCACCTGAATCATGGCATTTGTCAGGACCTGTTACTGCTGCCAGTCCTGCCTTAAACCCAAGGCTCTTACTAAATTCTGAGCAGGTATAAGTTACTGTCTCAGGAAAACCCGAGGTTTGCGCTGCCCCAGTGTTTGTGCTGTTATTAGCAGAATGGAAACTGGCAATAGGGAACAAAATGTCAAGCAGCAGTTGCCCAAGGGCAGCTCTGGAAGGACTGAGGGAGTCGGCTCACACAGCTCGAATGTGTAAGAAAGAAACTGTACAGAACTAAAGAGGAGAGCATTGTAAGGCTCAGAGGAAGAACTGAGGATATCGTTTTAGAAATAGCAATAGTAATTGTGTCCACGTAAATTAGAGTGCAGATGATCTCCTGAGATCTGTGTTTGTTTTTTCTTTTGATGAATTTGTTATTCTCTCTATATGATTTCCATTCTGATAAAAAGCCAGATGCTGTAATTTTGACTGTGCTACTTTTCATTTGTGACGATGCTTTGTAGTAGAAGTATTTGTATCCAAAGTAACTCATCATATCTAAGAGATCCAGTCCAAATTATGAACTTACATCAGGAGCTGGATATTTCAGATTATTTAAAGGCAGACAAGTGGAAGTAAAAACAAATGAAAAAAAGCCATGATGAGGAGGAACCATATGGTGCTCTTGTAACAATTAAACTCGGTGCTCTACTTTGCTGCATGTCTGCAGGATGCACAGATTAAACCCTTGTGCCCAGGCTCCATGCCAAGATTAAATTAATGTTCCTAAATTTATTATTTAATCTTCTTCTGAAAGAAGAGGCCATAGCAGAGTAAATAGCTGAGTGAAAACTTGGGGATGTGTAAGCACTTTATCCCTTTTCTAACGTCTCACTTACAGTGTTCTCTCTCACGTGTGTTTCCATGGGCATAAGGTGAAACAGCCCTGAGACACCTCATGCATCTCTGACATGTTTTACTGTGCGTGTTAACAAGAGGGTAGAAGGCAGTGAAGAGATCCAGGCTCCAGACTTGCCCTTGTAACTCCCTTCATAGGCTGCCATGCCATGAAAGTCCCACAATTATTCAAAGGTACTTTGCATTGCACCTCTCTAATGCTTTTTTTGCAAACCTGACATATCTGCATACACACTTTGGAGAAAATTCTCATAAAAATTCACTTTCTTGATCTGAACTTCATTGTAAAAAGTAAAAGGAAAAAAGAGTAAAAGTCACAGGAGGCTCTTGCAGTCCTTTCTGGTGCTCACCCAGAGTGCTCTCACTCCAGGCTTTCCAGCCGTGACACAGCCAGGATTTGGCACCTGCTCGTTCAGGCACAGCACATGGCAATGTGGCCTGGCCTGTCTGCAGAGCCCCATTTCCCTCACTCTTTAAGTTATGGCTAGTCCATAGTTCCTGCTTTAGTTCTCAAGTTGGATCTAACTCATGCCTTGGAATAAAAAGGAACAGAAAAACTAACAGATCGTTAGCTGTGCGCTTTGAATTAGCCAACTATGCCCCAAAACAATACCTTTAAAATGATTCAGGGGGATAATAATTTTAATAAATGCAACATTTTCCAAGATTCTTTATCTCAGAAATTGTCTGCCTTCATATAGGGCCCTAGGGGAAATAGTTTAATTAAAAAGTAAGGTTTTCTGTCAGTCTGCTGAGTCCTCTACAGACTAAATAGCTGCTGATTTTCTGCTCTGAGTGTGGCATGGTGCTGTTCATTGTCTTATTTCTCTCTCTGTATGTCACAAGGGAGCCAGCTGTAGCAGGTCGTGTTGGTGCACCTACCCTGCTGCAGGAAGGTTGTGTGTGAGGTTTTCCTATAGGACCGTAGGAATTCTGTAAGCAGTACATGTATGCTATCCGACATTCTTCGTTCAAGGTCTTTATTTCATTTGAAAATCTAGGCACATTATACATCATTAGCTACTTCCACATTTTTTTTTAGCATTTTAACAGCCCAGTAATACTTAGTGGCTAGAAATTATTGCAAGCATTGTAATAGCCTTTTTTATCTTACGTGCAGAGGCCTTTAGGTCACTCTTGTAAAAGTAGGTCCCCTTTTTTCAAATGATCCACACAGTAAATTGGGTCAGGGCCTCAGTAGGCAAGTTATCTCCCATTTTTCTCAGCATAGACCTCACTAATCTAGAGGTGAAATAGCCTCATGATCCATCTTTCAGACACAAACATGGAATTAGGACGGGGTAGCATCTGGGCTTCTGTGTTTACTGGGAGAGATCTGTCTGAAGCCAAGTGATGTCTGGGCTGCTGCAATCACCGATTGCAGTTGTTGCAGCCCCAGTGAACAATGGGCTCAAACAATGGGCTCAGACAGTGCAGGTCATGCCTGTGAAGGCAATGACCGGGGGGGGGGGTCTGTGGTTGTCACTGACACCTGTGGAAAAGCAGATCAGAAAATGGCCCAGTTGGGAACTGGGGAATTATGCTCCATTTAGCTCCTGGAGGATAAAGTTCCTTTTTAACAATGTGCTTTCTTGCTGTTTTTCTCTCCTGAATCTTGCAGATTTGAGAAAGAAGAAAAGATTAAGAAATGTTTGAAATGATCTGCAATAGAACGTTAATTTGATAAGGGTTTGCTTGATGGGAGGAATTAATGACTGCTTTGTATTTCTCTGCTTTTGGAATAGAGGGTGTTTGAGAATTGTATAGTCATTATTTAGTTAAGCACATCTTTTTGTGCACAAACCTTTATCTCCTTATTACATATTTTTCTAATGCACCTCCATGTTTATGGCAGGTTTCAAATTAACATGTATCAGTTCTCTGACGTTTACGCTGGGGTGCAGGGATCTCTTGTGTGTGATATGTTCTGCACCTAAGCAGGGGGGCTATTCCAGCAGAGCAATGTGACCCCTATGATCAAAGTGTGGCCATAAAAACTACACTTTGAGGAGAAAGTTTCTGTAAATAAAATTGTAGAGTAGGGGTTTTTGCACTTTGCTGCTGAGCGTCTTCATGACCCGATTTCCTTGGGAAAGTTAGTGTGGAGCCAGGGGGAAGCCCAGACCTCACTGCTGCCCACAGAACTGTCTCGTTATCCCGAGAAATGGCTCCCTGCTCCTGCAGAAGAGTGAAGGCTGGTTCACTGGGTGCCAGCCTATGGCAACAATGAATCACTTGAAGTGCAAGTGCAGTTCCTCCTTTTTCCAGTTTCAGATCCGTAGAACAGGAAGGGCAGCAGTGGATTTATGCACTTGCCTTGCAGAGCATGTTGCCCATAAAATTAGATATGAGGAAACAATAATTTTTGGTATTATATTAAGGTATGAATAGCTCCCTCTGTTTATGATTTCAGTATTGCTTGCTGGATTTTAGTATTTCAGCATGACTTTAATAGCATGGACTTCAATGAGCTGGAAAAGCACATACAGTGGTTACTAACCTACTTAATTTTTTTCCTATCTTTAAAGATATTTTACATCTTTAATTATTATTTTGTCTCTTTTTTTCCAAATAACTGCCCTTTCCTCCTTCAAAAGGTAACCTTCTGTGTTCTGTAATTATTTAAGCAGTAGCTACAGCTTGTGATAGAAAACCTTGCCAGAGCAGTAAACCTTCCCAGTGGTACAGAGACACTCCAAAGGTCAGCAGCTCTGCACTGCAGGACACATTTGCAGGATTCCAGCAGAGAAACTTGTGTACAGCTGTTATCCTGGAAGGGTGGGTTAAAAAGCCAGAGGAACAGCAACCCCTAAACGAGTTATTGGGAAGCCTGGCATTGACGGCACTTTGTGCTGCATTTGTGAGAGAACAGGCATCAAGCTGAGCAGTGCCCTGACTTGCATGGCTTATTTGCAGAGCTCTTGGGTGGCAGGTTTTCAAAGAACAGTGTGCCTGTGTTTGAATGGCCATCTGTATGTGGAGAGAGATGTAAAGCATTGAGGATTCACGTTTGAGTGATACTAGGAGTGCTTCAGTGTCATTGACACACTCAGTTATAGCAAGAGGAAAGTCCTACCACAAGCAAATTCATAGCTTGGCAGCCTCATGGTGGTGTGTAGTATATGAGGAGCATTCACTAGTGATGGGTGTCAAACAGCTCTGGTAGGACACGGTGGATCCCTGTAGCTGGATTAAGTTGTTGAAGGACCCACATAAGGAAAAAAGCAGTTTTATTGTCCCTCATATGCAAAGTCTCAGACGTCACAGTAACACCTTGGCCATGGCATTTGTGTCTGTTCTTTGAATTGAAACTGGATGTGCATCTCTCCTGAGCAGAGTATTTGTCTCTTCTAAGGGGTGAGTGGATTTGTGTGTGATTCTTCGGCACTTAGGGATCCTTCAGGGACTCTCTGCTTCTTTCAGGAAGTGTAAAACTGCAACCTTTATTCTAAATAAATCATCATCTACGTTGATTTGTGTATCTGAGAAACACATGGAAATACAATAAAAGGCTAGAGAGTAATAACATCAGAACAGAATTCAAATGTAAATGAGTAACTTCATCAGCAGCAAACTAATGAAATTTATGTTTCCTACGGGTTTGAGCTTTGTGTTTGATTTACTGGTAACTGAAAGGTATGAGAGAGAATTGAAGCTTTTTTCCTTGTTGAGCTTTTAGAATATTTTTGTGTGCTCTGTTTGCTGTTTAGGGAGATGTGACCTCTTTGTCACCCTTACACCATTTCTGTGGCATCTCTGTATTGAGGAGCTGCATAGCCCTTGAGGGAAACAACTCACATTTTTTGTAGCTGGAATTAACAAATGGTTTCAGGAACAAATACATTTTGTATCCTGAACATAGTAGTGTAAACTCTATTCCATAAGCAGCCATATGATTGCCTAAGCATACAATTAAAAATTAAGGTTTGAAAGGTCTTTAAGATCATTGAGCCCAACCATTTACCCAGCCCTGCCAAGTGCCACGTCCACATGTCTTTTAAATAGTTCCAGGGATGGTGCCCTGGGCAGCCTCTTCCAGTGCCTGAACCACCCTTTTGGTGAAAACATTTTTCTTAATATCCAATCTAAACCTGCTGTGAGTTACAGAACCACAGTCACCTGAGAACCCAGGAAACAAGATAAGCTTGACACAGTTCCCATTGTAGGTCTGGGGTTAGCTCAGCTGGGTTGAAATCAAGCCATTAATAATGAGAAATAGTATTTGTTGTGTTTTAAAGACACTATTTGTAATGCCTAGTGGTAGGAGTTTTATATATCTGTCAATGTGTTGTCTCACAGTATAAAGGTGGAGCTTGTTTAATTTTCTGCTTTGTTACAGCAGTTACAACTCTGTTACCATTTCCATTTGCAAATAGTCATTAAGACACCTTTCAAAAAACATGATTATACTACACATTTTCAGTTTTCTACAGTGTTAACTCATTTCTCTGGCAACTGCAGTAGAATCCTTCCCTTGGAAAAAAAAATTGCATTACATTTACAGTTGTTTTCATATAAGTAGGTTGCTGTAGCCACATTCTGGAAGTGTATGTGGGGTGTTTTGCAGTGTGTTTACAAATATCTCACCATATCCAGGCAGCTGTCACTATTTTATCTTTGGCAAATGAGGATATAAAGATAAAATTAGAGTTTTATATAAAGCTGGAGTGTCTAGAATAGGAGTGGGATATAAAGACTTCTAAAATATTTGCTGAGAACTAATTGGAACATGTGCTGCTTCTATGATTGCTTTGCATCAAGCCTCTGCATTTGGAGAGGGAAAAATGATAAATGTTTGGATTAGGGCTGAGAGAACTTTTTCCTGCCCTGAGCTATTTCTGGTTTTAAGAACAGTAGCTTGGATGTCTGCAATTGCTGTATTGTTTGCAATCAAACAGTGAATCAATAAAATAATAAAAACAAAACACTGAGGTTAGGATTTCTCTTGATGGATTGTGCATCTGAGGAGAACTTTATTAACAAACTATGGAGGCCAGTTTTACAGAACACACAAATAGTATTTTCCATTAGACTTCCCACATTTACACTGGGCTTTTTTGTATTCAATTAAAAGAAAACTGAAATCCCAATATCATTTGAGATGAACGTTTCATTTTGAAGTTATAAGGAAATTGGGATAATTTTTCCCAAGGTGTGTGTGACAACACTGGGACTTAAACCCAGTGATCAGTGCCCACGATTAAAGCAGAACAAACTGCCTCACCTCAGCCCTCCCTTGACGCCATGCCTTGGTTCCTGTGCACAGCCCGTGGGCACTGTGCAGCCTGCCTGTAGGGCTGTGCAAAGTGTTAGTCTTTTTCTAAGTCTCATTTGCAGGGTAAAATCCAGTCCTTCTTCTTGGGCTCTTTGAGGGGAAAAGAGCACATCTTTGTCTGTCCTGGCTCTTGGATGCCCTTGAGTGAGGGGTTGGAGCAAGCAAATGTCCAAGCAAATACTTACTGTACTTTTGCAGCACCTCCTAATGGCTGAAACAACTGTGTGCTGATGCTGTAGAGACATTCATAGGATTGATGGCAGTTGGTGAGCGTGGGATTCATCTGCCTGAATGTCAGTGTCTAACTGAGCAAAGCTTCCAGTCCTGTTAAAAGGGAACCCTCTGTGATGGCAGTTGAGGGAATCGCCTGAAAAGCCTGTGTTTATACTCTGAGTGTACCTAATCCCACCCTCCGTGCACACACACCCCTGGCATTTTTGCTTTTTCACACATAATAGGAATTATCAACTCCAGCACTTTTATAAAGCCACTGTCTGCTCTCTTCTACAAAAATAAACAACGTATTATAATAGAAAAAGAGAAAGAGGAGCCAGGTCTGTATTAGAGGTCATAGATTCAGAGTTAATTTAGAATTTGGCAGTTGACTCAGACATGATTGGCAAGGAGATTTCCAAAAGGCTGCAACTGTAAATTGGAAATTAATGGAAAAGGATTATGTGAGTGGGAGACAGCTTTGAATCTATAATGCATGTCCCGAGACTGACTTGCTCATAAAAGAGCATGTGTTTAATGTGTCATAAAAATATTTAAGTCACATTGGTCTTTGTATAAATATTTCATTTTTAAAGTTGGATTCTGGATTGCTTAAAAATGAACTCAGCGTGCATATCCTTGCTATCAGTATGGAGGATAAAAAAAGGACCACCAGAAACCAGGTCTTTTTTCCCCTTCCAGACTCATCTTCTCACAAGATTCTTTATGTTGTCTTTTGCGTCCAAATCAGTTTTTTTTAGTCTTGGCTGTATCATCTGTTTCGTTCTATAGTATTCCTCTGAGGGAAGCTATGGATCTATTATATTAGGAGACAGTTTGGAGGCACAGTGAGTTGCTGCCAAGAAGGCATTCATGTATGAGTGTGTGAGTGTGGGTGGGTGACTGAGATGTCCAAAAGGGACACTTGTCTGTGTTCCTTCAGCTACTTCTGTTCCAAAGATGATGTATGGCTGTAAATAATGAGAGATACATCTTGAATGTGCCCATGTTCTGCACCATTAGTTTTTTCGCTGTTGGGACACTAAACTGCAAGAATCTGAACATCTGCTACCACTTGGCAGCTCAAGTGGCTCAAGGAAGCAGTGACAGCAGTTAAAAAAAGACCACTTCTAAAATATTACCTATTTTTCTTTTTGCTATTTTCTTTAACTAAATGCAGTCCCCTAATTTAGCTCAAAAAGAACGTGGCTCAGCATTGCTGTTAGAACCACATGGAATGGTCTCTGGGGCTTTATGAAACCATTGAGCAATGACAGAGGAAGAGGGAAGTGCCCAGAGCTGCACTCTCCCCATCACGCTGTACAAGCACATTGATGGCTGAGTGTGTATCTCCCCCATCTACAGCAGCATGTGAAGTACAAATGAACTTCTCACGTGTCACTCCAGTGCATAAGACTTAGAGCCCTGCAGTTAAGATTGTTTTATGCTCTTCCTCACAGGTGAAATATGTGCTTTTAAAATCCATGGCCAAGAAATGCCCTTCGAAGCCGTTGTGCTGAACAAGACATCCGGAGAGGGTCGTCTGCGAGCAAAAAGTCCTATTGACTGTGAACTGCAGAAGGAATACACATTCATCATCCAGGCCTATGACTGTGGGTCAGGACCAGGTGGAACCAACTGGAAGAAATCTCACAAGTGGGTGAAAATGAGAATTTTATTTCTTTTTTGCTTAGGCACACGTTTGCTCTCTAGTAAATCGAAGGGCTCCTTTGAATATTGTTGTCAGGTAGAGAGCAAATAAAACAACAACTCTTGCAACAGTCCATCCATTTTTTCATTACTCTTTCCTTTCAGAAAATATTTTTCTTTTTTGCTTGCTGCAGTTTGACCCATTCTGCAATGGTTCCAGTGAAAGCTTTTAATAGGATCCCTGTCCAAGTGGAGAAATGCATCTCAGTTTTGGTTTATTTTTATCATTCTTGTTTTCACATTAAATACATTGACTAAACAGATCAGCCAGGCCATGGAAGTGGCTTTTATTGATACTGACAAATTCTACATAGGTTTTCTCTCTGTTCACCTCATTTCAAATGCTAGGAAAAGAGGAATCCCCCTCTTCTTTAGTATATGCATGTCTATAAGCTGTAGCAGTGTTGCACTTGGAGAGTGTGTTTCTGACCTCAGCTTTTGCACAGCAAGTCTCAGAGGAACTGAAATCCTCTGGAGGAGGGGGGTGTGGAAGGTCAGTAGGTGGTACTGTTTACTTTGGAGCCAATTCCCTGTATAATCTTAAATGGTACAGCGCCTTTTCAACCTTTGAATTCATGAAACTAACCTCCAGACCGTTTGTCATTAAAGATGATTTTAACTCACATGTAGGTGTGTAAGTGCTGTACAAATTGTTCATTTTGCTGAGAGTCATTTAAATAAATGATTTATAGGAATCATTCTTCCTTTTGCTCATCCAGGACATGTGACAATTAAAAAAAAATTAATTAAGTCTATAATGCATGCTGAAGTTTTTCAGGATATTTAAAAAGAATACACATTTAGAAGGAAGCCTTGCAATGTGAAATAACCACCAAATCACAGAAACAGGTTTTGCTTCATAGTATTCAGTTTTATTATGTTTCCCTCTCTCACGTCAAGCTGGTACATTCCACATGTGGACAGTTTGGGTCTAATCTCGACTAATTAAAATGTGGCCCCTCAACACCAGACTTTGTTACCTTTGTTGTAGTGGTTTATACAATAAACCCCACACCAAGCTATGCTGGCTGGGAGCCCAGCCCTTACTGATGGCCCTGCCACTGATCTAGAAAGTCCTGTCCCTTCTCTGTCCCTCCCTTACACTCTCTATCAAACTGAAGAGCAAATTCTTTCAAAGCAAGGCCTTTAGAGTTTACTCATTACATACCAAAGACCTCAATGGGTTACATGTACAGCATTGTAACTAATTAAAGGATTAGAAAATTATAATCAGCAGAAGGAGCCTTATTTAATAGGAAGAATGTTCATAAACTGACCATTTTTAGGCAGTGAAGATGTAAGACTGCTGTAATTTTCTTCCTCTCTCTTTGCTCATTTTGCACTGTAATGATATCATTGACTTTCTGCTGGGGTTCATCTTAAGAGGCACACTGATTTTAATAGGGAACATCATGGAGTCCTCTCCCTACAAGCAGTGGCAATAGGCTGTTACCTAGTGCCACGTTAAGATACTAAATTGGGTGAATTAAAAGTAGAAATTCAGTAATATCTCATTTTAATAGGTACTTACAGAGTTTTCTAGATAGTTTTTGTTAGTCTTTTCAAGTGTTTTGAGAAGAAACTGTTAGTGAGGTGTCACGAAAAATTAATTTTTCTCTTTTATGTCTTCCTTACCTATTTTAGGGCAGTTGTCCACATCCAGGTAAAGGATGTCAATGAGTTTTCACCAGCATTCAAGGAGAGTGTGTACAAGGCCACGGTGACAGAGGGCAAGATCTATGACAGCATCCTGCAGGTGGAGGCCATAGATGAGGACTGCTCCCCACAGTACAGCCAGATCTGCAACTATGAGATTGTCACGACGGATGTTCCCTTTGCCATCGACAGGAATGGTGAGTGTGGAGAAGGAGCACTCCTAAGTTCTGGGGCAGAGAGCAGCAATTTGTGTAGGTGGTACAATTAATTGCCTACAGATAGCAGCGGGGAACCTGGCTTGAGTGTTAACTCAGGGGGGTAATCCTGTGCTGTCTCTGAGAATGAAGGAATCCTTACACTGGCAAATTCCATCCCCTTCAGGTAAGATTTGGGCAGAAAGTGACACAGAAATTTACTGTGGAAGTGAAATGGCCACTTTGAGGTGAGCAATATGTTCCTCTGTCACTCAGTCTGTTGTCTTAAGTGTCTCAGGTCTCGTTTCCCATCCAAGTGATGGCATTTCCTCATGCAGCATGTAGTCCTGCCTAACAGGATTTAGTCACTGGAGTACAGCTGGTGCCATTCCTCTGACTTTCTGGAGCAGACCCTGAATATGTAATTGTCAATATTCTGGATATATTTATTGATTGTTAAAACTTTTAGGGTCGTGGGTCCACAGGTCTGCCCATTTGTGGTGCTTCCTGAAGCAGATCCATTATTCTGCACTATGGAAGAAAATGTGCTTTGGAGAATTAGCACTGGTTTTAGTGAGTTTTGGCTTTAGCTGGCTTTTTTAATGTATATAATATTATATTGGAAATAATAAACCACATGCAGCAATTTTTGATCTTGGTGGCCCTGTATGTCATCTTTCTGCTTGCCACAGTCAGGTCCTCACCAGGGAACAGCACAGAACATGACCCTGAGTTTGGGGGTGGTGGCTGGGCTGCATATTAGGTGTGTGGAACATCCTCCCTCCCATTCTCTGGTTGCTTTGGACAATCCACCATCGTTTCCCCAGAACAAGCACCCTGTGTGCACACCCAGCGGTGCTCTGAATTATCTCTCCTAGCAGAAGCATCTCATCTGTGTTGTATGGAAGAGGAGAACACTGTTTGGAAGTTAAATCTGATTTTTGGCCAAATTGGAAATTGAAAGCATTCATGGAGCTCCTGTTTTCTCTGAGCGGTCGTTTTCATGGTGGGATGTTTTAGAAAAGCTCTTTACCCTGTTCAAAAATTATTCATCTGTGTTGGTGTGGTTCTTGCACAATGCACAGCTGAGCATCACAAGGTAATAACCTGTTGGCATCAATAACTTGTAATGACATTGGGGAAGATGTTATTATACACTGGGAGGCAAGTATGCCATAGAGGAGGGATAATCACGATGAGGGTGTCTGTGTTTGAGTAAATGAGGTCAGCTGGCACAGGAATCTTTTGCCAGAGGATTGCACAACGGATTTTTTAGAGGAAGTGGGCTCTTGGAAATGAGCAATTCCCCAGAAGCTTTTCCTCTCTGTGGATTTTTTCCTAACTCTGAGATTTCCCCTGTTGTCATATAAGGAAGTTCTCCATGTTTCTGTTCAAAGCCATTTTTCCCCAGGCTCCACAGGCCCTGCCCCGGTGGGGCTGGGCACTTACACAAGTCACAAGGTGGTTCCATAATTCCATACCAGGTTCGTGACAGATACCGTGGATAAATAATCCACTGAAATTAGCAGGACACAGAGCAGGCATTTCTATTGCTTGTGCCTTTTCAGCTGCTCTCACACAGTGCAGCTGCCTCAGGAGTGATTATGGGTGTTTTACAGTCAAGCATGATCAAAAGCATGTGAAATGTCAGGAATCCTTGGTTACATCGTTGTCCTCATGTGCCTGCGACTGGCTTTGCAGCAAAGGCAGGGAGAAAACCATTGATTTAAACATGACTTTAAAGCCTGCAGTGAATAATTGGTATGAGGTTGTAATACTTGCAGTTTCTTGGTCATGAATTCAATTAATATTTTTTGATCTATTTGTTCACTAGAAGAACAGTGCTGCCACAACCAACAGTAATTGCAGTCTAATTTGCAATTTTTTAAGATAATGGTAATTACTTAAACCCACTGGGATTAGAGACAGAGTTAGAATAGATGGTTACACTTTTATTTTGTGACAGAAATACGTTGCTTAGTTCCAACACATTTCAGTGCCCAGAATGTCTCTCAGTGGCAGCTGATACAAACTTTCTCTGGTGCAAATTCTTTGACAACGTGCCCATTTTTGTTCCCTACAGGATGGTTAAAATAGATGTATGAGATGCCTGGGACTGGCCATTAATACTCTGCTAATTAGGATTTTGTTAATAGGGAGTTTTTTACCCATTGTGAACTACAAATTTGGCTTCTTGTGTCTTCTGCAGGTTATAATTTTTTCTGCATTTTAGTAAGCTAAGTGTGGAATTTCATTGCCCAGAAAGAATGTAGCAATCAAAACTAAATATTGCCCAGGGCCCAAAAAGAAGGGGTGAGAGGGGGTGATGGTGGTGAGGAAAACATACCATTGTCTGTCCCCGGTAGTGGATGTTTTTCACCACCAGCTTATGAAACTGACCACAAACACAGGTCTGTAGAAAAATAAACATCCTATTTCATCAGCTATTTTTATTTTGGCAGATCTTTTGAGACAAAACTTCTGTCTTGTATCTAGTTCCGTGCACAGAGCATTTTATTGTCGTGAAAAATTGTAGTCCACATTCTAAGCCTTTGTAAGTTAGGCACAAACGGTAGGTAATACAAAGCTTCCCATTTGCATTTGGCAACGGACCCTTGGTGTGTGATTTCCTTGTGAATAAAATTACATTGTGTTATGAAACAATAGCACTAATACAATTGACTCTTGCATATGATGAGCCTAACTTGGAGGGTAATGAACTCTTAGGCATAAAATACAATCATATAAAGGCAGAGAACAAATTTATGCTTTGCTATGCAAAAAACTGGGACTAAAGGTATAGGTTATAATATGTTTTAAAGTACTATTGCATGCAGATTAGTGCAGTTTTCTTCTTAGGAGAGAATCCCAATCATCAAGGCAGTTCTTGTAGCAGTACAATGTAGACTTTTTTCAGGTGAGAGAAAATGAAGCCACAGTGCACAGATGTACCGTAATGGCAGGTAACATTTCTATGCATTTTGTGCCTTTATGTCTCAGGGATCGTGATCAGATGATCCGAGAATTCAGGGACAGACACCAGTTGTGTCAGGGCTCTGAGCTACTCTCAGCTCTGAAATGAGGCCAACTCTGTTTGCCACCCAGCACTGGGAAGCCCTTCCCACAGACGTGGTCAGACTGGTCAATGTGAACGTGAGATACTGGCTTGTCTGTCGTACAGGTCCTACCAGGTTACGTACCTCAGAAACCATGTGGGACATCCTTTAGAGCACTGAGGTCTGTGCTGGGAGCTCTGCAAACTTCATGCTGTCAGAAGAGGAGTGAAACTTTAAAGATAAGCATTGGCATTTGACATTTATTTATTTATTAAATCACAGCATCTTTCCATTTTTATTGAAAAAGGGACCCCTTAGACAAGAAGAAATTCAAATTCCTCAATGGACTAATGGGCAAATACAACTCCTGGTGGCTCTTGGCTCCTGGAAACGTTGACCTGCCACTGCTGGGAGCAGGCTGGGGTCAGACCACTCATGTAACACTGTCCCAGCTTTTGTAAGAATTTGGACATGCAGTCTATGCTTCTTATGCACACAGGAAGTGTGGAATTTGAGAGGGAATTGCCATAGCGAATGAGTCGAGTCTTTCCCCATTCTGGTGATGCTCCAAAGTAAGGTGAAAGACAGCCATAAAAGAGGAGTGTCTGTATCAATCTATCCCCAAAACTGACCTTGAGAACAGAGCTGTAAATGTCTGTGTCCTCAGATGGAAGGTTTTATATTCCTGTAGTCATTTATCTGGTTTTTGGGTTTTTAAATCTGTTACAGCCCTGGGTATTTCCAGGAAAAGGCAGATATTTAGGAAGACTGGAAAAGAAGTATTATTTTATGACCTCATTGTGAACTGTGTAGAAATGTACTTGCTTCTCCCATTAAAACTTTCTCTTTTTAATATTAAATTCCCTTTTTGTCTGTGGGTGAGATGTAAATAGAAACTTTCAGACTATCATCTCTAGAACCTTCATCAGTCCGTGTTTATAGTGCTTCCCTTCTGTGTCTACTTTTTAATCATATTGATTAAATTGTTAAAAACCAAAGAATCATAAAGCATCAGAGGTAGCACAAAAAGAAAACTACTAGGAAATCAATAAACTGTTGTGTAATACCTGCAAGCCATCTAAATGACCTTCCAGAATAACACCCGATAGTCAGAGTCCTTGTAGTCCAAATCTTAAAAGACCACAATAGAATGCTGATTTTGGAAGAGATTTAGTGAAATGTACATATGTTGTAATGATTTATAAATCTTCTAGGGCAGTGAATGTGCCACACCAATTCTAGCAGTCTGCTAATGTAGCTTCGGACAATTTTGGTTTCTTGAGAATTATCTTTGCTGATTATGGCCTAAAAGGATACCAAAGAGAACCAACTAGGGAAATGTAAAGAGTCCTGTAAGAAATAATATAATGCAGAAAGGAAAGAACAACTGAGCAGATATTAAATCAATAATTAAATATATACAGTGGCAGCTTTTCATTAAATTCTCTTAGGCAGCTACTACTCAAGCAAGTGAAGGTAGGAAAAGGGGTAGCTTCAATTGTTGTGTCAGTCACTAACTCACCAGGAATGAAGGAGTTGGTATCATTGTCGTTGCTTTTGTGAGGGAAGAGGAATTTACAGGGCACACCTGGCAATGCCTAGTGAGATGAGGGAGAGCCACAGAAGCTGTAGGACACAGCATTTTTGTCTAGTGTAGCTTTGTTTCTTGACTTCTAGAACAGAGATCCTCATTTAGAGGGATGGTATAACGAGCAGCCATGAGCAAAAGTGTGCAATGCATTAAACAGGCTCAAGTTTCAATTTGTACAGGAAGTAAATTTCAGTGCAAATGGATGGAATTAAATACTGACCTTGTTAACAGCAAAACATACACTCTGTAGAGTACTCTTGCTGCAGGAACTACTCAAAGATATTCGCCTTCCCTTGTGAGAGTTCCAGTGTCTGTGTTCCTGAAACAGTTAATTTGTGCCCTTTAGATGTGTCACGTTCAGCAGATATCTCTGTTGTTGCTGAGTTTTCTTTTCATGCGATAACTGTGCCCTCCTATCAAATACTGCTAAGCACTCTAATGCAGAACGTGATTCTGGGGCTTTTCCTGTTTTTAAAAGCAGGGAAAGGAGTTAAAGGGCTAAAAATGTCTCTCATCTAAGGGGTAATGGCTTTTAGGAAAACAGGAGGGTGCTTAGGCTGGGGAGATGCTCAGCAGGGGATCTCAGGAATGGTAAAGCAATGTGTTGTGTGAAGGTGTGTGGGGTGAGGGTGCACCTCCTCAGATTTACATTTCAAGATGTAACTGCTAATTAGCCTTACTGTCTTACTTTAGAAACTGTTATTGAGCAGATGTTTTCTCATGTAGTCATGGCCACGTTATATCCCCAGCATCTTATGTTTGCAGAAGAACTTCTTTATTTCTCCTCTGGATTGAAAGAAAATACTTCCTATTCCTCATAACTGCCCTGCCTGTGGGTGTCCCACGTGCTTCAAAGGAAGTCCCAAAGCACTTGCTGAACCAGGGCCCACATGTTACAGTGTGTGCTTGCTTAGCCAAGGATGACTCTCTGAACGTTTGCTTGTCTTGAATCTCCAGGTAACATCAGGAACACTGAGAAGCTGAGCTATGATAAACAGCACCAGTATGACATAATGGTAACAGCTTTTGACTGTGGCCAAAAACACGCAACACAAGATGTCCTGGTACGAGTTAATGTCAAGCCAGTGTGCAAGCCAGGCTGGCAAGGTAAGGTTTAACAGCTTATCTGTTTTATTTATTTTGGTTTAAAATTCTTTTCTTTATTTTTCTTCCTCCACCTTGCAGTAAGGAAAGTAGGGTGTTTATTACAGTGGTATGGATAACTTGTATTTCTTATGTTTAATTCCAACAAAGTGAGGACTAATCCTATGATTGTCTGCATTTGCCATGTTTCTTCTCTGGTCAGAACAAAGAACAGACTAGAAAAAAAGAAATAAGACAAATTTCTATTCTAATAAGCTACCTAATAATTCAGTCTGAATATACTGGAAAGTTAAAAAAAAAAAAAAAATGCTGCTGATTTGCCTTTATTCTACTGTTCCTTTAAATAGAGCTCTTCAAGCCACCGTGACAAGGTCCTTTCCCCAGAGTTGTTGAGGTTATCATGTTTCAGGTACAGAATTGGCTTTCCAGGGCATTCCTGAGTCAGGGCACACTCACCTGGCAGTGGGAGGGAAAGGTGCTTTTTATGCTGATTACTGTCTTCATATTGAGACATTTCAAGAGGAGCTGAGTTTCTGAAAAGGTTAGAGAGGTCCACGCTGTCTGAAATGGAGAAAACCCCAGCTGGCAACGTACTAGGGAGATAGACATGCCACTAATTACAAGGACTTTAGATGAAAATGAGGGCTGGATTAGGGACAAACCACTTGGAGGTAACCACATTATGCAGATGCCATTCAGGACTAACTTGACCTTCATAATTGTAATTTTTAACCAGAGTGATTGAGACAAAAAAAATCAGTTTGCCTGTTGCGCTTAAAGGTAAATTGGCAGATTGACATTTAGAAGGAAAAAAAGGTTTCCTTTGTAAAATGAGAAGCCCTGGTCTAGAGGACCGTGTAATGACATGTTTGCAATTACAGGATTCCATTTTCACAGCCCTCACTTAGAGCAGAACCGCATTTCAGTTTTTCAGGTGCTAGTTCCCCACCCACCCAAGTGCTTTGAAGAATATTTTTGTTGAAAAAGTATAGTACCTATGAACTATTTCCACATTTTCTGACTGACCTTACTGTTCAAAACCCCATGACTTATTCTATAAAGCCAATATGGTCTCTTTACACTGTAGAAATGTTCTGTTTCCATTTTACAGAGTTACCTCAAATAAATTAAATGCTCCCAAATCAGCTTGGAATTTTTATTAAAATGGGTGCATTGTTGATAACTTTTTTTAGATTTCCATAATATTTCCATTTTAGGTACTTTATTGATTGACTGATTTTTGCAAAAATGCCTTACCAATGGTGTTTAAATGATGTTTAATGGTTGTATTGCCCAGTATTGTCTTATGGTCCCATCAGGTGGGTATAGACACCAGGTAGCCAATAAAACTAACAGAAACAACCTCAAATTAGGTTTGGTTGGGTTTGGGGTGGGGTTTTTTGATGCTTGTTTATGTATAGTGTTTATGAGGTATTTAAGATTTTAAGGAGAAGCTGGAATTCAGCTCTTGTTCTTTAATGCATGTAAGATTTTTTTCTATAAGTCAGAGCTGTGTGTGGCTTTTGTTTGGGTTAACACTAAAGATTCAACATGAGAGGCTGCCAGCTTGATGTTTTTTCATGTGATGGTGAGGAAATAGGGAAAGCAGCATATACACAAAGCAGCAAAGCTCAGGAAAAGAATCCAACTTGTGAGAAAGTTTGAAGCAGTTTGTCTAAAGCATCTTGGGTACAAAAGGCTATGCCTCGATAGCCTTTGTTTTTGTTTATTTCTGTGGCAACTTGGCATGAGTGTTCTTCCTCCCTCGTGGTCTGAGACAGTTTCACAATAGGCCTTTAGCACAGGATTAGCTCAGTATGTTCTGCTCCACCATATTCCATGCCATCCGTGTGGACTTCTGGCTTTCCACCTGTCAAACGTGTGCAAGGGGATATGTTTCCTTCGCAGGGGATGAGGTCTTTAGGTAAACAATTGGGTAGATCTGACTTCAGTTCTTAATTACTAAGTAATTGATTGTAATTTGAAAATGACCTGTGACATAATACTTCCAGAAATTTACACATTTCCCTCAATGAGATTTTTTTGTGCTTAGTCTTTTAAAAAGTGAAGAAATTCAGAGAGGTGACATTGTTTTCTACTTTGAGCCAATATCTGTAAAAATTAATTGTTGCTAGGAAAAAAAGATCAAATAATCAAAACTTAGTAAGGTTATTTCCTGCAGTTAAAGAAGAAATCTGGAGACTAGGAATGGAGGATATTTATAGTGTTCTTTCTTCCCTGAGTCTGTCACTCTGTGACCTCCCCACAAAGGGGCAGCCAGCAGGTGTGCTCCATCTTCTTTGAAATAATACTCTATTTGTAAAGATTGGGTGACTAAGGGAGGTAAAATAATGGGGGGTTTATTGTCAGAAAAGAGGAATATTCTGAGTCTTTGGTTATAATGTAGAACCTGCTAAAATACAACATGTGATTTCTTTTTCTTGTTCTTCAGTGTTGGCTTGAACAAATAAATGCTTGGAAATTCAATTTTTAGCGTTGGCACTTAGTTCTCAAAAGGTAATGGCTTTTGTAATTTGAAATATTGTGCACTTATAATGCAACAATTACGAATAGAGATTGTAGCAATCTAATGCAAATTCAGTGCTAAAAGTTTCAGTGGAGATGCCCTTGGAACAAGCTCCGATGTGCAGGGCTGGGGCAGGGAGAACAGGCTGGTGTGAAACACCGTACACAATTATTGCTGTTTCTCGAGGCCAGCTCCATGTGACTGGCACGCACAGCAGAGCCAATAAGGCTCAGCAGGCCAAGGGGCTGTCCTTTAATCAACGTTCCCTTGGCTATTAGCATTCATGGAATCCAGGAGCTACTCCCTGCTCGCTGATGACAGACATTAATGTATGATCAACACAGACATTTCCAGCAAAAAAAGCCTCCTCTCTACTAAGAGGCTGCTTTAGAAGCACACTTGACCCAAACTGACATCAAAGCATTCTGAGGTCCCTCTGAAATGTTATTAGTATCCTAAGCAAGCTAGAAAATGTAAATCAATGAACTGAATTAATTCTTTATCAGTTATTTTAGTTGGAAATTCTCATTGGTGGGGTTTGCCAACTGACTTTTAGAGCTGTGCTCCAAATTCTCTTCATGGTAGCTGTGTTTTCATTTCCGTGATTTTCAAACACTGGAGTCATCATTTCATGCCAGGTGAGTAAAGAGACTACAGTATAATGAAAAACTGGACACCATAACAGGTAGATCTGCAGTTGAAGATACTGCAGTTTCTTGTTTAAAATACTTTTTTAATACAATTATTGGGTTTCCATACTAAGGAACAACCTCTTATCTTCAACACATTCCCTGGGGCTCTGTCCACCCTTCCAGCGCTCACAAAGCACACACCTGGAGGTTCACTTCCAGTGTGGTTCCTGTCACTGCAGTAGTTTTAATGTCACAACTGTTGATTTCTCTGAAGTTCCATCTGCCCTGTTCAAAGCAGAAAGACTTGTGGCAACACAGTACTAAATATCCATATAGTATTTGCATTAAAAATCTTGAGGTGAAATTAGGCAGAGTCAAAAGCCCTGTAAGCTAGACCAGGTTTCCTTTAGCTCATTTGTGTTATTGTAATATTGGCTTGTTTCTGCTACTTTCAGGAACAGTCTTCACAAAAGTGTTACTATCCCCCCATCGTGGGATTGCAAATGGAAATGAAATATAAACCAGTGTGCTGAAAGATGCAGGATAGCAAAAAGTTGAAAAGAATCATTCGTGTACCGATGATCTACTATGTGGGGAGAAAATAGAGCAGTTTCACCTCAAAAAAAAAAAAAAAAAAGGAGGGGCCGAATCACATCCCAAAAAACTTCAAAAATATGTTTTGACACTGTTAAAGTTCTGCTCAATTATTGACAATTAAACCACAAGTCAGGTTGCTCCCTAAAATGCAGTTGATTTCAGACAGGAGGTAGCTGTTACAATGAAAAATCTCCTCTAAACCAACCAGTAAAGGATCAGAGAACTCTGCTTTCCTGAAACCAGCAGGGAGGGCTGGCTGTGTTTCCTGGGGAGATGAGTCTGGAGCAAAGACAAAGGCCAAAAATTAGAAGTCTTCCTGGCTCCTCTCACTAAAGGCTGTTTT
Organism: Margarornis squamiger; assembly: GCA_035222235.1. NCBI lineage: Eukaryota > Metazoa > Chordata > Aves > Passeriformes > Furnariidae > Margarornis > Margarornis squamiger. Next base: position 25,573,245 of record JAWWTY010000010.1, read on the forward strand.
TCCTGCCAAATTTCATACGGCCTTGCATAGGCAGCGGTGACTAACAGCCAGTTCAGGACACAATTACTCTGATTAGAGAGCAGGATTTCACAGCATCCAGCCTCAAGTGTTTCACCAAGCTGAAAAGATACGCACACACACTTAACTACCTCAGGCAACAAAATAAAGGTGAAGTTCTTTAAAAATTCATCTTAAAAAAAAAAACAGATGTTCCTGAAAAATTCAGTTACTTTCTACATAGTGTTTACTTAAAAATGGTTTTTAAATAAAAGCTTCTCTGTGTTTATTTACCTAATAGATCAAAAACATATTTAATAAAGGTAGTTAATGTATAGAAGGTAGTGCATGTCACTGCTTTTCTAAGGCACTAAGGTGATCTAGGGCTTTGCTACCATCAAAAGGCACATTCCTATCACCTCTTTAATGTTGAATAGTCATTGAGAGCCTGTGTACAGGTCAGGTCAGCTTGCATTTCCTCCTGAAATAAAATCTTTTTCTTGTACAGAGAAGGGCAAGACCTTCTATTTTAGTAGCAGAGTGATCTTAGATCACTTCTGAGTCAACATACATCAGAGATGCTGTTTGCAGCAGATGCTGAGTGATTTTAGAATGGTATTCGTGTGGGCTTTCTAGTAAGATGTAATTACTGAGGAAAACCAAAACTGTATTGGCTTTTGTGCTGCCAGTGCTTTGAACAAGGAGAAATATGATTACTAAAGCAACTGGTTATTTGAAGGAGGGTGGTCAAGTGCAGAAATGTTTCTTATGAGAATAAAATTCCTAGTCTTCTGGAACTATTTAAAAGGGCCAAGTATTTTCTGCAATAAATACAAATCAATTTCTATTATTCTTGTGCACATACCTAGCAGTTTAAAACAATGCTTGGGTTGTCTTAGCTGTAAGATATTTACCAGTATTCTTAAAATGAAATTTAGGGCAAAGCAGGCAGTCTTTATGCCAGTCTGGGCTTGGCACTGGTGTGCATGCATCAGCCATAGAGCCTTCAAACAAGGTAATCATAATGACATACTTACATTTGGCTATTAACTTGAATGGCACCGTTGCAGCAGAATACCCACTCAAATAACCACTCCAGGCATTTGAAAATTAGCTGAACTCCTGAGTGCTATTGATTTTTGAGCTTAAAACGTATGTAAGTTCATACTTGTTTATATGCTTGTACCAACATTATTTTTTTCTCTTCTCTGACTCCCAGATGTACTTAGGGAAAGCAGTCAGACCTGTTTGAGTCTGATGTTTGAGGTGTGCTCTCCCTTCCTCAAGAAGTTCTCTGTGTGCATTACAGCTGAATACCTTCCCTGAGCACTCCAGGTGTCTTCACATGTTTCTTTGCCTTACATATTCCAAGACTACCTTTCTTTTGCTTGGCTGTATCAGACTGGTGGCTCATGGAAATGCTGTTCTTGTCTTAATGGGATCAGCTCTTTTTCAGTTTGCCATTTTTCAGTGATGTTTCACCAGTTTGCTGAAGTTCCTGAGCATGAACTGGCACTTTGTATCATTACTGCCAAGCACTGTTTCTGTCGCACCAGTTCTCAAGGTCATCTTATTCTATGCTTGGGATATCCTCTTTCTGTATTGACTTCTAATGTAGCGTTGCCTTCTGTTCTTTTCCCTGCCAGGAGTAACTAACACGGTTCTGGTTTTGTGCCAAGGCAGCAAATGGAAATATCAAATAACACTCCCAAGGCAGACTCACCCAGATCATTAGGAGTCACTTCCCTGTGTATCACGAATGTCACATTTTCAGAGTAACCCATTATTGCCCTCTCTGTAGGCACTTCTGCATATCTGTGGTGACTGGAATAACAAAGCCTGCCTTTCCTATCTTAACTGAGACAAGAAACCATTCATTTTAGACCAATTTAACTAGATTCTAATTTCCATATACCTCTGTGGAGCATTACTTTGTTCACATTTCTGCATTTACAACTACAAGAAAAAGTCTTTCCTTTTTTTAATTTCTACTGCAAGATCTCCATGGTCTTCACTGGGACAATTATAATTCCATTGAGAAGTTTCTTATCACTGAGATGTAGCTGACAGCTGGTGGCTCCATTAAAGTTTCCTCTGCCCTGAAGTTAGAGCACCACAGGATATCCAGTTAGGTTTGAAGATTTTCCCTATGATTTTTTTTTTCTCTGCATGTGAAAAGTTTCATATATTCTTAGACCACAGCCTTAAAAATGGAAGACTTTCCACACAAGTCTTGACACACTTAATTCATTGATTTCTAGTCCCTGCAGTGTTTCAGAGCCTGTCCTTCACAATCTGAGAGGCATTTTGCACATTCTTCTGGAGAGACATCAGAAGTCTCTGAGCACCTCTAAAGCCCAGTGGCACCAACACCACAGCTCTTGGCCCACAGTGCAAATGGAGGTCCCAGGTGAGGCTCCTGGAGGTTCCTTAGGGCTTGTTAGTGCCCTTGGGGGTCTGACCCTGCAGGAAGTACCTATTGCTATTCAAATGCCATCTCACAACGAAAAACAGCTTAACCTTTGCTGTTGTTTCCTATTTTGTAGATGCTTGTATGTTTATGTTGCATAATTAGTCACCATTAGGGCTTGGGACTATGACTCAATGGAGTAGTCAGTGTCACTGGGTGAGGCACAGCAGCTACTGTGGTTCACTAACTCCTCCAGCAGCAGACTTTGCCACTGTCCTGTGTAGTACAAATTTCTGTGTCTTTTTTGTTGTTTCTTTAAACTGTCAACATGCTGCAGACAGAAAGTTGTGTATGAATGTTTGTTTATGCTTTGAGATGTGCACTCAAATCTCCTAGCAAACCATGGTGCCTTAGAGCTCTGGACATTCATTGGAGTCTTCTCTTCGCTGTGGAGAGCCTTTAACTGAGTCAGACCCTCTAATTATCGTTTCCTTAATAAATCACTCCTTTCACATCCTTTAGAATCCTGTCAGCTGTGTGTTACTAGCTTGTAGGTGGCTGTCAGACCTAGAAATGTTTAGTTTTACTTCTTTGATGACTGGTGGTGCTGGATGTGCAATGGATCTCTTCTCCCTTTAAAAATTAACAGAATTGTAATGATTACTTTGCAGTGTTAGTTAAAAACATTAGTATTTTATGTATATGTGCATGTTTATTCATATATATATATGTATATACATTAATTTAAAAATAGAGGAAATTTTTGGGGATTTTGATATATAGAGAAAATGTTGCCCAAGACAAAATATGCAGGAACTGTTACCCAGTGTCTGTTTTCCTAAAAACTCCTCTATCAGAGTTCAAAGTAGAAATTCAAGTACCAAAGTGCTTCCATTTTGGAAGTGTCTTATGGCCATTGATCTTTCACATGTGGAGAAAGTCTGACTGTGCAGCAGTTTATTGAGGGGCTGCCACAGATGATGTTCAGGTAATGTGCACTTCCCTGTTAAATTCATGGTGTTGAAAGAAAATTGTAGTTTTGTGTGGACAGTGCACTGCTCTTCCAAATGGCACTGTACAGCACCTAGAGCTGCCTGGCTACTGCTTTTGGGATACATGAAAGCAAGTGTACCTTTGGCAGAACTACAGAGACATTCTGATTTTGCTTGTAAAGTGGATTTAAAAAAAAAACCTGAATTTTCAGATTTTCAAATTGAAAGAAAAATGTTTACTAAAGCCCCCCACACTTCAGCAAAGCTGAGAAGTGTACATGTTAACAAAAAAAGAAACGAATATGAGAACCCCAGAGGCATGACAAAGGCAGCAGAGTAACCCTTAGCCGTGTCTCCAGGCTGCACGGGTAGCACAGCTGTGAGGGTGCTGCAGGGGAGCAGAAGAGGTCCCAGTGACAGCACTGGGAGCCTGATGTGCCAGCCACCACATTGGGGTGCTGCAGACACTCACTAACTGCCCCACATACATTTTATCTCGCATTTGGCTGCCAAGATGCACAGCTTCAGTCAGCTGAGAGAAGTGCTGCATTTCACAATTGTCTTTAATTACATTGCCATCATCTTTAGCGTCATGAGAGGGGACCAATGTTTATGGTTGCACATGGGTAGGAGACATGAATCAGATCATACCTCCTCTACACCAGTGCCATCCTCCTTCAAGGAGAAAAAGCAGATTAAATCCTTAATGCCAACTAGCATTGGAAATTAATTAATGTTTAAATCACAGATCACAAAGAAAAGACAGTCATAGACAGTAAATGTTAAGTGTAGAGATCGAGGGAAGTCTTTACATTATCCTTCTGTTAAAAGGCAAATTTATTTAGTGCATTGGGATTTACTTTTGAAGGCTCAAACTGTCACTGAATTTTGATTCATTTTGATCTTGGGATAGTTTGAATATTTCAGAGATCAAGATCCAAGCATACATATTTGGTTTATAACTGATGAAATCCAAGCCACAAACTTGACATGGTGATATTTACACTCCAGTGTTGTTTTGTAGATATAATCCAGCTGGGGCTCTCTAATATTGTCTGGAGCAGCTTTATGCCACAAGTGGCAAGCAAAAGCCTGCTGAATTTAAAATTCAAGTAAAGGCTGCAGGACTAAACAGTGCTGGTTTTATTCAGCCTTTGCCCTGCCCGGGGACACATTGTTCCCCTCCCAAGCTTGCTCTGTAACATGGTCATGTAGGAGGTTTGTGTCAAAGGAGGAGCCCTGCTGGCTGGGTTTAGCTAATCTAAGTGCAACCTACCAGTTCAGGTGAGATTATGTCTCTTTTGACTGCATAATAGACACATTTTAAGATACATATTTTAAATACCTGAATTCAGAGGCTTTTGTAGGCTCACATTACATAAGACTCTTCCTCTAGTCAGTTCTAGAGGAAACAAAAAAGTGCCACCACGTTACTGAAGGGAAGATGCTGATCTTTTGAATAAATCCAATGCAGGCTGTTATTCTGGGAGAAAGAAAAATAACAGTCTTTACCCATTCAAAATTACATGAAAGGCATGGGTTATTCTCACAATAAGCTCTTTAAACTGCCACCAGCTTTTGTTTTTGTGGCTTGTTCTAACTCTATGTGCTTTCCAACATTCCTGAGTGTCCTGGTGGTGAGACCCAGGGGGGGTGCTGGCCTCAGCTCCAGCAGCTCTGGGATGCTGAAATGCTGGGGGGACATGTACAATATAAATAGGCCAGTTGCTTTGCATCAGAGCTCTTGCTGCATTTGGGGACTGTCCTGCTGTCACAGGATTGTATCATAGCCCATTATTGCCTCATGCCTGCCTGGGAATGCCTTCAGCATGGAGAGGGACTTCCTGGCAGACCCTAAATCTGTGCTAAGTCAGTGGAGGAAGTACTGGTGGGGTTGAGGATGAGGACTGGTGTATGACCAAGGTACAAAGACACTGGTCCAAGTCAAGTTGATGCTTTACAATTTAGAGCTGAGATAAATGCGAGTGATTTGGAACATGCAGGGTTTATGATCTCTGGGTACAAATTAGCACTTCTGCCAAGCTGAGAGGTAATACCGTGAGACAAAACACCTCTTCCAATCCACGTGGCAGAATCCAGGGCTGCCATTACTCTTCCTGGGGAGCGGGGCACTTTGTATGGGGTGGGTCCTGTGAGGCTTTCTTCGTATGGCGGGAGGTGAGTGTGCAGTGGCAGGTATGTTACAGTTAATGGCTCAGGCACAGCTCACATTCACTCATGAATCTTGTGCATGAGTGCTGCTTAATTTGTTGTAGCTGAGAAATGAAAATGCGGCTGAAAGCTGCTGAAATGGAAATGTTTCAACTATATATAAGATTTTCTTTATTTTCTCTTTTGGGCAGAGCAATATAATGTCTGAACTGGTGAATAAGAGACTATCAAGATCAATAATTCGTATCTTACTAGCTTGTATGCAAAAGAGCAAATTAGTTTATTTTTACCAGAAGTATCTGAAAGAATTTCCTGCTCTTGTTCCATTGGGAAAATGTTACTTTCAAGTTTCTGCAATGGGTAGGGAAGAGAAATCTCTTATTGTAATGATGTACCATATAGGATACTTGAAATTCTAATGGAACTGATTTAGTTGACAATTGCAGAGAAATTATGCAATACTGTAGATCAAATCTAACTTAATATGGAACAAATGGGCTGAATTACCTGAAAATTGCCACTGAAATAGCAGCTCAGCTGATGTGTGCAGAGGCAATAAAGTAGTCATAGTTGTCTTAGTGATGTACAAGTCCTAAAGATTTTAGTAAAAATAGATACTAAACATACTTTCAGACTGTTCCCATGAAGTCTCAACTTCTTCCTGATAACAAAATGCTGCATCATTACCACTTGGATTAAAAGCCATCTGAGAATTTTGAAACACAGACCAGTGACTTGTAGCATCCTGTCTTTGGCCTCTGGACTAATGATTGCCCTACATTTAAAATGTTTGCATGGATGTTCTAATTTTCTTTTAAATGTTTAGTACAGCTTAAGGCAGTGGGAGAGAGCACTATTTTTGAAGCTTTCTGAAAATAGGATGTGTAGAAAAAAGACCAAACTCCTTCATGTCCTAAATGAATATACATATGTGTATATTGCTTTGCTTTCTACTGAAACCTAGAATGTCTCTGTCCGTTTGCTTTCAGAGTTTTCACTGACTGCCAGGGCCTAGAATTTTTCCATTTATGGAGTCCTCTTTTACCTAGGACATAAAAAAGTGAGGAACTTCAGCTGTCTATGTGAGAGAACTTCTTGGGGCGAGCTCTACAGATACACAGATCTGCACATAGGACAGCAGAGCTGAATAGTTTTATGACTTCAGCATAATTAGCTATTTGCAGATTTATATTAATAATATATTCTTATTTACTCTGTGTGGTAACCTGGCTGGAGTTGACTAAAACGTGTAAGAAATGAACCTATTAGAGCAACAAGGAAGAGAAGAGCCATGAGAATGGCCAAAGGGCTGGAGCATCTCTCCTATGGAGACAGACAGAGAGCTGGGATTGTTCAGTCTGGAGAAGGCTCCAGGGAGATCTTGCTGTGGCCTTTCAATGCCCAGAGAATGTCTTTTCAATGTCTTTTCTTTTTAGAAAGACACATGGAAACATTTTATCAAGGTCTGTAGTGGCAGAACAAGAGAGAACAGCTCTAAACTGGAAGACAGTAGATTTAGATCAAATATAAGAAAGAAATCGTTTCCTGTAAGGATGGTGAAGCACTGGCATGGGTTGCCCAGAAATCTGTGGATGCCCTGTCCCTGGAATTGTTCAAGACCAGGTTGGATGGGCCTTTGGACAACCTGGTCTCGTGGAAGGTTCCCTACCCAGGGCAAGGGGCATGGACTGAGTGATCTTTGAAGATCCCTTCCAACTCTAACCATTCTATGATTCAGTGAAAACATGAACTGCAAAGATAGCTGAAATACATGGTTTTAATTATTGCTGCTCTTTTGGGTTTTCTCTGAAGCAGGTTGCAAACACCATAATTAGTTGGATTTAAAAAATTAAATGCTTCAGTTGGGCAGCATAGTGGTATGTGTGGCACAAACAGGTGGCTGCCTAAGGCAAGGGATTGTTTAAATGTTGTGGGCTGTGAGACATCTGCATAAGCAAGCCCACAGATTAGTGAGATCTGGCTGAAAGCAGGAGCAGTCCTCTCAGCTGAAACTTCCACTCATTAATACTTCACACAGTTAGTGAGGTGTTCAAAGACAAGAAGTGGCACTGCAGATGTGTTACATTAGACTGGTGTATATAGCCTGGACCTTGGAGGTATTTGTTCTGTAGCAGGAAACCATGAGATCTGACCAAACTCATCCCTGCAGAGTCAGGGACAGGGACACTGGAGATCCAGACTGACCCCAATGAGCACTTCTTGCCAAGCAAGGTATGTGTGTACCCCATGCTTGTGGTACTCTTGTAGCACAACTATTACTTAATTGAGCCTGAACTCTTATGAAAAGAGGGCCAACATCCAATTTTTTTTGAGAAAATAGCTTATTTATGCCAAGTTCAGAAACTTTTTTTTTTTGCCTTAGACAGTGACCTTTGAGAACAATATGTCATATAAAATTATACAACTGCCTTCACCTTTTTAATGATTATTGAATCTTGTTGGGTTTTTTGTTGTTCTTTTTTGCAGACTGGAACAAACGGATTGAGTACCAGCCTGGCTCTGGGAGCATCCCCTTGTTCCCCAGCATTCACCTGGAAACGTGTGACGGCCCCGTTTCCTCCATACACACCACCATTGAGTTACAGACCAACTACATCGGGAAGGGCTGCGATCGTGAGACGTACTCAGAAAAATCCCTGCAGAAATTATGTGGTATGAATATGTTTTCAGTTGGCATAACGTTTTCTCCTGGTAAAGCACCAATTCCTTGTGACCTGTAAGCATGCAGTATTTGGATTTAGCTCCACTGGTTCATTTGAGATTGTTGCAGTGAAAATGGAGAGTGTGGTGATACTTGACAGGTGATCCATTTCCTTTCCATTTGTTTTCACCCTTTTTCATAGTTTCCCCCTCCTATTTCCCGTCTCTGTTTTCTCTCCTTCCTCATTCCACCTATTTATCTTTTATTCTTCCTTCTCCTACAAATACCTGTATGACAGTGCAGTGAGATTTCAGGTATAGATTTGCCATCATAGGAAGACTGTAGGATTTGAAGGGAATTGAATCTCCGTGTTGTGTTTCAGTCTTTGTGACTGAGCCTTCTGTTCTGCTAAGTACTGTGCCAGAGTACAAACAAAGAAAAAGAATATTTGAGGCAATTATTTGAGCAAAATATTTAAGAAATGTGAATTTCAGATAAGAGTTGTCCTGGGGTAGAAATGTTTCCTAGTTATTTTCTTCCTTCATTATGCTTGGTGTAAAAGATACATTTTGGAAGGTAGATTAAATACTTGAAAATATTGCTGTACTTTTCCAGACCGAGAGTCATTATATGGCAAAGCAATGGCCACATATTAGGCTGTTTGTCTTTGGCTTTTGAGATCAACTGTCTGTCCTTCTCTCCTCTAAAATCCTGCCCTGATGGTGTGGAACATTGATTCTCTTCCCCAAAATGTCTCTTTCCCTGACTGTTGTCTGAGCTACAGTAGCAATTGTGCAATTTTTTCCATTGAAATGAGTGGATTTTGGCTTGGGGTGCGCTGGTGTAGGGCTTGTATTTGCTTTCATGACCACACAGATATGTAAGGTCAATAAAGTAGCCTGTAAGAAATAATTCTGTAACTGAAAATTTTCAGCCAGTGTTACTAAATGATGCAAAATGGAGAGCCAAGGCCCAGGGAATAGTATTTTGTGGTCAAGATTACAAATTACCAGTGAGGTAAAGGTGAGTGGGAGTAGTAGCATTGTCATAAAATCTGAATGTTTTACACTTGAATATTAGTTAAGATTATGAAAAGAGTCACAATTGTAACCCTGTATCTTTTTCCAGCTGACTGGGGTCCTAGAAAAAGCAGATGAGATCCCATCTGCCAATGTCATGCATTAAATCTGAGAGATTGAGCAAGGCTTGATTTCATACAGTACTAACACTTAAATAAAAATATGTTATAGCTAAAGTCAAGTTCTTCTGGCCTCCCCTGAGAAGCTATGCTGGCAGCAAAAGGAACATTGCTTTATCCTGTTACAGACCTGAACTGCTCGTGGCACGGTCATTCAGAGCAGATTTCTGCAAACAGGACCTAAACCACCGAATTATTACCTTGACATAAAACACCACCAGCAGCTATATCAACATTATTATCATTTTAAGTGTAGGGCTGAAAGTAGGTACCTTCAGCTGGTGTGAAATTCCTTAGCTGAGGAAGGCTGTGCAAAGTCTAAGGGGTTCAGTTTGCAGAGTGTGGCTTGGCTGCCTTACCTGCTACACTTGAGTAGTAGAAAAGAGAATTGCAAGTCTTTCTCTTTTCTCCTGAGCAAACCAGATGTTTCCCAATACTAGTCCAACTATAATTCCTAGTCTGTACCCTGTGTAGGCCCAAGCTGGTGAAAAGCAGACTGATTAACACCATTTCAGCAGGTCTGTCAGTGCTATTGTAGCTGCAGCAGCCTCTGAGCGGGTGGGCAGAAGTTCCTGCTGAACTTCCAGCTCTTGCTCGGCACAGCCATGAGGGAACAGAATAGAAAGCACTTGAGAACACAGATAGTGTAAAAGTATATGTAATGGGGAAATTCTCGCTGCTGAAAGAATGTTTTCTGTCCAAGTTTTTCATATCTTCATAGAGAGCAGACATGGCAGAAACTTGTAATAGGACTTGGATGAAAAGGTTGTAAGTGACAATGTGCTTTACAGCAGAACTGCATTTAGAGTGCCTTGCACTTTGGTATTTAGTATTTATTACCATCCTTAATGTAGAGAGAAGTCTTATGAAAGCAGGTTAAATTATTTCTGGAAGTCAGTTTTCTTCCAGAAATTACCTTATTGTAACTAATGCCTGGATGATAAAATCCTTTGAAAAGGAAGAAAAGCCTGTATTTTTCCTGCCAGTGAAGCCATTGCAGAGAGTGCAGAACCAAGTGATCACAGCCAGGCCTGTGCTCTATAAAATGCAGGGCTCTCTCTCTGTGTTTACAGGCCCAGTTTATAAATCCTGTGCTCATTTCTTCATTTATCTGTTGGAAATCTGGAGAATGCAGATGCTGAGGACAGGGCATTAAAATTCATGGTTATATGGTGGATGCTTTAAGTCTGCTTTTCAATAACCCAGTGATTTGCACTCGCTTTGACGGTCAGGGTGGGCAGCTTAAATGATTAAATTATGCTTGAGTCATTTTAAAGTCAAGGAGTTATTAGTGTTGGGCCTCAAAGCATTTTAGTAAGTGTCATCTAACAATAATAAAAAGTAAAGATGGTCTAAAAGACACAATTTGGATTGCAAAAACATATCCAGAATAAATCACACTAAAAAAATGGTTAAGGAGCCAAGAATCTGGTAGAAAGATGGGTATAGAGATGGGTATGGGGCTGTCTTCTTTCCTTCTGAATGTAGATGAAAAAAGCAAAGAATGGGATTGCTAATTCTCACATATGGCAGATGGGAAACTGGAACATGGAAACGCTGAGTATCAGACTCAAGGCCATGCTCCAGGTTGGATCCTGCCCTCTCTCCTTTATCCTGGGTTGGGTACCTTTGCAAGTGGCTCAAAGAAAATTGTTGATCTGATCAAAAAGTATAATTTGGGCTTTGGTGTCTTTGGCTGATTAGCTTCTAGCTACGGCAGCAGACCGGTCCAATTCAGCAAGCAGCATCACTGTGTGCTTATCCTGGCACAAACGTTGGAGCCCAAACATGCGGGACTGGAGAGGAGCTGGGGCCAACTAAATAAATTGCTTGTGAAAACAAGCACTTTAATTTGCAAGGGTTACCTTGAGGGTCTCAGTCCAAACCTGAGCTTGGTCAGTGGCTCCTGCATTATTCTGGAAGCATTTTAGAAGGAAAGGGCATCAGCCAGTACATTTTGGAAAAGCATTGATCCAGTGGCATGACAAGACCGTTCTGGGAACACCTCCAGATCCATCGTGTTTGCCTTGCTCCAGGTCTGTCTGTGTACATGGCTGAGCAGCCTGGGACTCTGGCTGGATTTATTAGGATAGAAAAAGAATGATTTATTCCAGCTAAATCTCCCAAGCACATAATCCAATGGTTTCTCGCAGGGCAGGATTAACACGCGCTATCAGGAGGAGATTCCAAGCTAACCCATAAATCCCCATAAAAATATGGGCAAATAAAGTAGAACCTGTTGAGCTCTGTGCTGATTACCCAAATGCTCTTACACAAGCCTGACCTTAAGCTGGGAAAATAAAGTAGTTTACCTGGGCACCTTGACAGATCAGTTAATGAGCAATATGGGAGTGTTCAAGACCAGGTTGGATGGGACTAGTGGGAGGTTTCCTGCCCATGGCAAAGGGGTTGGAACAAGATGATCTTTAAGGACCCTTCCAACCCAAGCCATTTTATGATTCTGTAAATATGAGAGAATTCCATTTTGGAGTTTCCCTTTAGATTCATTCTAATGGAAAAAATACATCTTTCCAAATTTTTGTGGCCAGAATAGATAGAGATGAAGCTTTGTTGAGCCCTTAATTTAGCTAATAAAAACATGTTCCCATTTAAAAGTGTATTTCCTTTGATATACACAACGGCGCAAAGAGTTTCTGCTCCTTCTGTAAGTTTAAAAAAATTAACATAAAAATTAACACAAAAGAACATTGAGTGAGAAGATTATTATGTTTCCTGTGTCCTGTGCAAATAGTTTTGTTTTTCTGTCACTTGAATGAAAGAAAAAACCCCATAGTTTGTCACAAATTGTGCCATCTGGAGAAACTGAGTTTGATGTGTTCCTGTTGGTAACATCTGTGTGTTAAGCAGTGCAGTGTGGTGTATTATCCAGAATTACAATTCATAAAATAAACACACTTTGCCTCTGTGTTCTAACTCTAAACGTGTAAATGTTGGTTTGATATTGCAATCACTTCAAAAAAGCCTCATTTTATAGTACAAAATTTTGGATAATATATTCAAAGATATTCAGTTACTGAGTGATGTGAATGTTTTCACATCATTACTATCATACTTTTTTTAAAATCCATATGATACATTTCCACACACTCTTGGCTTAAAATTTTGCACTCCTGCAGAGAGTTGGGATCTCTTTTCCTTCCTTAGATGCTGAAGGAGGGAAGAATATCTCTGCAGGGGATTTTTTTTTATGCAGTCATGATTTATTTACCATATTCTTACTTGACAAAGCATCAACAAGAATACAAAGATTGTTTGTGCTTTTTACTCCTGGAATCATATTTTCTGCTAAATGCTGTCTTTCCCCAGCGAGGTAAATGCTCTGGGTAGCTCCTTGCATGTTTTCAACAGTGCCAGAGAGTTGGTAAGCTGTAAGAACACAGAGAGCTGTAGAGAACTCTGCTATTTCATCAGGGCTCGGCACACAGTGTTTTCCATCTCGGTCTATCATTAGACAAGAACACGTGGAGTGACAACCATCGAGTACGTGCCAGAAACCAGCTTAAGGTGATGTTATCTGTTTTAGGTGGATATCCCCTATGTTCATATCAACATTATTATGAATATCGATGGCTGTCTACTGGAAATTGTGACTTGTCCTACATTTATCCCCATCTATACTGTATTTTACAACACATCATCCCCACATACCTATCATATATCCTTATGCTGTCAGGGAAGGAAGTTTTACACAGAAAGTTTGTTTTTAGTCTTAGAAGTTCTTGAAATAACTGAAGAAATGTCATTAATGAATTATAGACAATAATGAACATTTCCAAGGAGGATAACTTTAAAATATTTTCTGCAATTTTCTGTGCAGTACATTTAATCTAGCAAACTCTTGCTGGTTTACAATGGTTGGTATTTTATAATATTTATGTGATTTGGCATTGAAGCTGATAGCACCATTTGGGTAGTAAAAATAATCTAAAGAGTGGGAATCAGAACCCTGGCCTATATGACATTAATCTTCACAGCTTTTTCATTACTCTCACATCCTGTTCCTTATTATATGTAATTTGCAGGAGCTTCCTCAGGTGCCATTGACCTGTTACCATCTCCCAGTACAACAACTAACTGGACAGCTGGGCTTCTCATGGATAGCAATGACCTCATTTTTAAATTTGATGGCAAGCAAGGAGCCAAAATCCCAGATGGAATAGTCCCAAAAAATTTAACTGATCAATTCACCATCACTCTGTGGATGAAACATGGACCTAGTCCAGGACTAAGAGCTGAGAAAGAGACTATTCTCTGCAACTCTGACAAGACAGGTGAGTCTGGGTATTGAGAACATATTATGCAAAGGGAATATCAATATTAGTAGAGTGTTTCTATCTCTCCTCATTTAATTTGGCCTAAGCTCTGTTGGTGCCACTCTAGGCATCGCTGACTGGACAGCTTCTTGAGGGGACTGATGACTACCTAAATCTCAAACATGGGTTCTCTACACAGCTGTAGCTTTTCACACAACATGCCAAGTTGGAAGGGACTCACGAGGACCATCAGCTCCTAACCCTGAACCGGACCATCCCCAAGAGTCCCACCATGACCCTGACAGTGTCATCCAAAGCTTCTTGAACTTTGCCAAGCTTGGAGCTGTGCCCACTGCCCTGGGGAGCCTGTTAAGTGCCCGACCACCCTCTGGGGGAAGAACCTTTTTGCAGTATCCAATCTAAACTTGCCCTGACACAACTTCAGGCCATTCCCTCAGGTCCTGTCCCTCATCCCCACAGAGCAGAGATCAGTGCCTGCCTCTCCTCTGCCCCTCATGAGGAGCTTGTACCTGCAGTGAGGTCTCCCCTCAGTCTCTTCTCCAGCTGAACACACCAAGTGCCCTCAGCTGCCCCTCACACGGATTCCCCTCAGGGCCCTTCACCATCTCTATTGCCCTCCTTTGGACACTCTGTAACAGCTTAATATCTTATAGCAGTACACGTCAGTTCTTTTGGTGTGGTTTTTCATTTGGTTGGGCTGTGTCTCTTAGGTGCATGTCTCTTTCAAACACGTTCCCCTGGGCCAGGGTGGTGGTGGTGGTTGAGGTCGCTGACGGTGTGGGTCCCCCCTCCTTTCAGAGATGAACAGGCACCACTACGCCCTGTACGTGCACAACTGCCGGCTCGTGTTCCTGCTGCGCAAGGACTTCGACCAGGCCGACACCTTCCGCCCCGCCGAGTTCCACTGGAAACTGGATCAGGTACCCCGCTCCTCCCTTCCCTGAACCCTCTCTCTCTCCAAAGCATGGGCAACACCCCAGTCCCACCACAACTGCCCTGGGAAGCTGAGTCTGTTGCAACAACTCTGTAACTGCTACGACTCTAAGTGGGATCCCTGTAAAAAGAGATAAGTGACTTAACTTGGGTGAGTCATTTTACACAGTGGGGTTTTTTTAATTGAGTCATTTTGAATGGTAAGTAGAGGTTTATATCCTTCGGCAGTGGATAGAGATGTGACATCTCATGCAGTTCCCTAAAAGTTTTCCATTTATCATTTTTTAAAATCTGCTTTGTCAGCACGATGGGAGTGATGGAAACCTTTCCAGTAAAGAGTGTGCTGACACACAGGCATTTGTAATACAGTGTAAAGCCAGTCTGCAGTCTTCCTCTTTCATCTGCTGTGCTGTATGTGATGTCTCATTATTAAGAGTATATCACAAGAAAATTATTATCAAAGAGATAAGAGTTGCCTTTCATAGTTTTATTAATTCAAAGCAGGATAAGGATCGTTTAGATGAAAGAAGACAGACTTCAGCAAAGTAGTAATTTCTTAAAGTAAGTTTTTCATCTCTCATGAGTCCAAACTATGATATTGAAGATGTAGATAGAAGAATGTTTACTTTTCTAATTCAACTTCTAAATATGTGTAAAAATATGATCGTCTTTGTGATTATCAGATGAGTGTGGTAGGAAAGCATGTGATGACCATAGCACTTGCTTTGCATTTCCACTGACCAGTCTGAATCACTTCCTGCTGTGCTTGATATGAAATCTTACAGTGACTCAAAGCAAATTCACGATAAATCATATTGAAGGTTGCAAGTCAGGAGTAAGTGATGTCACCTCAGATAAAGCTGTTCTGAGTACTGAAGATGGATTTCTGTTTCTAAACTCGCTGCTAGGCATGGAAATCAATGATAATACAAAGTTTGTGGGAAGTATTTTGACTTGGAAAATTGAATGCCATTAACTTCTATAACTGTAGAGTGAGAAAGAACCACTGCCCTCTCAGTAAATAAAATTGGTGTGTAACTCTTCTAACTTGGCCATGAACCTTCCTAACTTGTACTGAAAACTCCTACATGATGGAAGCTAGAGATAGAAAAGATTTTTTAGGTCACATGATTAATTTCCTTTCATTCAGCTACTGTCAGTTGATTTCCACAGTGTATTTTCTAGCTGAAAAAGAAAGTAAGATTAAAGTATAAATAAAGTTTTTTATGGGTTGTGTGACCAGACTTCCATGAAGATAAATTTATATTGTCATGGTGATACTGTTGTAAGTTTTGTCATGAAGGGACCTCATAAAGATTCTTTCCTTATCTCTTCTTCCTGCTCCATCTGGCCTGTATGGTAGAGTAAATTAAAAGAAACTGAAAATAAAAATATACATGAATAATGGGCTGGTAAGGAGCTTGCATGATTTTGAAGACAAGGCAGGCAGAAGTTTTCAGTTCAAAGTAGTAAAATCATGCCCGCTTCTAACTCTATACCCAGATTGATCTACCTTAGAAAGCACAGGATATATGAAAACTGCATCAAAAAGCAAGTTGTGATCCCAGTCAATACAAAAAGAAGCTAGGCTAGACTTAAAAAAGTACATTTAAGTGCTCTAGGCACTGAAGAATGTGACATTTAAAGTTGTTTATTTGCCTATTTAGATATTGAAATACCTCTGGAAAGCTCACCTTCAGAACTGTTTATTCTGTAGTGACATATCCTGATTCCTTGCTGTTGTTTTGGGGTTTTTCTAAGAAAAGCCTGGCAATTAGGCTGTGCCTAATTCTGTCCGTGCTCTGCCCATCTGCACTGCAACACAGGCTTTGCACGTGTGACTCTGGAAGACAATTCAAGGCTTGGTACCAAGCACAGCCCCAGTCCAGTAAAATGTGGCAGAGCTCTTTATTGCTGAGCTCACTTTGTGAGTGTGACACAATCCATGGCTTGTTTTTGCTGAGAGGAATGCCATGACCTTGGAATAGGGTGAAGCATGAACTGGTGAAATCATTTATCATTCTTACTGCAGAACAGTAAAATTTATGATACCAGCTGCTTTGGGCTCTGTGTACTCCACAGGACTGCTCATTGTGTTGAGGCACTGACCAAGGATGTGAGCTTATTGTCATTCCAAGTTTAATTGAATTTTCCAGCTCCCATTTCTGTGGTGGGTGGGTGGGTGTGGCACACAGCTTGGCTGCAGGCTCCATTCTTGGCTGAGTGCAAGGACCCACGTGACATTTATGCAGTGACACCTGAGCAGGGCATCTGAAGCCTCGTGGTGCCACATGGCCATCATAATGGCCTGGCATAAAAGTGTCTGAAACCTTCACACAGTAGTGGCTGCCAGGTTGTCTCTGGGATGATTGTGTTTTTAGGTTAGTTCATAAACCTAAGGATTTATTTCCAGTAAGGCTTTCGATGTATTTAGCCCTGTTTGTTGCATTAGACTGAACGGCCTTTGCAAGGTGAATTTTTCCTTCTCTGTGCTGAGGATGCACAACCTGTGTGCCATAACCCTGGGCACAGGAGTATCTGCTGATAATCAGAGGTAAGAGGCTCTACACTTTTTCTCCAGGCTTCCTTTTTCAAATTAACTATCTTAGTT
>JAWWTY010000010.1:25590614-25660516 GCA_035222235.1 Margarornis squamiger
GTATCTGCTGATAATCAGAGGTAAGAGGCTCTACACTTTTTCTCCAGGCTTCCTTTTTCAAATTAACTATCTTAGTTGTGAGAGAATCCATGAGCAGTACTCTGGATAAAAGGTATGGAAGGAATCATGTTAAAGAAAACCAGTACCAAGTCTGGAATGCTGGGTCATAAAAACTGTGCTTTCCCCAACAACTGCAACAGATGCCCAAGCAGAGTTGGGTCCTGCCCTTTTGTTCCAATTTCCTTGGAAGTGCAGGAGGATCATGTCCTTCTTCCTGAGTTTCCCATGCAAAGGTTTATATTGAATACCATGATGTGTTTCTCAACTTTTTTTGTCATTTATTTTCTCATATTTAAGGATTAGACACTTTTTAAACCTGAGAGCTTATTACAAAAAGTTTTGTTACCAAAGTCAGTCAAGGGCACCCAAATCATTATCTAATTGTCTCAAATGGATAGAAACATAGATGTGATTTTAAGTTCATTATTTAGGCAGCCAAATATACATTTGGGCCATCTAAGAATAACACATAAAATATAAAAACTGTTTCTTTGAAATTCTTGGAAAGCTGCGAAGCAAATCAAAATAACACTTTGGATAATGAACCAAGGCATTCAAGCATTTGGTGACAGTGGAAAACATAACATTAAATAGGACAATGCACAGTGTATTTCACACTCTCTTCATCACAGATATTACATTTTTCATGCAAATATGAGGACAGTCAGGCCAAAAGTTCTTTTTCCTTCCCCTAAATCAATAGAATAGGAACACTTCTTTTTTTTTTTTTTTTAGTGGAAAAAGGTATCTGAGCCAGTAATGAACAATTTTTTCATGTACTTATTTTTATTCACAATGGAAAATTAATTTCAGGATGTTATCACCCTGAAAATAGTCTTCGAGCCCATGGGCAAAATTGGTATTGATCCCATTAAAAAAGAGGGAATGCACTGCATGATCTGGAGTCATTGTAAGTCAGCAGAAAATAGATAAACATGCAGAAAGTTACTGTTTCTTTTCTAAGACTAAATAAATTGCTTTGAATAATCCAAAATAAACCTGCAGTGCTTTTCATTATGGAGAAGCTTCAAACAATCGCTTGTAAAACAGGAGGTAGAGAAGGAGGTTTAGATAAGTTTCCATCACCTCTGTGCATGAAAAGTCCCCTCCAGATAAAAGACGTCTGGCTTGCCACTCCCACACTTTCCAACATGATGCTCCAATGAGAGTTAACATATCTTTAGTGATGTAGTTTAATTGTTTATTTGTATTTGAAGCTTAAAGACTTTCTTGTGCTCTTAATCACTTATTTTACAAACTGGCATGCAGACCTGCCCTGCTTTATGCATACCCCATTACCTAAAACTACAGAAAGAACTCAGATGGTTTCCTATAGAGCCGGTAAGAGAAATGTGAAGGTGAATAGTTACATTTGCTTGCTCGTTTTTCAGCTATTTCCAATAATTGTATTTGGCACTGTCCCTGATTTATCACTTATGCCACCAGAGTTTGTGCAAAACATGCACAAACTGTTTTGAAAATGTAGCTGAGGAGCCAGATGTGTTACTTGGGCAATTTCCTGGGGCATCTCTGTTGTTTGTCTTCCAAGAAAAGCAGGTTGGTGGAAGCATTTCACTAAGGGAGGACTGACATCTTTATCCTTCTAAATGCAGGTTAGGAGAAGAGGCTGTGCTAGCAGTAAATATTAATTCATTTATCTGTGTGCATGAGCTGTTTATTCCAGGCTTGGAGCTTTCTGGATGTCCTCTATTCAGAAAGAAAGTATGGTGTTGTTTTTCCATTGATTTGCTGTCCACATCTGGGTAGTCTCTTGGCAATGTCAAAGCCTAGAAAGGCATATGTTTAAGCACATGATGAAAAATTATGTAAAAATGCAAAACTCAGCAGCTTTTCTAGTTATAGAGTTTAAAAAATAAACACAGGGTTCTGCCTAACTGTAGTGATCAAGTGTTACTGAACTGCCGTGTTTGCTTGATGCAATTTAGTGACAAGAAAGGTGGATTATAATGGAATTATTTCATCATGAATGAACTGGATCTAATTTACTAAGACACATGAAAGTTACAGTGTGGCAGCACAAAGACATGCTGCAGCTACAGTACATAATCAGGGTTTTCAGGTGCTTTTATCTGTCAGTATGATGAAGTAATTTCATTATTTAAAGTTGTAATTAAGCCATCCATATTTTTGAAACCCATCGTGAAAATCAGTGTTACACATTAGAAGTTTCCAGGCTACAAAAGCAGCTCACAGACTGCATGCAAATTAGTTTGTAAACTCTTCCAGTGTTGTCACAATGTGTGGTATATAGAAAAGTTCTGCTTTTTGCCTAATGCAGTTATTTCCTTGCAGCCAGTGAGCCTAGCAAAGGAAATCCTCATTCCAGGAATGCAGGATCTGACAGATCAGAGGCTGATGGAGCTCATCCCTGATTATTGCAGCTCCTGAGGCCCCAGAGAATGCAGCAGGTTGTTGTGCCCAGCTGGGGCTGTGCAAAACACACCCCAGGGAGTGTGTTTTGGTGAGGGCAATGGAATTGCTTCTTAGGGAGTAGAGGTTGGAAGACAGGAGGAAATAAAATGGTCTTACAGGGAAAACTTTACTGGCCGATATCCAAAGCAGGATTAGCAAGAGGGAGTCGTTTCACAGCTCAAGAGCAGGTGCTGGGTGGAGAGGAGCATGATATTAATAATGGGAAATTCTGGCAAATGCAATAAACTGGGAGAGCACATTATGGTCAGATTCCAGAGAGCTCAGTCTGCCGTGCTCAGAAAACTGAATGGAAATCTTCCTTTTGTGTTGTTCATAAATCCAGCTTGTTATTAGACCAGGAAACTGAAACTTACAGAAATCAAATTCTTTGCTACTGGAACTTCCATTAAAAGGGAAGTAGAACTTGATCTACTAATCTTGCCTTTCTGTACTGTGCCCATTAAATTTTGGTTTCTTGTATTTATTATTCAAATTGTAGTGGATGTACATGGGGCAACCTTGGCAGAGAGACAGATGGACTTTATGCATCATCTTAAAATTCCTTCCAGCCTTTGTATGACTCTCTAAGTAATGCCTAGTATTCTAAAAATATATTATTATGGTTGCTAATGGTTTAATAAAATTTATATCAGTAATTTGTCACGTGAGAGTAACCATATAACTCCACAGCCAAGACAGTAGGAGCCATTTAACTATAGTATGGATTTGTCAGTTCTCACTAGGCCACCTCCATAGATCATCAAAATCAATATTCTTATTTGAAGAACTCCTGGGATGTATTAGGAATGACTGTGGTGGGTAAACCAAATGTTTGATTTACATGATTTTGAAGAAAGATCAATTTCACTTTTCATAAAGAGCTCTACTTTTTAAAACATATTGACTGTCTTAAGGCATAGATTTAAAAACTACTTATTGCATTCAGCAGACTTTGAGAAGAATTGATATCTATTGGCCATATTGAACTTTTCTGATATTAGTGTGGTTATTTGCTGCAGAAAGTAAAACATCCCTGAGAGCTGCATTAAGCACCTGCAGAACTCTTAAGCTGGTGGTTCCCCAGGGTTGAGTCTGTGCTGAGCTCAGTGCAGCTGCCCTTGCACTGCCTGAGAATCTAAACCTTTGCTTTCTTGCCAAATGAATATTCACTCTCGAACAGTAGAGGGAAAATCAGCAGCTTTTAAATAAGATCAGGATATCTGGGCAGGGTTTTAGTTCAATGCCACTAATTAAAAATGCAGTCTTCAAGTTGTGCTTGGAGCTGTGAGCTTTGCAAGAGCCAGGGTTACTTTGAAATTTAACATTTACCATCATCTCAGCCCTGATTAGGTTACAAATAATTGTGAATCCATTTATAGTTTTGTAGTAGGATTAGTTCTGGCTAGAAGATGAAAATCTTTATGAATAATTTCATGTCTCAAAAGCACTTTTTACATTAGAGTCGCATATTCTTTGTAATCAGGAAATTAACCCTACAGAAGCTTCCTAGGGAGGCAAAAGCAGGATCCTCACCTGAATTTCCCTTTAGCAGAAATTGTTTTCAAATTAAAGTCTAAGTGCAATTTTAATGTTAGAAATTGTGACTTTGTTTAATCATAATTTCAGGAAAGTTCCTGACATTCTTTGGTAGTATTATTGATAGCTGTGATGGCTTTTAGTTTTAGGGTTTTTTAAGTATTTGCATATTAAATTCATAACAATCCTCCATCAGCAAGTGAATTTCCCAAAAGAAACATCCCTATGACACAGATGTTGCACAAAGTTCTGGTAGTGTATTATAGCATACCTTCCAATTTTAAAATATCCTCCCAGCAGCCAGTTAAGTTCCTATTCCTAATTTACTCAAGCCTGCTCAAAAATAGCCAAGAAGCTGCAGCCTGAGGTTGCACAGATCTTCCTAGCCCCGTGCTAGTGTTCTTCCAAATGGACACTTAATGGAGTCAAGACACTCAAAGAGTTTAACTTCATTTTTTCAAGCAGTTAGGCAGAGTCCAGGGTCTTGCTAAGTTATTTCCCACTCTTACAATGGCTCTTTTATTACCAATTCAGTCTTTTCCCTTTCAATTTGTTTATTCCAATTAACCTGTGGACTCACATTTGTTCGCAGTAATTTAGTGTTGTCGCTGTAATTGGATGCCTGGCCCGCATGGCATTCTTTATTCTTCCCGACGTGGCCTCACACCCTCCCTGAGCCCTCCCTGCTGACATCCCTGCATTTGGCTGCACTCCCGAGTAAGGATTTGCTCTTGTGCTCCAGGGCCAGCACAGAGACCCTGATTTCAAATTCAGTCTTCATTTTCCATAGGCTGGATATTTAACCAACTGTGGCCGATTTAAGGAAGATTCTTGCAGTAACTTCCCAGCCAGTGCTCAGCTAAAGTCAGAAGAACTGGGCTCACAGTTACATGGATTACAATTCAAACAGAATACTCTGTTATTAATCTGACTCTGGTGTTGCTGCAATGGAAGACCATTCTCCTTTGTGTGCAGAGGTGGCAGGAAAGTCCAGTTTTCTTCAGGTGCCTGTTATAGGGGACATTGCAGAATGTCCCACTTGGATTCCTGGCAGGTCTGTTCTTCCCTTCTTTCACTGTCATTAGTTCCAGTGGACTAATTGTGTTTTGATTTCAGAAATACACAGCCCTGAGCTGGCATACAACTCACCTATGGACTTTAAGTATTTCTGCAGTTACAGTCCTCTCATGTCATGTAAGACTTCCATATTAATTGGTTTGGATTTATTATCATATACTTTAGGGGAGCATATTGGACTTTTGTCCTCAATATTCATATTTTTTTTCTTCAAAGAAAGTTATTTACACTTTTGAAAACAAACACCTGAACTATTTGACAAAACTAAAGGGTGTATTTTTCGCTGTTCTTTTTTTTTCCCCTGAAGAACCTCTTGTCCCATTGCTAGCAATAGTAATTTCATTTTAAGGTTATGTCTGCAATCCAGCAGCCCTTTTCCATCAGTAAAACAATGTTTCACAGGGAAAATTCCAGCCAGCCCACCTGTGAATAAATGTTTGAACCTTGAAATAATTACTTTAATGGGATCCATAAAACTTTAAGGGTTTGTGCAACACTGCTATTGAAAATTTCTTCCCACAGTCTATTTGTTTCAAATCCCTAATTCCAACCCAGGGCTGTTCTGGGATGCAGACCCTCAGTGCTGACTGCTCTCCTCCCATAAAACCTCAAAGAATGTGATCATGATTAGTGCTGAAAGCAAGCTATATATTGACTAAATAACAACATTCTCAGGCAAAGTCACAAATATAGCTGATAACTCATTACCTCAGTGTGGTATATAACATATAATCAGCCTGTCTGCAAAATGCCAGCTATGTAATTAAAGTCCCCATTTCGGTGAAGACACTATGCATAATATTTGGGTTGTATAATTTCCTGGCTTATCCCGAGTATAAATACAGAGATGTGGATACACAACCATTCTTCACTTCACAGAAATATTAGGGTAGCCAAATACGACTCACTGCCACCTTTTAGCTGCATTAAAACCCAACTATCCTTTGCTTTGCTCTGCATTCTGTCCTAATTGCCTGCTGGAACTGAAGTAAATCCAACGCTAATCCGAATGGAGAAGCAGCACCTATTTCTGCTGTGTCTTTCTGCTGCTGTGGGTCCCTCCGCCTCAGAGTGCTCAATATTCAAAACTGCTCCCTGGGATTCACACCAAGTGCTTCTCTGGAAATGTCCCCTCAATTAAATGTGAGAGTTGTGCAAGAGCAGGAATTCTTTCAGCTCTGACTTTGGACAGTGACAACCTCCTTTTTCTTGGGGCAACCTCCTTGTGCTCAGAGAGGAAAAACACTCAATGCCTGAATACCCTTCAGGAGTGTGGCCAGACCCCTCAGCTGCCTGAAATCTCAGTCCTTGGAGCAAAAGTAATGTAATGTTTAACATCTGAGTATTAGTATTTCAGTCAGGGTTCTGGAAAACAAACTGGAAAAAAACCAAACCAGTATATTAATATTGGAAAGGTAATTGCAAAAGCTAGGAGGGCTTGTTTTGTGTTAACACTCATAGTTGTTTTTTGGGTTTTTTTTTAATTAAGTCTATGTTTTAATTAAATACTATTAACATACTGCGAAGTATTTTCTTGGTTTTCTAGCAAATAACATGGGTTTCAGAAGGCTGGTTAGGTGGGTATTTCATTTAGGTTTTGACCACAATTCCATTTGCAGACTGAGCCCTCAAAAGAGTGAAAAATAAGTTCATTGCAAATCTCTTAAAGAAATATCTAAGAGGCAGAATCCCTGCATGTATCATCTGAGAAGGCAGATCCCAGAGATCAGAGAAAGTGATTTAAATTCCAGATAAGATTCAAAGATGAATGATGAGGCCTTATGAGTGAAACGAAGTAAAATTCTACATATGCTGCCTTGAAGCAGGAATAAACTCACAGACCAAAAGCTCATTTCAACTATCTTTGAAGGCAATTTGTTCAAAAGCCCACACTTCTTCTCAGTTTTGGAAAGGGCATTAATAATGCAAGAATGTAAGACTGTCACAGTTTGGGCCTCAACATTAGCCCTAATCTCTTTGGTAACTTCCCAGTGATGTGCTCATGAACCGAATGTGCACTGTTTGGAAATAAAACAGTTTCACACTTTGTAAAAGCATTAATAGTCAACATTCAAGAATTTTATTGAAAACTTTGACAAAATAATGTCAATCAGGTGTCAGGCCTCAGACTATGAAACAAATGAGGTATTTGGGCTCTTTTAGTCAGGTAGGAGGTCAAAGGATCTGGTGATTTTCCTATTTTTCCTTTTATGTTATTCTTATTTGCTAAGTGGTAGATGTGTTCTGTTTGTGAATAATTCTCAAAGACTATCTCCCAAACCCTTTCCATTTTTTAGTTTCTGATCATATATATAGACATTTGGATATATAACTGTCATAGTAGTGTCTGTAATGTAAAGAGGTATTTAACACAAAATTTATACTGACAAATCATAGTCTAGATCAATATCTGGCATATAAAGAAAATCAAAGAAGCCCTTTAAATTAGGGGGCAGGAAATTAAGCTTGAAATGTTTATTCTGGCTAAGACTTTGGTTGTGCTTTTTATTGCTCACATTCAGGGAGATAATGGTTGATTGAAAGCTGATCTTAAAAAATGTTCCCATGTTTCATGATTAGGTAGAAAGTGCATTCATCTCCGAATATTGATCATTCTTTCCATTTAGAAAGAAGGAGTTTTGCACCCTGAGAGGCCCAAGGAAATATTTCATTGAGCCCAACAAGCTGCAGCATTCATGGTGCCTCTTTCTCCCCTTTTTCTGCTCTCCCCAGCACTAGATTTCCCAGGGCAAACCCAAGCAGCATTTCCAAAGCAAAGGCCTTTGCATTACCCTTATTAGTTTTATTTATTCTTTTATGTATGCAGGTAACTTGTTTGTGGAATGTTGGTGTGGGCTGCAAATAAATAGCAGCAACCATCATATTAAGTGAGAGCCCCTCACAAAGACCATCAGCGTAACCTTTCCATTTAAAAGGGAAGACATTTGGGAAGCAGGGGGTGTGTCCAATAGAATCTTTTGGTTTGGCTGCTAAAAAGATGTGAATGGATGGGATATTTTGAATAAAATTGACAAAGAGCATAATTAAAGTTTCCACATTAATAGAACTTGAATGTTATAATAATTTCCATCTGTAAATATTACATGTGCAGAAACTGATCAAATGCCAATCTTTGTTTTAAAAAAAACATGCAGGGTGCTTTTCTAGATCATCCTCTGGCTTTGGTAGCAGAAGAGGCTTCCGCTGGCCAAATATCCTTTTACAAAGAGGAAATTTTTCTTGTGCCAATCCTGATTTTAAAGTGAATTTAAAACTTTTCTGAATAATTACAAAGGAGTAAAAGAGAAGTTGATGGCTTATTTGGAAACAGCATGTGGTTAGCATTCCTTATTGTTGTTTTAGCATTATTTAAGCACTTGCTGAAATTAGTTTTAGACTAGTTAAAATTAGTTTAGTAGCTTGTATTACTTGCTGATGTGAAGAAGATGGTAATTGTAGAGCACAGCCTTACAGGATAACAATGAGTTTGGTGGGTCCTGTACCTGTAGTTCTACTCTGTATTACTGACTTAGCCCCACAAATTAGCTAATAGCAAATAATGTGAATGAGATTTAAAATTTGGTAAAAATCCCTTTCAAAAATTATTTGGGGTTTTTAATACAGATTTGGGAGCCTTAGCAACAACCTTTTTATGACACAGTATTTCAAACGGGTTCTCGTTCTCCTAAGTTTAGTGGCATGCATTTGTATATTTTCTCCCTAAATATAGAAAATATCTGTTTCTGTAAGCTAGTTGCCGAAGCTCCCGCTGTGTCTATATTTCTGTATTTCTCAGCAGCAGTTGCAGAGGAAATGTCATGTGTTCCACAGTGCCAGTGTATATTTGGTCTGTGCAGCACTCGTGGAGCTCCTGTTGAGGGGTGGGTTGACCCCAGCCTTCCCCAACCTGCAGCATTGTGTGACTGTCTCCACAGTAAAGCTGCCAGCGTGGGAGTGCCACACTTGAGCTGTCTTTGGACGTTTGATTAAGCCATGTTCTAGTTTGAAAAACTGTGACAATCTTTCTATGAGAGTGAGAAGCTGGAAAGCTCCTTGTGATTGTTGGGAGTGCAGTGGTGCACTCAGATACTGCAGGGCTTTCTTTTTCCCCCTTTGCTGAGATGTGAGGGGGAAATGTTATAAATGTTTCATGCTGCCTATGGCTCTTTTAACTCAGCAGCTGAACTTTTGTCATTGGATAATGAATGTAAACAGATGGTGAATGCATTTTGTTTCCAATCATGCTGTGTGCTTGTTTTCAAGAGGCGACAGGCATCAGGTTGGGGTCTCAGACACGAAATTTGGACCTCCATTTTCTTGTCACTAAACAAGCTTTTGAAGATTTTCTGTTGATGAAAGCTGAGGAGACTCAGTCTCTTTAAAAATCTTCAAAGTAATTTTTTTTTCATTGACTTAATATGGAATTTAGCTACCTGTTTTGTGAAGAGGAGACACACTTAAAATGCACAGCCAACTTTAGCACTTAAATTAGATAAGAGAAATCATTTCCTCTGGCCCCAGGTGGCTTGTGGTCTGTATACTTATTCTTAAATCCATAGAGACAGGAGAGAAGGAACTATGAAGCATAGGGGCCAAAAGCAGCATCTCTCAATCAAAGAGATCAGAGAATTGGTCACAGTTGGTTATGGGTAGTTGAGTATTACAACTGGTAGAATGCTACAAATGGATCTAAGGAAATACATTGGTACGAGCTGTTTGGAGTTTATTAATTTCAGTGATTATACCATGTTGACTTTCTGAAAACAGTGTCCCCTTCTGTTTCAAAATTTCAAAATACATAACTATTCTGCAACCCTGTTTTCAAACCTGTTTCAGTCTGGGTGGTAATAAAAAACCCCAAAGTTTGTGTGTAGGTATGCATATGCACATTTGTGTATATCATACATTCATACATATCTATGTATCACTACAAGGGTGGCACCATTGAATTATTTTTACCATATCCTTCCCCCCATCATCTCTCAATCTTACAGTAAGGCAAAAGGCTTCAGGTTCAGTACAGAGTTGTCAAGTCCCTTCTAAGAGTAAGACAGGAGAAGAACAGCCAGATATATTTCAAATTAGAATGGTTTCTAATGGCAAAGGGCCAGCAGTGTTGTCATGCAGGATCTCATCAGGGGACTGCAAAATAAAAGACTAAGAGGTATCTTTGATCATTATTTCATTCCCTGTCCTTTCTTTTTCTACAGTCAATGAAGAGAAGTTTACCATGAGGTTTTTTTTACATCCTTTCTGGTTTTATGCACTGAAGGTTCATTTGCAGATGACTCAAATGTCATATGTGCTTGGAATTAAGTTGGCTTCATTAACTGATGGAATAATAGAGTGGCTATTGTGATTACAAGAGAGGGCAGAGGATGCCAAGCTGAAAGGCAGTGATCTCCCTGCCTGGCAGGATGCCACAGCACGAGGGAGAGCAGAGACTGCTAACAGAGAGGTCAGCACTACAATGAACATCCTCTCCAGCACGTGGGGCAGGTAGTTCACACTGAACCAGATAACACAGCTCAGAAAACTCAGAGTCAGATCTGTACACTTAGCTCTTTTAGACAGCATGATACACAAATCAGATGAAAACTAACGCACAGTAATGAAAAAATTGCCCCAGTTGCCACAGGGGGACTTACAGTGTCTGTGTTCACCCTCTTTTTGAGGTGCTCCTCCAAATAAAATACACTCTGTAGTTCTGCAAGATCCAGGTTTTATCTCAGGAAAATCAAAGATCAAAATTAAATCTGTAAGTCTGGTGCTAAATACAGACTCACCTTTTTAGGTGCAGTTATTTGAATGTACATGAAGGGGAAAGGGCTGAGGAGAGAAAAAGAATTACTTCTTTTTGTCACTACAAGGTAAATAAGAATTTCTGATAACATACAGCAAGGCATTTCCTATGGGAACATCAATAGCTATAGAGAAATATTCTTGGTAAACATGCTATATAAATGTATTCCTGGGATTAGTTTGGATGAATTTGTATTCTTAGGGTATTTCTCAAGGGAAAACAATTGTTAAAAGATGGACCTTCCCTCACCAAATTTTCTGAGTGATTTAATGGACATGCATACTGTTTGGCATGTTGAATAAATCACACTGAATAACAAATTGCAGAACTCAAGGTATTCTAATCAAATATTCTCTCCATATTTTCTTTAACAATACCAAACAAATCGTAGGCCTGTGTCCTAAACAGTCTGTGAAAATTTGCTTTTTAACTGAAAGTAAATGTCTAAGTTGTATAAACATTAAGCGGAAGAAAAACCACAGACTAGACAGTGAGTAAAGAGTTGAAAATATCGGTTTGGAAAGACTGTGATTGGATTTGTCCTTATTTGCATATAGCATTTACTTAAGCAAGGTACACGAGAAAATACAGTATGTTTTTCTAATTGATAGTTTTCTAAACTATTAGACAATAGTTTATACTGGAGAAATACTTGGTTAATAAGGTATATGAACTGTAATTTTAAATCAATCAGCATTAAGCTTCATTATCTTTTCAATTAGTGAGATTATAAGGGCAAAGAAGTGCTTCCCAATCTTTCACCTCCAATTCCTTTTTTCCTTTTTTTTCCCCCAAAACCCAGTGCTGTGGAAAATCCCTTCTGCTTTGCCCAGCTCCCCAAACCAGGTGTCAATAGAGAGGCATGACCATTGTGGTCAGGGTTTCATATTGTCTATGGCATGGAAGTGGTACCTCATGCAGGAGCTCGGACATGCACCACAGTCAGCAGAGCCTTGAGAAGGACATCCCTGTGGCTCCTCCACCTCAACAGAATCCCAGGGGGTTTCTCTTCCTTTTACCCGTGCAGCCAGAGGTAGGAAGCACAGGCTGTGCTTCTCGATTCCTCACCAAAAGTCCTGTGAGGAAGCAATAACTTGGTTAAGTGTTGCATAAAGAACATGGAAGTCTCTTCTCTGCTTACTGTTCTTCTGATACTTAATTGAGGTCCCAGAAGTAAGGGATTAATTAGCACAATGTTCAATCTCCTTTTTTCTAGGACTGCTCATACACAACCACACACAAGGGCAGATAAAGAGGAACGTTTATTTAATTGTCCAGATGAGCTCCCTGTAGGTGCAGCTGACATCACCTCAGCACATGCCCTGGGCAAATCCAAGCTCCAGGAGAGCTCCAAGAGCTATGGCAAAGCTTCCTCACAAAAGGAGTACAGATTTCTCAGTCCTCCAAGCACTGCTGCCAACCACAGGAAGAGTGTGGTGCTCCACCTCCTGAACATAACAGCACTGGGCCACAGCAAAGCACTCTGGTTTGGTGGGGGTTTTTTCCTTCCCTGCCACCAGCTGTGAGAATTCAGCAACTTGCTCAGAGAGACTCTGTGAGCAAATTTGAGCAGGGCTAAGGTTCAAACTGCAAGTTTTATGTGGAGGTTAACTGTGCAGCAACATTCTTATAGACAAAGCACTGAACTGGTAGATTGTGATGATGCTTTTCAGTGTATCACCTGTTAATTTAAGTGGTAGGAGTGTATTGATGCCTTCTTTTCCCATATGCAGTACATTTTTCTTCTATCCCACCTTAATTAACTACCTACATGCTTTATCTATTGTCACTTCAGGGACAGGGTATATTGATTTTACAGACGGGGGAAAGAAAAGTGTCATGTGAAGGAGCTTCTAAAGGATAAATGTAGAACAGGAAACCCAAAGAGACTATTTAAAAAACAAAAAAAACCCACACAACAGTACATGATACGGATATTTTAGAGCTTTATTTAAAGTTGTCTGAACAGGTTGTGGAGATATTGGAGATGTATTTGCAATCTGCACAGCTCCACTTAGTGGTCAACAATATCCAGACCCTTTGCCATAGATGTTTTAATCCTTTTCAGTTTAGCAATGCTTAGGCTGAGTATAACCAACCGTGGCAAATCTCTGTCCTAATGCACAGGGCCGATTACTGAGGGAGAATAAATAATGCTACAAGACACAGCAAGTTGTATTACTGGATGGATTTCATTAATCAGTGTTTGCACTTTGCTTTTGTTTCTTTTCAAAAGCACTTCCCCAAAATGAATGTGCTGGCAGATTATATTGTAGCACAAAGCCAACTTCAAGTGCATATCTGTTGATTCTCCCAGTAGCAATTTTTTACTGTGAAGGCTGCAGAAAGAGAGTTTTGTTCATTATATTAGAAAAGAGAAACACACTGGGGAACCCAGCTATCCAGTGAAGCCATCCCATCCTTAATATCTGAATTACATCCTTGAAGTCTACCCTGGGACAGTACCCTGCCACTGTATCTTTTGGTCTTGGTGGTGCTGGGATAATTAAAAAAAAAAAAGAAAATCATAGGTGTTTATAGGCAATGAGAAAAAGAGCTAAAAAAAGTCAACTGTATAACTTGTTTCCCTGTATCACTTAATCAGCTTTTATAGGTCACTCAGCTACTGAAATTTAAGGCAAAGATTTACTGGAAGAAATCAAAAGAAAGCAGCAATTATAGCAAAAGCAATGCCCCAAGGTATATTCTTTCCTTTTTTTTACACTAACATGCCTTAGTTGTAGAAGTCTGTGGATGAGAACTGACATTAGGAAAACAATTAAGATAATAAATGAGTTTCTAAAGGAACAGATAAAAGCTCATTCAAGGTCTTTAAAGATCCTGTTTCAGAGACAACCATTAGAAACCCCAGAGTGGGAGAGCAGAAAGCCCTTTTGTGCTCACCTGGGGCTTTCCTTCAGGCCAAACTCACCACTCTTGTGCAGAATAAATCGACTGCCTACAACGCTTAATTTTTAAAAATTTGCATATGTAAATATACAACTTTTTTCTTTAAAAACATTGCACATATTCTTAGTAACTTTTTCACTTTTATTTGAAATCCACTGTCAACTGTTTCCAAATATCTTTTTAAGGCTTCCTTGCTAACAGTGACACTATTCCTTAGCTACTGATTTAAAGTGCAATGGAACAGTCTTTCAAAACCTTTAAGTCTGTTCCTTTGAGCTCTCTGTTTGTAAACAGTGCAGTGTTTTTTCTCAGTGCCATAAAAATACGTCCTAAATAATATAATAAAAATATTTTGTTACATCAAAATACATAAAAACCCTATCAAAATTCCTGGAATCAGCAGAAAGAGAGCAATGGCAAACTCTGTAAATTTTTACAAAGCTCTTTCACAAGGATTATTTTGGAGATGAAGCGAAAAACATGGTATTTTTTTTTCAACTGTAAATACTATCCGTGTGCCCATCCAAATCTCCTCTGCGTTGTGTGCTCTGAGCCAGGATCAGGGGTGCCAGGCTTTGAAGCAGAATTACAAAGCATGTGGCTGCTTTCAGAGGGGAGCAGGGGGCGGGCCTGGGCATTGTGACTGGGAGGGTACTGCTAATGCCATTAAGGGAAGATTAGAGGGAGATTTGTTGTCTTCTGTAGTGAAGGGAGATAAAAATGCAGAGCCTGAGTCGACTCTGGCTGTTTTACAAAGTTATCACAATGATGGCCTGCCCCGGCTCTGTGGAGAAATGCTTGCAATTAAGGAGAGTGTTCCATTGTTAAGGTTTGGTATAAAGGTGCATACTCTCTGTGAGGGGGTATTTGCAAATACTTGAAATGGAAAATTCTTTCAGAAAAAAAAAACTTAGCTTAACTTGAAGTGTTTCCCACTCTGCTGATAGTAGCCAAATCACAATGAAAGAAAAGTTAGAAAAGAGCCCTCTGGTTAGGATTGAAAGCATTTTAACATTTTCAAATGAAATTGTTGCTGTCTGTACTTTCACCTTGTTTGTGGGTGGTTTTTATTTTATTTTCTCTTTTATTTATGAAGTGAGTTTACAGTGAAAATATTATGGCTGATGTAAACGAATAGTTCAGGGTCTTTTTTTCCATTGAGAATTTAGTATGTGGCATCGTTTATTTCTGAAATGGAATTTTAAAAATCTGTTTGGCAAAACAGTTCTTATTCTTGTGAGTTTCCCAGTTGACATTAAGAGTCAACCACTAGCAGAAGAGAAGTTTTGTAAAGCTGGCACTGGGTAAGCAAGAGTGGAACAAAGGAAGAAATGACATCTCTGGGGTCGAGCAGAGCAAGGTTTCAAAGAGGCCTCGTTTAGCCAGAATTTGTTCTGCCTCCACCAAGGCATTCATTTTATGCAGTTACAAAGACCTCCAATATGTGCCCTTTGTGCAGTCCATGAGGTGGTAGAATGTACATGTAGAATAATGTCCACATAACCTCCTCAAAATGTGTCACCTGAGGAGTTGTGTGTGTAAGACAATCATCTTTCATCAGGCACGGAGACATCTGTGCACCTTTCAGGAACTTTGGAGGGGCTGTTTTTCCTGTTTCCAGATATGGCCAGAGGACTATGGTGGTAGTGTTGTTCCTGTACCTCATGGCCTGGTGGTTTCCTGCAGGACAGCAAGCCTGAATTTTATGAATTTGAACCTTATTCCTGTGGCTAAGGGGATTTGAATATCTCCCATCTTGAAAAAAAAGCTGCATCAGAGTGACAGTGTTGCCCTTCTATAATCTTCAGCACAATGACATTTATGGAATTAGGATTGTAATTTAGCTGAGAAGTGGCATCAGGAGGTCTCTGGGCCAGCCTCCTTCTCAAAGCAGAGGCAGCTATGAGCTTGGACCGGCCCTTGAAAAGTCACCAAGGGTGGAGGCACAACCTCTCTGGGCAGCCTGCCCTGCTGCCTCACTGTCCACAGGGCTTACTTCCCATCCAGCCCGACCCTGCTGTGTTTCAGTGATGTCCTGGTTGCTTTGGCACAGCACTCTTGGAAAAGCCTCTCTCTGGTAACTTCTCCCTCAGCACTGCGAGCCCGCTGTGCCCTAATGCTGCCCCACCCCAGGCTGAGCAAGCCCAGTTGGCTCAGCCTCTTCCACATGGCAAGAACTGGCTATTTTTTTTGGTTCTCCACTGAATTCCCTCCAGTTTATACAAGTATTTCTTGTACTTAGGGACCTAAACTAGGCACAATTGTCTAATAAATGATGACGACTAAGGATAGGGTGAGAGGTTTGGAGTATGTTAAGAGGCTACAAAAGGCATCAAGAAGTGACTAGAGTGACGTGCTCTGTTGTTTAGAATTGGATTAAGATGCTTTCTTCAAACAAGGGGTTCAGACCACTCATGCAGAAGGGAGTTCATGTCTCGTACCTGCAGTAAGTAGCGATATTTTCAGTAAGCAGAGAGCTTGCTTTGCTTTGCTTTTGTTCTCACTGCCTTTGTTGGGAATGTTTGGGTGTATTCTCTGGCGTCTTTTGCTAGAAGATGCTAAAAGCTCAGGATATCTACTTTGTAACATTTATATGGAGTCTGTTTTTATCTGTTTCATAAAAGCATATTCCAATGCAATGGCTTGTAATCAGCCCTAAGACTTCAGGCTGGTTAATTCAGTGTGATTTGATTAATACATTTTAGGGGCAGACTGACGTGATAGAGTGATTACAGCCATCCAGCAGGGTTTGAAGGCCAAGCTTACTCATCTGTAATTTTATCTCATTAGAATAGCTTTACAAATTAGATTTTTTTAATAAAGTTCTTGAGAGCATTAGAATTTCTTTATTTGCCACTGTAGTGTATTTTATGATTTTCTTTTCATGGCTTCACTGCTTCATATTAATTCCTTTGCCAGTGTGGAATACACGCAGGGAAAAATTTGTTTCCTATGTTAAGGTGAGGGAAGTGTCTGAAATGACAGCAGAACAAATTATATGCCACAATTATTTATTTTGTTATTTTGTTGCTTGTGAAATGACCAGCCATGAAATACTACCTGCTGCTGAATGACTGGGATGTATTCCAGAGTTTTGAAATAAATTTTTACTTTCTTATAGAATATTTGTTTTTACCCTGGGGCCCCGGGCAGGTACTGAAAGATCATTTGGTGCAATAGGCACATGTCTGTGTCCCTAAGATGTATTCAAATTGTATGACAATTAAGCACCTTACCAACAGGTGCTTTTGAAATCTCAGAAAGCACCAAGCTGAGACTCCTAGCATGTAAATTCCTTTCAAAATAGCACTTGATGTGTTTATGTGTTGAAATTTATGGAAAAGTATGCAAGGAATGGTTTGAGGACTTCAAGCTGTCTACACTTGCATTATCTTATGTTCCAGAAGGTATCAGAAAAAATAAAGTTCATAAATACTTTGAATAGTGTGGACATCTGCAGTTGGACAACTCCATTTTTCTTGGGAGCACTTGAGCACGATTGCTGGAGGCTTGAATTGTGGAATTATGTAATCTTGTGTTTCCAGGCAGCACTGTGTGCAATGTAACTGCCTAATGATCAGTCAATGGAGTCATTACACCAGTACACATTATTATGTTCTTGGTGTGTATAATGTCCAAAACTGTTTGGATTTGCTTTATTAAAGTGCTCTTGCTTTTCTAAGAGGATTGCTCACTCATTGGGGTGAGCTTGGGACACCCCAAGTGATGCAGTTCAAGGTTGTAAAACAGAAATGGTGTGAAACAGTTGTTCTCAACAAAGTGTCAAATATTAATGCCTGTAGTTTTTGCCATGCAAGGCCTCTCAAAATCAGGACCATCACTTGTTTTATTTTATGTAAAACGTCTGACACATGAGGCTGTGATGCATCACATGCTAATGCTCAGGTCAGGAGACTTGGCAGGCTGTTTTTCCTTGAAAGGGAGGGCTGGAGAATACTATACATGATTGCTGTTTGTTCAGTAAAGTTTTCAGTTTTCCAATTTATTTACTTTCAATTTTGGTTTCAGTTCATTTAACCTTCAGAAAACATTTGTGCTGTCTGCTGCTTACAAAAGGAAGGCTGTAGCAGCCCCTTGCTGCATTTATCTCTTGCTGTGGAGCTCTGGTGTCTGCGGTAATAAATGTATCCGTTTGAAATAGAAGTGATTAAGTGCTTGTTGAAATGTCTTCCGGAACAAAACATTAGCTTTTGCTTTCAAAGGGCAGATATTGCAGCAGATAGCACTTAACCTGGCCAAGGACAAAGTGTTATGTTTAAACATCCCTTTTCTGCCTCTTTCTGGGAAACAGCAAGGATATCTGCATTCAAGCACTTCCATTTCTTAATACATCAAAACAAGTATCTCTCCAGACCTGAAAGCAGCATTGTTGTAACCATTGCTTTTTTTAAAAACAGCTCACCCATTCTACCAATTTGCTGTGATTTATTCCTTTGAACTTTTAGATCTGCAAGATATAACAAAGGAAAAAAATAATTGGGCAGACACTGGTATTTACACACTAGACTTGTCTTTAGATGTGTGGGTTCATCTGGGTGTACCTTTCTGAACTCAATCGAGTGACTAAGTGCTATATATTTTCTTAATTTGAACCTCATGGGGGTCCTCAGTAACTATGCTGATACAATCTAAATATGAGTCTCTTAGGTGAAATTTTATATTCTTAAAAGTAGATACAGACATTAAGATATTATAATATTATATTACTAAGATATTATGTATTAACATAAATATGTGAAAATACAAGGAAAATAATGAATTGTCTGGTTTTTCTATTTTAGCCATGTCTTGTTTTCAAAGAGTGTGCTTTAAGATGCCTCTATTTGCCACATATATTGTGCATGTACACCATGAGTATTTATCAGTGTTGTTTTACCTTTCATTAACTTCAGAGATGTATAAATTGCAATAATGTCCTTTTTTTCCATGACTGAAATTTTGAAACAACACCATTTAAAAACCATTCAGGGTATAACAAGCAGTCACCCGCCCATGGGTGCTAAATAATCTTTTCCTTGCATTCTGCCTTTCAGATTTGTGATAAAGAATGGCACTACTACGTGGTCAACGTGGAGTTCCCCGTTGTGACCTTGTACATGGATGGGACCACCTACGAGCCCTACCTGGTGACCAACGACTGGCCCATCCACCCGTCCCACATCGCCATGCAGCTCACAGTGGGGGCCTGCTGGCAAGGTAAGGGACAGCCAGTGACACACAGTGGAACTGGCAAGGCAGAACAGAATGTGATCTGACTTGTCTCGCTGATTGCATAGTAAATAAATTGCTGACAGGTTGATGGGATAAAACCAGAAGTAAATGCGGAGTTGTTAAGGAATCAAGTTCAAGGATAAAATGGACAGGCCTTGCATTTCCATGCATGCTTTCACCTAAAGAACTATTGAATACAGTTTGTCATTCAGTGTCATCTTTCTCTTTTGTTTTCACTGCTTTTGAGTTGTTTCCCTTGTTCTCCAGCTTCAAGCAAACTAAATACTAAAGAACTTCAGCTATCTCTTTTCAAATTTCTTTCACAACTCATGGTGCAGTCCTGTGCTCCTCACGTTGCATGGATATTACCAGCAATTCCAGTAGTTTAATTGATTCACCCTGTTCTAGACCAGAGGTAAAAGTGAGAGTAAAATAAAACTAAAAGTCCCACCCCCTGAGCTTGTCAGCTTTTGGAAAGTTGCCTCCATTACTGATTTTCTGCTTACACACTGTGTCTTGTTTTCACTGAAGACAAAGCATGAAGTGAAGCAAACTGTATAAATAGAAAAAATGGTTTAACATTAATTGTGGTTCTTCCCCACTCTTTAATGTTGTCTCACTTTCTCCATTATTATCTTCTTTGTCAATTTGATCTCTGCTCATTTACAATACAGTATCTGCAAAATTTGGACATCTTCATGGCAGAGCTGTTCAGTGTAAATAGTACTAGAAGCAAATCCATCTGTTAGACTGTGAACACTTCAGGGTAAAGATCCAATCTCTACTTTAATGACAATATGCAGAATGAAGCCACACTAATCTTGGAAAGAAGATTTGATAACTTTAGAATATTGATCACTGAGATGGGTATTATGAGAAGCTAGTCAGCAGGACATTAATCCCAGATATTTGGGAAAGCGTAGACTAATTCTGGTCTGACTGGTATTTGCATGTAGCTTTCTATCTCTTAGATGATCTTTTTGTGCATTGGAGTTTCTCATTGATGTTTAACATAGAATACATTTAATTTTACTCTAAGGTTAGTATTCTAAGTAAATGCTAGTGTTTTTTGTGCTAAAAACACATAGTGAAATATCTTTCAAACTTTTCCAAAACCAAAACTTTGGTTTGGCCAGTAGTTTGCTGGGATGAACAGTTGACAGATATAAATTTGACATACATGAATTTTCTTTTGCTTGGGCATGGTTGATTTTTTCCTTACGTAGTATTGGTGCAGTACTTTTAAATCAAAGTCCCAGAGTTAACAAATGCAAATGTCATTTGTAAATTCAGGTCTTTCCAGACATGAGCAAATGCCATAGAGGCTGGGAATAATCAGTGTTGCCTTCTGAAAAATCAGCATTTCTCAGTAGCTGTGCTAAAAAAATTTTATTTTTATCCCTTACTTCATATTTATACCAGGTCCTTCTGCATAGGACTATTACTTCTGTCCCTTACCTTCTTTCATTCCTACATTGTGTGTTTAGCACTCTCTAGTAGCAGTCCTTAGTGTTTTGGGGTTTTTTTTCCTAAAAGTCTCAGCATTGGTGGGAATCCACTCCTCAGCCCTCACCTGAATCTCATGTTCACCATGGCACAGATGCCAACTTTTGAGACCTGTGGAGCAGTGTCTGTGCCAGCTTTGCCACAGTGCTGCAGCTGAACACAGCAATAACTGTCTTGCCTTTGCACCTCTGTCTCCTTATCTCAAGTTGTTAAAGAAGGAATTAAGGCAAAACTTCTACAGGCTCACAATACCTTTAAAGCACAGACTATATTTAGTATTTAAGCTGTTAAAGAGATAGAAAGCTGCAATTGTTTTCAAACATTTTTATCTTTGACTTGAATAATTCATTAAGCAATGAATAACCATTCAGGATACGATTCTTCTTCCTCTTTGGTGAAACACTTGATTTAAACTACTGAAAACGCACCTATTGCTGCTCTTAATATTTACTGCAAGATTATGTTATTGCTCTTTTAATAGTGAGAGAATTGGAACTCATCAAAAGTAGAAACGAATCTTCCACCTCATGAAAATGTCAAGATTTAGCTAAGATAGTGTGTTAAAGACTCTGATAAACTGTCATGTGTCAGGCAAAAAGATGAACTTTTAATGCTTATGTGAAACAAGATTTCAAGATACTGCTTTTGACAAAGCTTATCTTTTGATAAGTTTGTTTTGATCACCTCAGACTATTTTAAATGAAAGGTGTGGAAAGTCACTTTGTTAGTAGGATTCAGCACTTTATTTCTGTCTGTGAAATTGTAATTATTCAACATATAAAACTAATCTATTCCATTCAAAAACATTAATTTTTCAAAATCCATATATTTCAAGAAAAAGGGGCTCTATCAAATAAGTCCCTTAATTATATAATTTGGCTGTAAATACTTTCTGTGAAACTGTTAACTAAGTCTACTTAGGATAATCCATTTTGGCCAGTAAGAACAGTTGAAACATTTACAATTTCAAAGCATTATGAAAGTGCTTAACAACAATCTATGATTTATTTCAGTAAAATTTTGGTGTCATGAGCCGTTCAGGGGGCTCCTTGTTAAGAGGGTATGAGGAGTTCCTGGCTCTGGCTGGCCCAGACCTTCCCTTTCCATCAAAGCACTGGCACAACAGGAACACAGAACACAGCCTGGAACTTCTCTCAGAAAGGGCAGGACCTATTTTCCTGTCTTTACTAAACCATTTTGCAGTTCTGAGTCCACAGCAACCGTTTGTCAAAGTCAAATTATTTGAAAACAATCTCAACTCAGACAACTAAATAAAGCAGAATAAATAACATTCCCTTTTTTTTTTACCACTCCAATTCTGACTTGCTTACAGCAAAAAGTCAGTCATTGTGACTGTGGGGCAGATTAAGAACTGGCAGGGAGCAGGAAGAGTGTGTTTAGAGGACAATGACAAATCAAGGACAAGAAGAATTCTAATTTGCTCTGTTAGCAGTAGTAGGAAAATCTGTTACTGCTGTGAGGGGTTTACCCTTTCATATATGAATATTTTCAGTTCTGCTCTGGAAACTGGGATTGTTCTGCTGTTTCTTTAGGAGCCTGAGTATCCTCCAGCTTATGGCACAAGTAACTCTCTCTGCCCTGGTGTTTTCATCACTTACACTGGTGCTCATCCTGAGGTTGCATAGTGAGTACCCTGCTTGCACCTCCTTCTTGCCTTTTCCAGAGTTATGGAAAGAGAATTCTTTTCTTTGAGATTATTATTTCCTATTATTAATATTTCAATGCCTGAGTAACTGTTTTCTGACTTTTATAGCCTTGTTTATAGCATCCATTATGAAAAGTTAGGTTAGTTTTTATTTCTACCTTCAGCTGTTGAAGTGAAATATAAAAGCAGTTTAAGTTCAGTGCTGTTCTCCTTGCCATAACATGAAAACAAACCAAATGTGCAATCTCTCAGGCTTATGTGATATATCTAAACTTTAGCTTATGATATGCTCACTGTGTTTTGGTTGGTTTGGTTTGGTTTTTTCAATGTCACCATTTGAGGTGGAACAGGCAAATCTCTCCTACGTTTTTACCCTTGTCTTGGCAGTGTAAAAACCATGCCTGATTTCTTCATTCCTGATTTCGTGCAAAATTCCTTTAAATAATGTGAGTCGAGTGCTAGGACTTTGCTAAAGAAAGGGAAAAATTGCCTTTTCCTGAAGAGCAGAGTCCTGGAGATATGCAGAAAGTGAAGATGGTTGAAGAGCAGAAAGCCAGCCTTTAAACTTGATAGAAGAGAATATTCCTAGGGTCTGTCAGGCACTGGGGAAAGCTTACTGCAGTCACCCAATTACCTGAAACCAAGCCTGGGGAATAGTTCCCAGCTCTAATGACTCATTGGGCATGAGGAAAGTTGTGCAGTTTGTTCTGGTGTAATCAATATGAATTTTATCTAATTAAAATTAGGTGTTATGGATGTTATTGTGGTATAATCTTCCTTTTTTAATTTAAAAACTTTGGTTCTTTCTTCAGGGAGCTTGTTAAAGGGAAGATCTAAGCAGACCTACCTTGTTGATTTAGGTCCTTCACAATGGTTAGCACAGAGTGAATTGTTTCTTATTTCGTGTAAGTCATGTTTCATACTGCTATAATTTAGTGGAGCTGGTTTATTTGAGGGTGGGAGTTAAAGCATTATCTTTAGGCTAAACTGTTTATGTTGGTTTGGTTACGTGTGACCCAGGAGCAGTGGCAGCTAGAGACAGAAACTCCTGGACCTGTTGCAGCCCATCTCCAACAGAGTGCCAGCCTTCGTACCTGGCAAATCCTAACTCACCTCTTAGCTGTGGTTTCAATGGCAGTGAGCCTGGAAAAAAGTAATACAGAGACCAGCAAACTAAACTCCTGGTGAACTAACTGGGGGCAGAAATGAACAATTTGCAGTGCCACTACGGCTGTTCCTGAAATCAGGCCTTTCTGTACCCTGGTCCAGTTTGCCAGCTTTCTCTGCAGGTACTCAGGGTTAAGTGTATGACTTAATTTTAACACCTTGAAAATTTTGTTCACATCAGTGGTCTCACAGAGGATTGTCAAGGGGGTGATTTTGATGTAGGTCAGGTTATTTAAGGCCAAGTGCTGTTCTACTTCTAATAGTGAAAGAAATTTTGTGGCAAAATCGCTCTTTCTCAGAGTATCTAAAGGACAAAATTGACTTGATGCGTGTGTGCTTCCCAGAGCAAAAGGGGACACATGGGAAGAGTGACCTGGCCCTGTCTCAGAGCCCCCACCTCCCTGAATGGATGTTAGAAGCAGACAGGGTCCATTGGGATAGGAGGGAGCTGTCCCAGGCTCAGCTTTGGGTCTCATTACTTATTCTCTTCTTCTTTAGCAATACAGAGACTTTAGCTTTGCCCTTCCAGCTCAGGATTCTCAAGATCTTTTCACACAATAAAGAGGGAACACAGTTCTGCAGCGGGAAGTGGAGTTACCCTTTCCCTGCAAGGATAAAGTGTGGTATCA
The DNA here is from genome assembly GCA_035222235.1 of Margarornis squamiger. Classification (NCBI taxonomy): domain Eukaryota; kingdom Metazoa; phylum Chordata; class Aves; order Passeriformes; family Furnariidae; genus Margarornis; species Margarornis squamiger. The sequence goes on from JAWWTY010000010.1 coordinate 25,614,634, forward strand.
AGAGGGTAGACGATATTTCCTCGGGTCGCTTAAAAAAATCTGTGTCACAGCAAGAATAGAATCAGACTTCCTGATCTACTGCAAAATTGCTCTTACTCTCCCTTTTAGCTTTTGCAATCCTACTTCATTCTGCTAAGCAATACAAGCAAATTGTTAGCTTATCCTGGAGCACACTTTACAAGAGCTTACCCCAGTAAGTTCTCCTCCGAGTTCATTATTTTTGATTCAGTTTATCTGAGGACACAGCAAATGGACCCTTTTACACAGTGAGAAATTTCTTCCATTACACCAGGGTTTATAGGTTCCCACTCTGATCCCTTTATTGCTATACATTTGGTGGCAAAAAGCAGACAGAAGAAGGGACCAAGTTACATGATTTGGTAGTCTAATAATTTTTTGTACCACAGGCTGAAAACAGACTTCCTCATGGCTTCTCTGAAAAGATAAGGTCTTGAGTTCATACATGGCATTTTGGGAGGGAAAGTTTATGTATCATTCCTAAAGCACTGTCAGGAAAGCAGTGACTCAAGTTAATGAGTTGTCACAAGGTTATGCTGTGGCTTGCCGTGACTGCAAGTCCGTGTTTCTAATGAAGCCACTCATTTGAGAGTGCTGGAGCCTCACAGTGTAATTGTGCTGACACTGTGCAGGGAAGGGCTTCAGCAGAGGCCTGTCAACAGGCAAACTTTGTTATCATGGGTACAGCAAAAGGCTACTGTAGTGCCTGTTTTCTAAGTAATTCCTGGTTGCTATTCTATTTTTCTTTTCTATTCTCCTGTCCTTTTCCTCTTTCCTTAACCTTGGCTAGAAACCAGGTTTCTTATAATGCCCTTCTGTGAGGTAGCCTTGTTAACCTTGTATGGCAGCCCTCTGCTGACATGGAAATCACAAAGTGCAGTCAGAGAACTCACTGTGACTCTTCAAGGCAAAAAGAAATGTGAGAGTTTTGAGTGGGAGAGGGATGAGATCAAGAACAGACAAATTGGGCAGTGTTGCAGTGGGATGTGTCACTCAACCTTGGACTTCCCCCAGAAATTAGGATATTCAACAGGTAAAGACAACCCCTACTGTGCATGTAACATCACTGGATCGTGCTTTGGAGACTGACATAGCTTGCACAAACCTGAGACCTCTCAGGAGTGATACAAGCAAACAAATTAATGCAAAAGTACCTGGACAGATTTTAATATGATGTGATGTTGAGTATCTGTGCTGGTGCTTCTGTAGGTACAGAGTGTTCCTGCTCTATTGTCTCCATCAAAATGAAGATTGAGCAGATTTCTGGGCACTTCACACATCTTTGCTGAATTTTAGCTGTAGTGGAAATACAAACAGATGTGGATGGTTTAGTTTAGGAGGGTGTTTTCTTGGAGAGCTTGATTTGCATTCAAATCACCAATTCAGCCTAGATATATGCCCCTTATTTAATTGAATTTCTGCAGGGAGCACTACACACCAGCACAGGAATGTTATTTGGAGAATAGGAATGTAGTTTTTTGGGCAATGTTAACATCACTTGGACTGCAGTCTACTCTGAGATATATGACTGTAACATTTTTCCATGATTGTCAGAATTTCCAGCAGTTCCCCTCAAAATAACAGTAATGTATTGGCTTAATTGTGAGAGATTACAGAGTTTTTTCTTATCCTGAGAAAAATTATTTTTAATACTGTAAGTTATACCTGGGTTTGATCTAAGGCTCCACTGCACAGGGATGGGTCAGCATCTGCATACTTTAGAGCAGGTAGCCCTTCGTGTTCTCTGTGCTTGTCATATTTCACATAATGCTTTAAAGCCTGAAGCTGCCTGTGTGAGGTTGTGAGGTTATGATATCTTCCCAGAGCAGGGGCAGGCTTAAATAGTGCCATGTTTGATGAGCAATTTCTGAGTAATTTTTATCTGAGAGATAGAAAAAAAAATCACACTAAAACTTTTTTGTGCTGAGAAGCTCTGGGAGTATAAAAGCCCAAGTTGCTAATTGGGACGACTCCTGAAATCTGTGTTAGGTTTCATCCTGTTTAACAGCCATTCTACTTGTCAGGGAATTAAGCCCAACTCCCTAAACTGCCGTAACAAAAACATGGCATCAATTTGGAGGCTTGGACCTGAGGACTTCAGAGCCAGAATGTCTTGCAGCTGCTCCCAGATTCACTTCAATCTTTACATTGGGACCCTGAATAATCGATTGTTCTTTAATTATCTGGCTCAGTATAATAACTACAGTCTATAGTATCTTAAAAGAATCACTTCTCAGTTGGAAATCCTCTTGATTCATCATTTCCCATGAAAACCCATTGTGCTCAGACTGCCCTGATAATTATTTGCTCATTATTAGGCTAGGGCAAAAGGCCCACAGAATCTGTAAGCTCAGTAAAGTCACTTGTTTTGACAAGCCTGATTGTTCTTTGGAGATTGGTGAGTGAATGCAAACAGCCCTTTACATCTCTGGAGTCAAACCAACAACTGTAAAATTCAATGGTAATCAAATTCTGTCACACTTTATATCAACTCAGTGCAAAATGAAAAACAGAAGTGTCATGGAAACAGGCTTTGCTTCATTAATGAATGCATCTTAACATTAGCCATGAAGTCTGGACCCTGAGACTCTTCAGTTTCCCTTTGACTCTGCCATGTTTTATCTAACAGAACCTCTTCCTGACTGGGATCAGAAGGTGTTTGCCACGTGGCAGTTCTTAACCCCCCTAAATTGTTGTTCTTCTGGCAGTCTCTAGCTGTTTATAACCTGGTGGTATGTATATTTAGGAGCATTTATTTTCCATGTGTGTAAGGGAGTCATCCCAAGTGAGCTGTCCCCAGGTAAAACATCTGCAACCTACTCATCTAGGATTAAATAGGTTGATTCCTGACTGTGCTTCCTGTTCTGGTGCCCTGTGCTGGGCTGAGGGTGAGCACAGCCACCAGCTGGGAACAGCACAGCAGGGAAGTAACACTCAGAGTGGTCAGGGGGTTATAAAGTCCCGGTGGGGAGGGAACACCCTGACCCTGGTGTAAGAGGTGTCCCTTCCTGACTGCTGCTGATATCGTGGACACTACCCATCAGCATAGCCTGATAATTCTAGTTGTCTAGATAATTGCAGCAGAGATCAGAACCAGCAGAGAAGAATCTCAGTGCAGAAAAGAGTTATTATTTTAGCAAGTGAAAAATGTGATGCACTACTTTGACAATGACTAAGCATTATAGTGAATAATTGTGTCAGTGGTTCCTCCAAATGCCTCCCACAGTCTCTTGACACCATCACTTTTCCCAGGGTTGAATTAAGGCCAAAAAGCCAACATCCATCCTCCTGTATCTGCCAGACTTTGGGAGTGGAGGTGCATGCTGGGTCAGGTGGGAAAAGAAATGCACAATTTTATCATCAAGGGCTGAATGACACTGTGGCCTCTGGTGCCCCACAACTGTGATGGTGACTGCAACACTTACATTTAAGGAATGGGGAAAAACAGTAGCTTTGAAAATTTGTCATGCAAGGAGCTGTTATGAGAATAGGTGATGTTGTTCTGTAGCGTAGTTTCAGTCTATTTTGTGTTACAGACATTAACTTAATTCCCTGACAGTAGGGAAGGTTCTGTTTTCCTCTGTTGGCCACATCATTCATCAAAGTCTTAACTACTTAGCTGTCCCCCAAGAATTAGCACTCACAGCATATTAATCCATAGCAATCAATATAAATGGAGCTGAGTGAAACACAACACGTAACACAGTTGAGGAGTAGGTTTTCTTTTCTCTCAGATCTTGCAGACATCTCTGTGGGGGTGAGCTGTATCTGAGTGGTATCCTGCTCATAAGAAAGGGCCAAAGGACCCTGGCAGCCAAAGCCCCATGAAACTTGCTAAGGCAATCCAGTTTAACTGCATGGCCTGACTCTGGATGGAAAGTAGAGATGCTGTGTAACAAAACACTGTGTCTTTCACTGCACCATGACAAAGAGAAGTAGAATAAATTTTAGGACAGTGGGATTACCTCAAGACCATCATCGCTGGAGCTCCACTTAGTTCTCTGAATTGTTGCTCCAGAGGCTTGTGTGATCTATTTAGTTCTTCATTATCCCAAAAATGCTGTTGCTTAGGCTCGGTTTGGTGTCAAAACCAAGAGATAAATTCAAAGCATCTTAAAGCAGTAAGAGTTGTTGGGAGTAGTTTATGCCTTTTTTCAGTTGATTCTTAGCATGTGGTCACTTCAGTTAACTGGGTCAAATCCAGACAGTGGGACTGAGCCTCCTCCTGCCCAGTGGAGCCAGTGGCTCTGAGCTGCCTGTCAGCTGTGTAGGGACCTGCATAGGCCTAAGATGAATCATGCTCAGGGTCAAAGCATCTCTATTTGAAAAATCAGTATTTAGAAGAATTTTGATAATCTGTAAAACTATTGGTATCAGTATTAGGTACCGTTATGCACTGTGTTTGGACATTGCCATGTTCATGCTGGATTAAATATATTCATACTCATTTAATCTTGGGAGCTAAGAATTTTAGAGTGACTAGGATTTGGAGATTGGCCATCCTCGCTAAATTTCTGCCCACTGACAAGCTGAGGTCAAATACTCAAAGAATATCAGATTGCAGAAGCAGAAGCAAAGACAGCATTCAAACATACTAATATAGTAGAACCAAGTATGAATAAAACATTCTATCAAAGCTAGAAAACAAGATTTTCGAAAAATGGCTTTAGGCCATTCCTTCAATCTTAGCGTGAGTTTTGGGTTTTGCTTCCCAATTTTATTGCATTGGATTTTGTCCATTTGCAATCTAATAATTACTGGCAATTGGAACATCAGCAGCCAGCATCCCCCACTGAGCTGCAAGAGTCTGAAATGCTGAGATAGAAGAATATCAAAATATCAACATGCTGCAATTACAAGCAGCTGTGAGAAAAGTCAGATATAATGACTTCTGTTCACCTTCGAGGTTTAAATTGGCAGGTATATAATTTTGTCTTTAACACTGGTAAAAGGTGCTTATGGAAGGCTTATTTAGCAGTCTGTTTTTTGTAATAAAGAGTGAGATAGTGTTCTGTCTGTAAGAGCTCTTGTTTTTTTCCTGTGGAAAAAAACAGTGTTCACACTGCCCTGGGTGAGCAGGAATGTCCTGTGCTTTACACATGATGATGAGAAGAGCACTAGGTTATGGTTAGTACTTCTGATAACAGCAGAAGTTGCAGGAAAAGCAACAGGAATGATCATAGTCTGCAGCGTTAGGTGGAAAATGTAAAGGAAAGTCCTTGTTTAGCCTGGCAGAGGAAAAGGGATTATATGGTTACATTTTGACAGCTCACATTCCCTATTAGGAATAACATCCAACTCTGAGGATCCTTAGCCATAGCTATGGATTGTTTGGGGAACCTCTCTCTTTGGAAGAGTTTAGAACAGCTCAGGCAGTTCTCAAGAATGGATTAAGCACAGCTGTTGATGTCTTGGAGCTGGGGACAGCCTGTTTCATCCCCCAGTGTCCCTCCAGGCTCCATCAGTTGCTCCAGTGCAATTGTCCTAGCCCAAATCTCCCTGCCATGACCATGGCCATAGCTTTGCAGTTTTTCTCTACTTGCACAATGGGAGACTGGCTACTCCCAGCTATTTTCCACTCACATTTTCTTGAAATACCTATTTTTTAATTTTATTTTTTTTAAATAGCAGTTGATAGCCTCTCCCAAACAGAGATTACCACACCTCCTTTTACAGTCCAATATCAATCTATGCACCTGCACAAAACCCAGCCTTATTCCTGTGAACAGGGTAAGTGTGTAAGCCTGTTCTTTAAAAGTTCACTGGTTTTGTAGTGCCTGTATTTCCTGAGCATTTTAAAAGCTTATTCCTGGAAACACTCATATTATCTTCCATGCTTTTATGTTGGTGGTTGGACAGATGACTTTAAATAAGAATTATACATCTCCAAAATGGTAATACCTCCTTGTACACCTGCATTTTTTAAAAGTGTGGCTTGGGCACAGTGAATACTCTGGTGTATTTAATATGGTTTATGGGCAATTACTGTATCATTGCAAGCAACCTGGCAGTGTAATTGTAAGTGCTTTGTCAGTGATACCAGAGAAGAACTAGTCCAAAGCGAAAGAGCAACCAAAATCTGTCCATGCATGTAGGCACTAGTCATGCAGCTCTGTAGCTTCCCTTCAGCTGGTGTATCCAGTCCTTTACATCCATTGTAATGAGCTAATTTCACATTTAAATAAATTAGGCTATCTGAGACTGCTTATTTTTTTGCATCTCCTCCAATCTATTAAGACCTACTGGCAGACTTACTGTAGGTCTCTAAATTTCAAAGCTCCAGGATTAGTGTTGGTGTTTTAGCCCTGGAACTTGCTGTCTTCACAATTCTGTTAGTGAAGCTTCAAAGCACAGTGTGATTTCTTCTTTTTAGGGAGAGGTTTGCTTTTTTTGTAATTTTTTTTATTTTGGCTTTCGTGTTCTGTCCAGATACATTGCTGCTGTATTAGTAGCAACATGTACTTCTAAAGGCAATGTAAGGAGATGAATATAACAACATTTGGTTGAAAAGCCAATGTCCTCATAATGCACTATCTATTTACCAAACAATCATTTTGGGAAGTATCAGAAAGGCTGAACTTCAGCTGTTGCATACATGAAAGTTTCCATGATACCATTCTGTGTAATGGACAAATGAATGAGAGAGCGGAGGAGAACAATCTCTTGGGTACCTTCCGTTGGGGTCAGAAAAAGAGAGGCAGTTTATGCTGCAATGTTAGGGAAAAAAGAACAAAACCTGTCTACTTTGATGAAGAAAAAGCCTGCTTGGACACTTCTTTTCTCTCAGTACACCAGTGTAATTTTCTTCTCTAAAATATCTCAAGTGTTATGTTCATTCTGCACAGACTGGAAGTGATGATTTTCAGGCTTTTAGGTACCAGCATCAGCCTAAAGAAAGTTTGCCACTTCATCTCTATCCTAACCCAATCCACACACAAATCTCCAAGTCAAAGTTCAAGCTTGATCTAACTTGACTGGCAAAACAGATGGTTTGACACTAAGGCTGCAAACACCATAGAGATGAGTTATCTACCAATTACAAGAGCTTATCAACTGCTAATCCAATTAGTCACTGCTGTGTGGCTCCCTCAGTCCTCTCTGGCTCGAGGTAGGCAGTAATTCACATGCACTGTGAGAGCTAACACCTGCAGGAAAGACAAGCTCTAAAAATTCTCCTAAAGGAGGATGAGTAAATCACTAAATGTCCCAGGAGTAATTTAGATGCTATGATCACTGGTGCAGGCAGTCTGTAATCACGCTTTATTGACAGCTCCTAAAGATCAGTGTTCCTTTGAAGCTGCCTGGAGTGAAGGCGAACAGAGCGTGTCTGGAGAGCCCAACACACCATCCAGAGATGGCACCAAATGTGGCACCAGATGAACCTCTGTGGGCCAGGGGCAGCACTGGCAGCCCTTCAGTGCATTGGCCCACAGGCACTGCTGGAATTTACAGCGTGTCCTGAGAGACAGCTCTTTGCAGGGAGTGTGGCAGTTTGCTTACACAGAGCCATGACTGAGAACTTCAGGTACGGTGTGTTTTGGGAGAAGAAAGGCAAAGGTAAGTGATCTTGGAATGGAACACTTGCAAATACAGTCCTTAAGCATTTATTAAATTGGCATTAGGTTACTTAAATTCATTGGTGCACTTTTTTTAAGATTTTATGCTTCCTTGTACACATTTAGGAAGCTATGGCTCATCTCAGAGTTTGTTATCACAGCTTTATAAACACCTGAACACAATCCTGGAAAAACAAGAATCTTAAAGACAGGCTGCTGCTGGGTACCACCCACAACCCACAGAGACATTCCACTTCCCACAATAAATGGGATTTCAAATACACTTGGCTAAAATGGATATAAATTCTCTAAATGCGTTAAAACATAAAGTGAATTGTTAGATGTGCGGTTTGTGTATTGGTATCAATAATCGTTTTGTCTTTGCTTTCTTGCAGGAGGTGAAGTCACCAAGCCCAGATTTGCTCAGTATTTCCATGGCAGCCTGGCCAGTCTTACTATCAGGCCAGGGAAAATTGAGAGTCAGAAAGTGATTTCCTGTTTGCAGGCCTGCAAGGAAGGTCTGGATATTAATTCTCTTGAGAGTCTTGGCCAAGGAATAAAGGTGAGGGATGAACTGACATCATCTTTGATAAAACTTTAGATCTGATTTATGAAGTGGAGAGCCCAAGGTAGAGTACACACGGTACAAATGTACTCCCAGAAGCAATGTAATTTCCCATAAAATCATGCAAAGAAAAAGCAGAAGAGTAGAAGAGCTGTGACACTGCAAAGAAAAATGTTTCCATTATTGCTAAGCTAGATGCTCAGAAAGTGAGGCACTGCTGATATTTCAGAGTCTGTATGAATTACCAGCTTGTGTTCTCATGCTTATTCTGGTAGTTCTACCAAAACAGGCGTGATTCCAAAGATTTATGAAATTTTGATCTCAAGTAGTTTTAAAGCAGTGGAAAACATAAGTCCTAATGCAATAACATTGAAAAATTCAGTATGTTCAAAGAGGAAAACGTTATGGGACATGAAAATAGGACAATAAAAAACGCTGAAGTCAAGAAATTAGATTTTTAGATTTGCATATAAATCATTATCCACCTTCACCATTATCTTTACTAGGAATGCAGCACTTTTTCTAAGGTTGGAGACCAACAGACAGAGGGAAGTCCTGTTTCAGTTGACATAGAGGCCAGATTGCTTTGCATTCATTCAGACAAATTCTGTTCTTTGGATTACGTGTGTATGGCCTTGGCTATAACTTCTCTAGTGCTCACATGAGCTGCATTTGACTGATACTGTTATTAGATGACCAGTGTTTTGGGCGTACTGTGTAAACACACTGTGAAGCTCTTTCCTGGCACACAGATGCCATCCTCCAAAGGAGCTGAGCCTCAAGTTCCAGACTGGGAAGTTACTCTGCCTGCAGACTGGATCCTGTGAAGCTGCCCAGTGTGCTTTCAGGGTGGTGTTTTTCAGTGGGGAGGAAGATGCCGCTGTAACACTTGATGGAGAGAGTGCAGTGGGAGTGCCACGTGGTACCTTTTATTAGCTAAACCTTCCAGTGCACAAGATAGGAGAGTGACCTCAAATGCACTCCAATGTGTCTGGGTTGCAGTGCTGATACTTTTTCTGTGAACAAGGGCAAAAATGCAAATTGAAAGTGCAAAGGTAAAGGAGTTTTGCTGGCTCTAACTTTTACATATGCACAGAACCCCCCAAAGAATTGGTTTTTTATCTTCCTGCCAAGGACATTGTTTAAGAGTGTCACATTACTGCTTCTCACAGCAGATGACACAGGGATAGGTAAAAGCTGATTTTAAAGAGCTATGCATCCAAGGAGCAGGTAGGGATTCCTGGAACCCAAGACTATATGCCTAACAGTAAGTTCTTTGCTGACATTTTACATGAGTTAAAGCAGTGTACACTTGGCCCATGGTGCTTGAAAGTGTAATTCCTCCACCATTGCATCTGCAACTTGACAATAACTCTTCCAGTTTCATGGGCTTGGAAAAATCCCTGTCCTACCACCCACTGCTGCTCCAGCACGGGGGATTGGCTTCCTTACAGTACCAGCAGTGCACTGGGGAAAAGGAAGACCAGGGGTTGTTTTTTGCCTTTTCTTTCTTTTGAGAGCCTTCAAAACATTTTTATTTTCTGAAACACAGATGAGGCACAGTGGGGTTTTTTAAAGTTACAGATTTGCTTTTACTGCCTCAGCAAGCTCAACAGTGAGTGCCACAGCAGGAGGCAAAAAATGAAAGGAGCAGTCAGAGATAGGCGGTGGTAGGGTTTCTTTTGGGGGCTGACAGAAGGAAGCTCAGATGAAAGCAGAGCAGTTGGTCTGACCTTGCGCAGAAGATTGGAGAGCAAGGTGTTCTGGTGTCAGTAATAAACACACCTGTTGTCAGAGAGGCACGTGTGCCAGCTGCACAGCTGATGGGTTCTGGGGGGCTGCTCACATGGTGCTTTGCAGATTCAGTGTTGGCAGGCTGGTGTTGGAAGGTGTTTCTGCTGGGCAGCACATTCACCCTTTAACCACCTAAGAGGGAGCAGTGCAGCCCTAATAGTTTCTGACACGGTAGTCTTGCATGATTTCAGTCTGCAGCCTAATTTTCAGGTATCTGTAACAGCTCTCAAAAACACTGTCTAAACTGTTGCTATTTTTAGCCTTTTTTAATGAGAAAGACAAAAGTGGCTCAGACTAGGGCTTTCTCCAGTCCTTTTGGCAGCATTCCAGCTGTTGTGGCAGCTAGAGACTCCTTTTGCTAATTTTATTCTCTACTACTGCTAGCTTACAGAAAGCAAAAAGAAGTGTATGCAAGCTGTGACTCATGTTAGTTCTCCTCTTTGTTAAAAAATACCCTTCAGTGTGTTATGACCTTCTTGCACAAGCTTTAAACCCAGCCCTCCCTGTTCTGTTCGACAGAGAGCCCTGAGCTTCGTTCTGTTCTTCACAGTCTGTTTGATCTTTTGCTTTTTAACCTTTCTTGTTGTAAGGCAGTGTAGACAGACGTTGTCTGTATATAATAGAAAGTGTTCATATAATCAATATCCAGCTTCAGGAGGGGACTACACGTGAGAGAAGGGTGCATTTCTTTGTTTCCTGCTGACAGCAGTGGGGTATCAAAAAAGGGAGTTAAGCTGGTTTTCTCTGCAATGCAGATGGTTTGCTGAACCAATTAACAGACAAAAAAATGGAGTCACGATTAATTATGATGAAGATAAAAATCAATCATTTGCTGTGGCACAATAGTAGCAAAGTTTCTTGGTCAGCAAGGCCGTTCTGTGTTCGATGTGATGGACTGGAGAAGGCTCAGGGCTACAGGAGCAGCCGTTGCCTTTGCAGGGTTTGTTGGCTGAAGCAGCAGCTCCATCTTAAATCCTGACACCCTTATTGATCATGAGACAGAACTGAGAATCCCCTTTATTGTGCCTGACGTTAATGAAGATGTAGAAGGCAAATGTTATAATTGTTTTGTTCATTCATGTTGAAATATATCTCAGAAAGGTAGCCCAGGGTAAAGCCATAGTGAAAGCAGCCAAAATACACCTCTGCATGCTAGTCTGGTTCAAGCCAATGTTTTTATATGGGAGATGTCTTTAACCAAAAAAAGATTACATGCTAATAATAATCATGGTGCTAAATTAAGGGTTTGAACTCTGTAGAGTTCAAAAATATACAGTATTAGAAATTTCTGCAGAAATAGTATCAGCAAAGTTGAGAAGGCAGGGCAAATTGGGATTAATTTACTATAAAATTAGTTATAACAACAGTTATTCAGATATGAAATAAATGACTGATACATGTTTGAGGGAACAACATGTGGTTTCAGCCAACCATAGCTACTAAGATTTTTTTTCTTAAATAATTAGATTTTAAACTTATGTCTGGGCAATATTCCTTAAAAATGTCTTTATTTTGTACTCAGTACCTGGTACTTTAAATACTAATTATATGCATTTCTCCTAGTATCACTTCAACCCTTCCCAGTCAGTCCTTGTCATGGAAGGAGATGACATTGAGAATATAAATCAAGCTCTCCGAAAGGTCTCATACATCAACTCCAGACAGTTCCCTACTGCAGGCGTTCGACGTCTCAAAGTCTCATCGAAAGTCCAGTAAGTTATACTTCAGCTGAACTGATTAGATTAGGAGCATTTTTAGTGAATTGCTTTTTTCTTTGGTCATGTAAAATGAAGAATTTTGGCTAAATTAAACTGATAAATCATACCGTTTGCTTATTGAGCATAAAGGATTCATTTAATTTACTTCTATGCCAATTTGTGTGGTGGTTTTCTTTTGATATTATCCTTTTAAGAAACCTTTCTTGTTAATGCAATGTAATTGCATTCTGTTTATAGTTTGCAGCATGAAGTCTGGACTGAACAATACTTGCATCTATTGCATTCTTATTTACTTTCCATTTTAAACATTTATAGTTCCTTCTGAGATATGGAGAGCTTTTTAAAGCAGGCTTATTACATGTAAGAGAACAGTGTTTGTAGCTTTACTTGGAATAGTCTGTCTGCATCCTCTTATGTGTGCTGTCACTGCAATACTCATGGTGGGTGTTAAAGAGGACTCTGTGTCCTTCCATTTTCATGCAGCACTAGTGACAGAACCTGCTCAATAATATTTAGAGTTCTACCCCTGGGCTCCCCTGGGGCATGTCTTTGGTCCAACAAGTCAGACAGAGCAGGGAGAGCAGGTCTGGAGTGACAATAACTATCAGTTCTGCAGCCTCTCACCTGCTGAGGGCACAGTTGTCACCAAGTACCACGTTCAGTCCAGTGCCCTGGGCTGGCCACAGGGTGTAGGGCATCTTCTGCTACAGTTTCACTGAAAGCAGCCCGGTTTGCACACTCCGAGGCTGGCCCAAGCCCTGTGCCAAGATAAAAGAAGATAGAGTTTGTCAGGAGATTCACTTCCAAAGAACAGTGCTGATTCACATTGAAATGCTGGTATAGGAACTTTTTGTTCCCTGCAGATACTGCAGAGTGCCAGAAAGTTCATGGTGGGACCAATGTAAATGGATAATTACAGTGTCACAGAATATTAGGCCCTTTTAATCACACATGACAAAATAACCGTATTATAGTCATTAGATACCACTTTCAGAATTTAAAATTAGGTTCACTGTAGTTGCTATCACCTAATTACTGTTTTCAAGCATTCACTACTTTGTTAACTGTCAGTTAAGCATCAAAATATTTTTCTCATGCCCTTATAAAAGGCTGAGTTTGTCCCTCCATAATTTCAGTAGTTGTGAAGGTGGGAGGGCTGAGAGGAACAGAGCTCTTGCAAGTGCCACACACCTCTGATGTGCCATGTGTTCCATGCAGTTAATGAATAATATATTTTTTCAGATGTTTTGGTGAAGATGTCTGCATTAGTATCCCAGATATAGATGCCTATGTAATGGTGTTTCAGGCCAATGAGCCCAAGATTACAATAAGGGGGATGGACCATTTTGCTAGACCAGCTGCACAGTTTGAAGGTGAAAGAGGTGTTATTTTGTTACCTGACATCAGGATTGTCAGCACAGTCACTAAAATGGAGCATCCAGTGGACTTACAAGAACATGACAGAGGTTTGTGACTTTCTTTTAAATGTTATTACTTACTCTCTAACATGACCCCTCATATTTTTTAAAGGATAGTGCAAACAAGTCACGCAAAGGAAATCACACAGATTAATTTAGGCAATGTTAGGCCACAGTAATGCTGTACTGAAGAAACTCAATTAAATACATTGAAAAATGTGTTGAATAGTGGCAGATCAGAAGGTGCTTCAAAAAAACCAGATTTTATATTTAGTGTCTCCCCTATTTCAGAATAATTCCTTTCCACTCCTTTTCCTATTCTGTTGAATAACATATTTTCGTTAGAATCTCTCTATTTGTATCAAAATTTTGTTAATTGTACTGACAAAGTGAGAAGCAGTAATTGCCTAATAGTTGAATGTTTAGACTGTTCTTATGTTTTCAGCTTGTGGATGATACTTGAGAAAGTAATCTCATGCCTCAGCTTCCCCCCTGTAAAATGTAAATATAATAATTTAAAAAGGTGTTTTTCAATGATGAACGTTTATTCTAATGCTGAGCAATGTGTGTATTACTATTCAAGGCTGGGTGAATGTTCAAAGGTATGTCAGGTTTAAAATAATTGTCTATAAAGGAATCTTTTGGGATGATTGTGTGCCAGGAAAATGAAAAGGCTGGTATTCTGAGGAATCATTCTAAACAGTATTTGTTGGACTAGACTAGGCAGTAACTAGATGTACAGCTCAGGAAAAGATAAAATCAGTAATGATTTACAAGTTTAGAGGCATGGATTCCCTGAAGCCTGTAAATTTGAATTGGGACTACATTTTTGGGTAGGTTCCAGCAGCTCGGAGAGCCCAACTCTGTAGCAGGAGTTGGGAATCTAGGGCACAAGGCTCTTCTGTCTGTGCCTTCATCCCCTACACCCTCTAAATGAGATGTGCAAAATGAGCAGGAAGTTCCAAGATTGCAGTGTCTGTGTCTGCAGCCCTCAGGGAGCTGCTTAAGCAGCTTTGCCACACACTCTGTGCTAAGTTGATCAGAGAATTTAAATGATAATTTGATACGCTACTCTTTTTCCAGTGCCAGAATTATTTTTTTACTCGTACATCCTGAAGCACAGTCAGTTTATAACTTAACTTCTTTAAGTCACACAACACAGGATCTTCCATTTATGATAATATCCTGCTCGTGGATAGATGGCAATGACTTTGTAATGCAAATTCTTTATGGGCCAGAGAGTGACTGAGAGAATCATCCAAGCATAGATATATTTGATGTGTATTTCTCCAGTTCAGTTTTCCTTGAGAAAAAAGTGAATGTGTGCCATCAATCTGGTATTGATACTGAAAGCCAGAATTGTTTACATGAATTTATTTCCAAGATCAAATTTCAGTTTTCTACTTCCAGTGATGCTCTTGGATGCCTTTTATTACAGAGCAGTATATTTTCTGTCTATCTCACTAGGTATTTGTAGGCCTTCATCATTATGGCACCTGAACAGACAAGACATTTCTCTTGATTTGTTTTAAGTATCCTGTATTTAATATCAGCAAAAAACAGTTCAGACATCTTTGCAAAAATTGAAAGCCCTGATGCAGAGCACATGGAATGACTGAGCTGTTCTGTCATCCTTTATCTTTTCCTGCTCTTTTTCATGGTATGTGCCATGGGTTCACAGCTGAGAAGCCAGTGATAGTAGAGGAAATGCTCCACAACTTGGATTTCTGTGATGTTTTGGTCATGGGCGCAGAACTAGATCCTGAACAAGAGTGTTTAGAACTGGATCGTGTGGAGCTTCAAGGAAAACATCTGGATGCCACAAATTCCACAGCAGGATATTCAATCTATGGTACGTTCATGGAATTTGCTTTCCCTTATTTTGTCACACCTATTTATATTATTGGAATGAAAGCACTAATATGTAAGAAATTAGATACTCCAAGAGTAACTGTATCTTAAAAAGTAGAGGCACTTCTTGATCTCTGGGTGTGCTGTGTTTATCCTTTGGAGTCTCAGCATCCCTCTTGCTACTCCCCAGATAAGGAAAATGGCATCACTGCTTTCTTTAAATGTGAGGTTCTTGTGGACCGTCACTGCTGGTAACTCATTGGCTACTTTGTTCTGTTTACTGAGTAATTTATTCTGTATCTTTGCTGTTGTGTTTGTCCCTCTCCATTATGGACTTCATTCACTTCCAAGCACTATTCTCACATAGCCCAGGATCAGCCAGAGGCTCTATCAGGGAGTCTTGGATGCTCTGTCATTTCCAGACTGCTCTGCCCAGTTCTGTATTTCCCGTGAGCGTTTGATCTCTCCTGCATTGCACAGAGCAATGTTACAGAGTGTCCCTGCCGTGCCCCCTGCAGGTGTGGACAGCATGTTCAACTACGAGCAGGTTCTGCGGCAGATCCGCTACCGCAACTGGGACACCGCGGCCACCTTCGACAGGAAGTTCAGGGTCAAGTGCTCGGAGCTGAACGGGCGCTACGCGAGCAATGAGTTTAACCTGGAGGTAAGCAATTGTCAGCACCCAGGCTGGGCACTAGGCTTAGCTTCAGCAGCCTGCTGTTGGCTTTGAAACGTGCCAAATGATCTGCTCACTGTGACCAAAAATAGCAATTCAGCTTCTCCTGTGGGCATTCCTCAGTGTGGGTCTGTGTTCTGCTGTGTGTTGGAGGACATGACTCTTCTCTGAAAGTCCACTAATGCAGAGAATTACTCCTGTTAAAGAGAATGTTTTGGATCCACTCCCCAGACATGGTCAGTAACCACAGGAATATTCAGGGTCTTAGTCCAGTGCAGCACAGTGGCTCAGGGACTGAGAATTACTGCTGGTGCACCTCAGCAGGACTCGTGGACCTGTTCTGAAGAACCATCTTATCCAGCCTAGAGCCCAGGTACCAAATAACTATAGGAAAGGGCAGGACCTGCTTAGCACCAGGATCAAAACTTAAAAATTGTTTGCATAATAATTATCTTAAAAATTAAAGTTTTTATATGTTATGTTTAGATAACACCTAAAAGCTGATTAATATATAGAGAAGAAAAGGTCACTACTTATGGAGATAGGTAAGTCAAGGAAGTCCTGTTCTATGCCCCTTCATAGTGAACAGTTAGAAATGTTAGAATGCTTTGTTCATGCTAGAAATTAGAAATATATTAAGCTGTGTATTTTTCACTGGCATACAAAGAGTTGTTTTGGCCTTTAAGATCTCTGTAATAATGTTCCTATTTGCTGATGAACTTCACAGCTCAATGTAATCTATGGAGCTAGCAGTCTTGAAATATAAAACACTTTTTAGTATCTGATCACTTATTTTTCTCTTGCACCAGGTTAATATTCTCCACAGCTCCAACTCCAACTTCATGGACCATGTAAATCATATGATAGCACAACCACAATTTCTCCAATCTGTTCAGCACCCTGAGGGGAGTGTAAGTGCTGTTCACAACTCAGGTATGTGACACCTTTCCAGAGACTGCTCCTAATGACTTGGGTATGTCAGTGTTTCTCTTCTGAGCCAGCCTGGTCAACAAACAAGAGCCCTGAGGTCCATAGTTACAGCTTGTAAAACCTCACAGAGATCATTGCCCAGATGTGAAGGAAGGTAACATTGAATTCTCTTCTGTCATTAAAACCTCGTATCCTTTTTTAAGGTCTTCATTAATGGTTTTGTACTCTGACCCACACAGTAAGGAAAATGTCTTGTTTCTAGCATTGAATGGCATGGAGGGTAATATTTATGCTCATATTGTCTTTGTACATCTGTATTTCTATGGCATATTCATTTCTGCCTGCTCCTTTCTAAACAAAAGGAAAAATGTTTGTATTATTTTTTAAATATATAATTGCCTCAGTGGCTGTTTTAGCTGCTGTCAAGGCCTCAGTCTGGAGTTCTCTGGAAAGAAGGTAGGTTCACCTACCCATGTACAGTGGGCATTAGCATATATTAAATACAGAAATTAAAATTAATTTTTAGGCTACATGAGTTAAAATATATACCCAAATCTGAAACCTTTTCAACGAAGTTCAACCCAGGGCAAGGATACCTATTTAAAGGTTCAATACTGAAATCTTTTTAGCTGAATGATACATATGTAAAGTAGTAAAGCTGATGTAAAGTGTAGGTAATTATAAGTAATTATATACAGATATGCTTAGAATATTACTGTATTTTTCTTTACACTTGTACAGACAGTTCACTAAAATGAAACTGAATTTTTATGCGACTATTGCAAACTAGTTCTTTCTTCTTTTATATTGTTCTGATTTCAGACTTCCATTCTTATAGGCAGGGCAAGGTGATAAAGTGGGTTATAGAACTGCTATAGCTCCTGGAACTGCAATACCTCAGGAGTACAGGTACTTAGAAAGTGGCAGCACTTCTCCACTAACCTGATTATGGGGCTCATAATATATAGGAGTTCAGAGAGATCCTTTCCTGTGGCTAGGTGGAGACAGGCTTCTCAGAATGCAATCAAACAGTGAGGGAAACTGTCTGGAATCCTCAAGAGTCTCCCAGAAAGGTTGTAACACAAGTAAATTTAGTGGCAATGCATTATTTTATTTCTTGGAGATTGAGATTCAAATCACAGGATAAGTGTTTGAAACCTTTGAAAACACAAGCTTTGAGATGCACTTTTTCTCCCAAGCGAGGCTGACACCTCAGCTGCAATCAGAAGGGGTCAATGTGTGGTGAGAGAGCAGCACCTTATTGCAAAAGCACTTATTCTGAAACTAATTGGCTCTTCACTGATTGACTACTTGTCTTGCAGTAAAGTGGCTCAAAGAATAAGTGGTAGGCATGCTCACTTTGTAGTTGTGGTTTACAATGCTCATTATAAGATACACCATTTGTGATGCTGTCTTTTAGTAGGTGGGCACTTGTCAACACTTTCTGTAGCCCCAGGCACATGCCACATGGCTGTCCTGATTCTCAGTCCAAGGGAAGAGCTGCTGTGGGTTAAAAATTGACAATGCGGGCTCTGGGTGATTTCCTCCACAAATGTAAGTCCGTTCCCTTTTCCCCCTTTTGTTCCAGTTGTTCCAAGTGTGGCCACCATTGTCATCATAATCTGTGTGAGCATCCTCATCTTCGTCATAACCTTGGGCGTCTATCGCATCCGGACAGCTCACCAGCACGGCTCTGCAGACCATGAGGGAAGCAAGGAGAACGAGATGGACTGGGACGACTCTGCTCTCACCATCACCGTCAACCCCATGGAGGTACACTCCTGAGGCACAGTGTGGTGTCGTGGCCCTGCAGCACTCACTGCCTGGCAGCTCGCCCAGCAGGGAGTTCTGAGCCTGTTCAGCCTTGGCAGAACAGTTGTATGTACCCTCAGGACCCCATCTCAGTTTTCAGCTCTGCACACCACGATAATATACAATTGAGACCTTAATATTTGTCGTCGTATGTAATTAGGAAATAGGATGGTGAAGAATTCTTGGGTAAACATCACTCCCTCTCCATCCATGTTTGTGCCCTGGGCACCCAAGTTGATATAGTTTCTTTGGTTTTAACCCTTTGATGTAAGCACTAAAAGGAGGGGAAGCGATCAGAGTTTAAAGAAACTCCTACTGATGTCTCAAATTTTGTAGCATGACTAACAAAGATATTGGTTATTGACATTCCATTCTTCTTACAGTAGTTTTTGAATATTTGCTGTTTGAATATTTGTACCAGATTTGATGCCTAATAATCACATAATGATGAAAGGCAGATTTTCCCAGCATGTTAGCATTTCTAAATGAGGGCTAAATGCTCATATTCCCACAGTCACTGGCTAGCAAGAAAACACCTTTCTCTTGCTCTCTCATTTCTTTAAATGTACTGTAGAAATATGAAAAGCCTCACCAGACAGAAGAGGAGAGTGAGGAAGAAGACATAGAAGATGAAGAAGAAGACACAACCAGTGCTGAATCAGATGAAAGTGAAGAGGATGAGGAGGAAGAGGAGGAAGAGGAAGTGATTGTCCCAAAAGGCGACAAACAGAATGGCACCAGGCAAGCACAGCTGGAGTGGGATGATTCAACACTGCCCTACTAACAGCCCTCCAGCCACATCGCTCTTTTGTAACAACCAATACAATGGGGTTTCAGAGGCAATGAATTCACTGACAGGATTTGAACTTCTGCTTGCCTATAACTGTTTTGCCTAAAATGATCTTGTTGTAGTAATTGGTAATGATAGAACTGACCCTTTTCTTGCAAAGCCTGGGGAAACCATGGTACAAACGTACTGGCATGGCCAGTAATAAAGTATTCTAGAACCTGAGATGTTAGCAAGCATAGTTTTCATTTCCTGTTTCTATACTGCAGAGATGTGACAAAAGTCCTGTCACTTGACCCATAAAGGTTTTTGCCTTTGCTATTTTTTTCCTACAAGAGAGATTTGAGCTTGTTACAAAGAGTTACTTGTATGGGTCCAAATAACAGTTGCCATTTGACTTCACACTCTTACAGGTGTAAATCATAATCCACCTCTAAACTGGGGCAGAGTTTTAGTGCTACAGAGGGCAGACACTGAATTCCATTTGTTGTCTTGTCCTGCCTTCCTGGATTTTAACTGTCTTCTACAGGGGAATATCTAGGACCTGACATGGAATGCATGTATGCCTATGTAGAAGGACAGTGTATTTTTTCAGGCATGCTGTCAGACCCTCAAGAGAGGGATTTTTATCCAACCGACCAATAGAAATTTAAGAGCGTTTAAAAATAACCAGCAACAAGGGGCTGCTGAAGGTTACAAAAGAAAAAAAACAAAACACAACCCAATTCATTCTGTGTCCACAGATTGAGTAATATGATCTTATGCAAACTGTAAATTCTAATGGGATTGATTCACTGAAAATCTGTAGAGCTGCTCATTAGTTATGGATTGAGCAATTTGCAGCAAATCGATGCTTTAAACTGTCTGTCTCGTAAAATCATTAGCTTGCTGCAGCATCTTACTGAAGTAGTGGAAAATAAGTGACCCCATTATTCCATAGCTATCTATGGCTGGGATTTCAACAATTATTTTAGATGAGGAAATTGTTCCCTTTTGTTTAGTGAATGCCAGCTGAAATTCCTGTCTCACTGTATTCTATAAAACACTATGCCCTATTTCTTCTGTACCCCTGCCTAGAGTGGCACAAGAGAAAGGAACAACATCCACAACTGTCAGCTCTCTTTTGTGCTCATAATTCTCCCTTATTTCTTCTTCCTGAAGCCATTAATGTTGAGAAAAGGTTTTATAAAGTAGAACAAGGAGAAATAAAACCTACCTGGAACCAAAACAATTGAAAACAAAAACTAAACTCTTAAGAGGTTGAGAGAGTATTTTAGTTTGTTATGGTAACACAGCATATTTTTCTTAAACACTGTTTAAAAAGGAAAAAAAAAATGAAAAAGAAAAAAAAGCAAAGCTACATACAATGTGTTGTTAAGTCCGTGTGGTGTGTTTTTTGTCCCCTTTCCTTAAGTACCTTTGCATCTTCAACTGCTCTGCATCCCAAATGCTGCAGCACTTGCTAGGAAAGCTGCTCTAATGCATAAAAACAAAATGGCATGGAAGAGAATGCTGCTTTAGTGGCTTGTCTCGGGTCTTTTTCCCCCCAAGTACTTTATTTTCTTTACAATTTCATCATTGACTTTTGCTTTTGTAATTTGCTGTTTAAAATGAGTTGCTTTGTCTTCTCCTCTCCCCCAGAGAAATAAGCAGTCTTGCCACAACAGGACCTTCCTGAGCACCCCTGAGTGGTAGTTGATGTTGTTAAGGGTAATGGGAGCAATCGTTGGGGTATCCACCCCCCTCAATACTGAATTATTAGCAGCTCCTGTTGGAATATAGAAGATACACTGGGGGTTCTTTTAAATCCAGCTTCTGCATCTGATAGTTGAAGGGAAATACTGACAGCAACTAGGGCTTGTAGTTTAATAACTAACTAGAAAGTAAATTACAAAACGCAAATTTAATTTTAAAATTAGAGATCTTCATACTTTTTATTTGTTGTGCCAACAGTCATGTTGTCACAGGACTGTTAAGATTGGCAATACAGGAGTTTTCTTAGATTATCAGTCCTGTTTCCTTTTTATTCCCCCATATGGGTTAAACTTAGAAGCATTTGTGCAGAATCAAGCCCACATAAATACAATTTATCTGCAGGAATTAACAACTGTAAAAATGTCCAAAATTTCTGCTTAATAAAAAAATTAAAATTAATATCTCTGAATATCCTGAACTAAAATTTTATGTTAGATCATTTCCTAGCATCCTGGTATCCTGAATCATTTTCCAGTGTTAATTTTTGTTAGTGACATGAAGCAGGCTCTTCATGATGCTTGTTATCAGCACATATCAGCAAACCTTTCTGCTCAGAAAGAAAAATATTTAAATTTAAAAGTAGTTATTTAAAAGTCAATTTCAGATTTAAAACTGGACTTAAATTAGTTTCTCTTATTCCTGATTATTATTATTGTTTTGGGATTTTTTATCATAGCAAACCTTAGGACAACTTGAAAACAGCAATTTACAACCTTATTGACAGCCATTAATTATGTGTGTGAATTCATCGGTGTGTTTCTCCATCTAATAGACTTTGTTACTGGAAGCAGATCTTTTCAGGTTGTGCTCGTACATTACACAAGAAGCAAACAAGTATTTTCTCTACTGTAAATAAACCTACATTTTTAAACCTAAGCAAAGTAATACAGGCATGTGTGTTATCACTAAAATTTGGTTTGCAATAAGATACTCAGCAAACTAAAACATTTCACTGTACTTATTTTAGATTACTCATTGGAGAGCATTATGCAGCATCTTTCATTCAAATAAACAGAAAAATCCTTTTCACAAACTGTTAGTGAGAATGAGATACTTCTTCACAAAATGAACTCTAGAATATCTGTGTAGCACTGACAGCAATGGCTCCATGAGCAAAAGCCTACATATAGAAAGTCAGAGAAATATCACTTTTTCTAAAACAATTTTAACAGCGTTTCCTGCCCTCCAATTTTTTTTTTATGTAAACTACTTGCTTAGAAACAAACCAGAACATATACACATACATGTGCATGCATACATACACCCTTAATCAAAAGCCCAAAGTCTCTCCAGTCCTTTCTGGAAAAAATGTTTAGAATTGTAAAATCAGTTAGATTGGCAAAGACCTCTGAGATCATTGAGCCCAACCATTAACCCAGCACTGCCAAGTCCACCCTAAGCCTTGTCCCCAGGTGCCACATTTACATGTCTTTTAAATCCCTCCAGGGCTGGGGACTCCCCCACTGCCCTCAACAGCCTGTTCCAGTGTCTGACAATTCTTTCAGTGAGGACATTTTCCCTAATACCCTATCTAAACCTCCCTGGCACAACCCAAGGCTGTTTCCCCTTGTCCTGTCACTTGTTACCTGGGAGAAGAGCTGGACTCCACCTTGCTGACTCCTAGCAGGTGGTTGTAGAGAGAGAGAGATGGTCCCCCCTGAGCCTCCTTTTCTCCAGGCTAAACACCCCCAGCTCCCTCAGCTGCTCCTCGTCAGATTTGTGCTCCAAACTCTTCCCCAGCTCCACTGACCTTCTCTGGACTCTCTCCAGCACCTCACTGTTGTGAGGTGACTTTTTTTACAGTAGCAATAAACAAACGTATCCAAAGAAAACATTTCTGAAGAGGTACCCATAACGCAGGAATCCCTAACACCAGAGGTCTAAAATGCCATCCCATCAATGATGCCTTTAAATCTTTGAAATTCTAATCTGTGGCTGGGAAAAGCTGCAAAACCTCCAAATGCAAATTCAAGACGGTAATATATGATGTTATCTGAATGACTATAACTGGCTAAGTGGTAATTCATGATTAATAGCTCTCATTTCTTTTTTCAATTCTACCCCTTCAATGGGTGTTTTATCTTTTCAAGTAAACCTTAAAATGCACAGTTGTTGAGATTAATCTCAATATTTACTGCATTGACTGACACGAGTTCAAATAAGAAATAGATGTGTAGGGATCATGACATGTTTAATACTAATTAAAATAAACTCTTGCTATTTATTCATTCAAACAGGTAATAATATCCTGCAGTGGTGGCATGGCTGCTTTTTCCCTGGTGATGATCTCCCTTGCCAAGGGCTGATGGGAAGGAGCAGTTTATTTGCCTTTCTGGTATGTTGTGGTGCTGAGCCGGCTGAGCACCTGTGCACCATCCTTACTTCATTCCAGAAGAAAATAAGATTCAGAAAGGATCAGAGGGTTGTAAAGTTGCCCCTGTGGGGATGAAATCCACTGCGTCCCTTGCAGGAGCTGTCCCTGCCTAACCCTAAACCAAAAATAATGGCCTGGGAGATCAGTAGCCCCAGGTGAAGGACTGGTCAGAGGGTAACGCAGCAGCAGCCCTGAGTTCTCTTTAGCAAAGCCTTTTGAGCCCTGCACCTATTTTCTGTCCAGCTGCCCCTTTCCCTGATCTGCAACCAGAGAGGCAGCTTTAATCTCTTACCTGGTAGGAATCCCAGCAGGTTGAGCCATGACATTGCCTCCTCTCAAAGTTTTGGTGGCAGCACATACAGCACTCCATCTCCACCCCTCCATGCTCAGCAGGACAGGAGAATGAAAGACTGTACTGGGGTGTCAGCAGGTTACGGTCTGGTGGGACTGAGCTGCTCCTGGTATCCTGGAATACAAATGATTACACCAAAGTTAAGGATGTTGGCAAAAACAGATGGAGAGGGAGAGGAAATAACACTGTGAGTACATCTCCAGGGCTTCCTCTTCCCTTGATTCACACATGCTGACTAGAATGAATATCCTAAAACCTGATATCCCTCCTGAGACTGGGGATATCCCAGTAATCATCAGGTTCTGCCCTGATAAAATTACTGAATAAAAAAGGTGGAAATATTTGGGGGGACCTGGATTTGTAGTAGCCTCATCAACACGTTTCACTTACTTTTGACCACAAGTCGTGGGATTAATGCACCTCTGGGTGATCCCTGTAGCTGCTGTTATTGAAGGATGGTTTAAAAAAGTTCTCCTCCACCAGTTGGGCAAATCTAAGGAGATAGGGGGGGAAAAAAAACACAAACAAAAAACAAATATCAAAAAGATTGTCAGAGGCAGCAGGAAAAAACCAAGCTTCTAAATCACTAAACTTATTCCTGTTACTTGTGCATAATACTGTGCTATATAAATATAATCTTCCTTATGCTTGAGCCAGTATCACCCACCACAGAATACCAACAGGCTTCTCCCTCCTCGGGCAGAAAGACTGGCAGGCTTTGTTCGTGCCAGAGCCTCACTGCCCACAGTCTGCAAACCTCCCAGTGCAGAAGTGCCACTGCAGACAGCCACAAGAGTGACAGCAGCCTTGTCCCTCAAAGGTCTTGGTGTTCCCAAAGAAACCAGCACTCCTCTGCTTATGTCCAAACCATGCAGCACTTTGGAACATTAAATAAATAATTTTTACAGCACCCAGAAACAGATAGTGATCCTGTATGATCTTTGCACATGTGGGTCAAATGCTTTTCAAAAGAACAATAAAGGCATAACAAGCAGCGTGAGGAGTGGTGGAAAGTGGAAGGTGTCAGGTTCCCTAATGCTGCATGTTTCACATTTCCAGAGCAGGAGATGAGAGTATCAGAGGAACCAAGAAAGGCTGTGTATCCAGACCAGGTTCTTAGTCTCTCCTAGAATCCACCTTCTTTTCTGTTAGCATGGAGAATAAAGACACAAAGAATAAAGATGACCAATAAAGCTACAGCAGAGCAAAACTCATGATCTCTTAATACACTCAATCTCAAGAAATATTTCTGCTAAATATATAAGGAAAATTACTCCAGTGATATCTGAGGAAGTAATTATACTTCATCACCTTGGTAGGAGTAGCCTGGTATGGAGGGTTTTTTTGTTTTTCTTGTTCCCTAAAGAAGACTTGATCATAAAATAAAAATACAAAATCCTTGAACAGCACAAAACTGAAAGGGGAACAAGGGCTTTAATTTCATAAACCCCTGTCTAAGAAAGGGTTTTAAAATAATAAACAATTCTAGCCCGCATTATTGAAACTTAGCAGAATAAAATGAATGCAGAAGGTTGTGTATGTTCATAACTTCAATTCTGGTGGTGAAAAGGCAGGCACCAGGTCTGGTAACCCTGTCCCTAGAAGCATTTTGCTGCCTTTTGAGTAGGTATTGCCAGTGGTTCAGTACTTATGGTTTCCATGTCTCTGCTGCAAACAGGAATATGTCCTTCCCAAAGCACTGGGAGTCCTGTAGATGAAAAGAACCATCAAAGAGCTTGGTGCTGTTATGGTTCAATAATTCTCTTGCAGCTCTGCTAGAGAATTGCACACTGTACATGTGCAAAAGGAATGACACAATGGCTACAGTCAAGAACTTTGGGCTGGTGCTTCATTAGTTATTGCCTATAAAAAAAAATATTCTTGGTAGTGTGAAGAATTGCAAACATTAAACAGAGTTTAAACATTGCAAACAGAGTTCAGGAAAAGCCCTCGTTCCTATTTTCAGCACTAACTCGTGGGGACATTGTGCATTCATCAGCTGTTGAAGCTACATGGCCGTGCATTGTCACTATTTATGCCTGTGCTGAGAACAAAGAAGCAGAAGGGGTTTTTCTCCCAGCTAAGTACATTGTATGATAAAAGAGTTCAGCTTACCCTGGGCAAGGTGCATAAAGCCTGCCAGATGCAGAGAGAAGCTGTCTCCAAATAGGGAACAAAGGTTTTGCAATCATAGTCTATCCTCAGACTTCAGAAACCCAGAAAATTTCATGGGAGTAAAAGGCTTTTCTTCAGCCCTACCTATTCTTTTTCTATAAACCTGGATACAGTTTTGAGGTTTCAGAGGCATTTACCTTCCCAATTATATATAAAGTTCTTTCAGGTGTCTTTAGGTGTATTGAGCCATAAATCTAATTTTGGCTGAAGATTTCAGGATCTCTTAAGAAAAAAAAAAGAAAAAAATTATAATTACAATGTCTTTTTTCTTTCCTGCTTCCTCTAAATATATAAACAGATACAAAAGACTTGATCAGACAAACCTGACCAAGTCTGTGACTACAATGACATTTCAAACCAGTCCCACAATTGGCAGTAAATTCTTGTCTACAACCTGCTATAATGTGCACACGTATAGATGAGAAGGTGGATGGTTGTTTTAGCTGGCCATGCTCTTTGGAATGTGGAATGGATCAGCTGCAGTTAGTCCTTTTAGAAAATTGAATTATTAGTTACAGAAGAGTAAACAGGAAGGTAGAAGAGAATTCTGCATGAACAATAGAAAGAGTTAAGGTTTACATTGGTATGAAAAGAGCTGGACTTTAACCTTGTAGGAAAAAAAAAAAAGAGACATTAAAGTTTGATCATCCAATGGTAGGAAAATGAAAACCTGCAGTTTTCATGTCCAGAACTGACAGCTATCAGAATGAACAAGAAAGAGAAGGAACAGGATGCTGAAGGGTTCTGAGATGACCACTTCTATATGCACATACACACATGTGTATGTGTGTGTATACATATAGATATGTATAGAAAAAAATCACCTACTTATCTCACTGTGGAGGTGGTGGTTGTGGTAATGAGCTAAAGTTGTGCCTCCCTAGTTGCAGTTACACCACCTCCAGCAGAGCTGGGAAGGGGGCAAGACCAGGAGAGATGTTGCTACACTGTGCGTACATTAAGTAGGAAATTTTAGGGCCAAGGAAGGCCCCTGGGGCTTGGGGGCAATACATTCTGTCTGCTGTGATCCAAATTCAAGGGTACAGTTACCACACAGTTTAATTTGAGGCTTTTGCACACAGACAAGTGTGTTTATTAGTTACAGATTTTGTTTAGAACCAACATACTCTGTAGGCTGATGAAGAACTGGGAGCACCCAAGACAGACTATACTCCATATTGCAAAGGCCCTTAAATAAAGTGTGTGCTGATGCAATCTCCTAAGTAACCACATAGTCAGGACCCATGATTTTTGAAAATATACCTAATACAATAATATTTCAAGGATAATGATTGTCCTTGAAAAAAATCCTGAAGTTATTACCTTCATTCTCAGAGTCAACTACTGTCATGTTTATTGGGTTTTCCATGACTGATCTAAAAATGTGGGGCACATCTGAAAAAGAGATGGGAGTTTTCCATATCCTCCTACAAATAGTGCACCACCAGAACCTAGAGTAAATTCCTGATTGTGGTTAACAGGCAGTTCTGCTCAAAGGGTCATCACAGCAGGGATGGAAAGACAGACCAGAATGGGTTATTCCTTTGCAGAGTAATACTTGCTATGGTTAGGCTTCCTAAGAACTGTTTCATCTAAATTTCAGTGTGTTTAGAAGCTGCTGCTAGACTCATCAAATCCTAGAAATAAAGATTAGTAGACAGAAAAAGTAGTGCAGGTAGAGTATTATGCTAACAGTGCAGAATTGTTCCCTAGAATATATTTTCTAGTGTTAGGGGAGCTTCAACCTACTTAAATGTTTCTAAGCCTGGGGCTTCTACTGCTTCCCTTAGGAGATTGTTCTAGAGCCTGTTAGAATTCACCACTAGAAAACTTTTCCTGAAAATGAATTTAAATAATCCTTTTTGTAATTTTTATCTCATTAGTCCCAGTTATACCCTTTTGCACCACTCTAAATAATTCCTCTAACCATGATTTATACCCTTTGAATATTTTTAGATAGTTATCAAGTTCGTTGCCTTTGGTAATTTATTAGAGAAGCTGTGAAACCCTCCTCATCCCAATTCATTCCTTCAGTCTCATATTTCTTACCTTTTCATGAAACATCATTAACAGAAAAACTAAACCCTGGTATTTCCTGAAATTAGTCATGGTCAGTTCACTCTGTTAAAGTGCTCTGTGTTGGTGTGTGTCACTGAATAGGTTGTCAAAGGTTAAACAATAAACAGAAAGTTGATTTTTTAAAATATCTTTTCTGTAATCTATGGATGAGTTCTCCTATGATATGAATTTGGCAGTGTCTTTTATGTCGGTATGATTTAACAAAGCAAACCAATAAATGCTGGAGCCAACCAACCAATAATACAAAGTCGTAATTTGTTAAAAATCAGATGGCCATCATTAATGTGAAAACAGACATTGTCATTCATGTGCCCATAGTTTTAAGTGCCCCTACACAAATCAGAAACTATTATGAGTACTTTCATTTAAGACAGATTGTGTTGCTTCTCCTCAAGTCTCATTGGTAGAATGCACCTACTTTCTAAACCAAGTACTCAAGATGTCCAGCCACATGCTCACTGCTTCATAGCAACAGAATTGTGCCAGCTTTTCTGATTACTGCCATGCATTATATTGCAAATTTGTGAGGCATTTATGGTCTCTGACTGGCATGATGACTACGTGGGTCGTTTTCAAGCATGCCTCAACCAAACCTCTGTCCTCTGGCTCAGAACCCCGATCCCACAGGCAGACAGGAAGGGTGTACAAAGCCAGCTTGGCTCTTTTAATTGATGTGTTTCCTCCTGCTCTGGCCATACCAGAAGAGAAATCCTTGTGCTCAAAGGCCCACTGCCTCACTAAGAGCCAAGGGAGATAAAACTATCTCCCTTGTTTGCTGTCTGCAAGGGTTGGTGTGAAAGGGAGAGCGGGAGCACTAAGGCTTCCAGGGCTGACTTTAGGGAGCTCTACACTTCCTTCAGCACATCTGTGTGGCCAGGAGGTGTCAGTCAGCATTGTGCAAACTATACTGGAGGGAGAGATGAATTGCCATCACTGAGTACTTGCCACTTCTCTGCTCACCTTTCCAAAACGAGCCACTGCTTGAAGAGTAACCGAATAGACTGAGTGGGAGGATCAATGAGCCTTGCAAGGTGAGGAGGTTGCCACACAAAGGGAGAGGGAAAAGAAGAGTAATTCCTGAGCAAGGAGCTGTAAAACATGACTTAAATTGAGATGAGCAGCAGAGCAGGAGTCAGACATTCACCCTGAATAGTGCTGCACTTTGGTGAAAGGGGTTGTTCTAGTTAAAATTAACCATGTAGTTATTAACAATTTTCTATATTACTGAGAGTGGAGGATTTTGAAGAGGGAGAAATAATCTGTGCAACAGCTGGGCTCTAATTGGCTGGGACAATTCTATTTCATTTTTCATCATAGCTGACACTAACAGTGATACTTCATCTGCCTGCAAAAATGCAGAACAGTTCCTCATTCCCAGATTGCTTCCATGTTGGTGCATTAGGTCTTGTTGAGGAGCAGTAACTGCAGTTGGTAGCATGTATTTTATAGCTTGGGATTGCTTCCTAGCAGTCCAATTTCTGTGTAGTTGTGGCCACTTCTATTGATAATAAAAGTATACCAGAGAAGGGATTCAAATAAACATATGCTTTATGGTTGTGACTCCTTAATTGTGTCTCAAACCAACAGACTCTTCAGTTCAGAAGAGATACTCTTATATGAAATATCTTTATGTGAAACAACCATAAGCCACATCTAGAAATATCTTGTTTCAGATGCTAATTGCATTTCTGAAAGCATGAATCTATACCATTTATGCAGTATGATGAATTACTATATGCAATCAAAAAGGTGAATACGAAATTATTTTTGAACAGACACAAATCTGCTGTTTGAAAAAAACCCAACCCTTTCTTTCTGAAAATGTACAGTAAATTTTGACACAGAGTACAGTACATGAAACCCAACTTTACATTTAGTGGGAAGAAATTTGTACAAAACCCCTTCCTTGGCATAGTGGTGTATTTCAAAAAGCCATGTCAATTTGCACAGTCATCTATGAATTCAACAATGTTAATATCCATGTTTTCCACATGACTGATTCAATGCATAATCAAAATAAATCTGTTATTTTAAAGTTTGTTCTGTACATCTGTACCTGTATAAAGCCAGATTCATTTTTGTGGTCACTATGGCACTTTCTGTGAATTGGCCAATAAATATAATTTTAGAATTTCACATAAAAGGTAATGTTCTGTAATCCTTATTTCACCAGTTATTGGGATGTTCTCATTTCCTGAACAATAACCCTTAAACATTAACACACCTCTGGTGGCAAAGGTTAAATGCCTGGTCCGTATCTGTCAGCTCTTTTGCTAATTCCTAGGCAGGAATGTGCCACATGTCAAAGACGCACTCCAATTTTAGAGCATCCACATAACTTGGCATCCTGCTGCTGAAATAGGGAAAGGGAAGCAAGGGAAAGGGGACTTTCTGAAGACCTGTTGGTATTTACATTTAACAGCCATCTATTTTCACACTTCATTTTGGTGTGATAAAAGGTGATAAAATATTAAAGAGAAGGATGAATATACCATATATTACGCTTATAAAATGTGAAATAGTACAAAGGGAAAAACCCATAATTTTGAGTCACCTGCCTATGAATTGCACTAGCTCATGTAATGATAGATGGGATCTCATCACATATAGGGCTCCACCTGAGTGCTTTGTGCTTTCTGCCTCCTTGTTAGCTCCTGAGCCTCCTTGGGTTCTTTAACATGTTACACTGACTGCATGGGGTGTGATGTACACGTCACAACACAAATAAATAAATACACAACACAATAAAACCTCAACATATACACATCATTGGCCACGTGCAGTTAAGCTCCCAACATCAGCTAAGATGCAATGCAGTACTTTGGAGTTTTCCGAAGTCTCAGTGACAAGCAAAAGCTTAACCTGAACATCCAAATCACTGTCTCCATCCCTTGCTGGGCAGGGCTAAACACAACAAATGCTTTTCACTCCTGATTTCAGTGGCATAACATCCTGTGGCAGGCTGGAGTTTTGGAAACTCCAAACTCCCCCCAGTGCAAAGAACGGATAAATACTTTTCTAAATGCTATTTCAATATAATATACATGTAGCATATACTCTGAAAATAGCTTCACCTATACAGGTAAAGTATCAATCAAAAATTTTCACATGCTAAGGTCAAATATATGCCAAATGTCATAAAGTATTATCATACTTATCTATAAAGGTGCAATAGCCTAAAGAAGTCTTACTAAACACAACTTTCTTGCAAGTAAAAATATGTAATGACAGAGCAAATTAAATATGTATAAACAGATTATAGGTATTAATTTTTAACATCTTATTGACCTGCTGTTATTTGAGCTGTATAAAAAAATCCATTTTATATGTAAGAGGAGAAATATGTACACAAGTAATTGTTTCCAGTTTTGAAGACTGGCCTCAAATAGCCTATAAAATAACTTACATTTTGTCCTCACACAGTCACAGAATCATTTAGGCTGGAAAAGACCTCCAAGATCATCAAGTCCAACCTTAATCCAATCACCACGTTGTCAATTATACAAGGTCAAGCAGACCTTGTTTTCTTGTGTTTGTGTACAATTTTTGAGTTTAGAAAAATAAAATAGCCATATTATTAAAAAAATTAAAGCTAATTGCAGTAGGCACATTAGCTTAAGGGATTTGCCCCATAGTTCTTGGTATCTCCTTGCCCATGATTTAATTTTCACTGCTAACAGCCTGCAGCAGAAATGAATTTTACAGTAGACAGGCCTTCATAAATCCCTCATACTCCAAATTCATATAAACATGGCTTTGGTATAAAGTTCCATTTCCTCTTTACCTGAGGAGGGCCAAGAAGACGTATTTAAATAATACCTCCTGCAGTCCTGAAAGGTTATTCCCTTTAGCATAAGATGTGATTAAATCTGGTCATTTTCACTCTTTAATATTAAAACTTGCTGAGTTTCCCACCAGCAAGGCTGGGCTCACCATCAGCCTGCCTAGCTGCAGGGCCTGTTTTCTTAAAAGAAAAAGAGTTTTGAAATCTAATTATCCTTCCCTCCTTAGAGAGTCTTTCCTGACAGCCTTCTCTCTGCCCTGACCCTTCAATGCAAGCTAGGGTTATCCTTTTTGTGTCCTTAGTTGATAAAATAAAAGAGGAAAGAAAGCAAATTGTATCCCACATTAGTCCCAACCAGAGCAGGCATTAATTCCTGGCACTCTCTTAATACAAAATGTACATCTTGTGTGCAATGACCTGAGAAGGCTTGCAAGGATTGGACCATGCATCTTGTTTCTAGTAATTTAAAGAGCTGCTAGCACTGTCCAGAATTTAGGATGGGCTTTTCAGAAGTCCTGAGTCTAGACCTAGCTACTTTTACTGAAATTGCAGTGATTCAAAGAAACAAAATGAATTCATGATCCTCATTCCTGAATTCAGAAAATCAACAAATCATAGTGGCTTACTCTATTTATTAAGGTATCTCAAGCAGTCACACACTCTGCCACATCTTCACCCATTTAGGAAGCTGAAAACCCCCTAACAGGGATGCACAAATCTGAAGCATTTTCTGTTCTTAGTTACACACACGATACACTAGGAATTAAAAACTGCAATTTAAAAGTTAACTGATAGAAATTATTGCTTGTACTATGACAACATTCAAACATCAGTCCTCTGCCACACTGGAAACATGAACCTAGCAGCTGGTCCTAGTCCTAAAATCAAGGGCAGGGTAAGGTAGCAGCAGTTACCGCAAGGGACAGAAACTATCATTTAGCTCTTGTCTGGCTTCAGACTGAAGGGGAGGAGGTTTAGATTAGATATGAGGAAAAAATCCTTCCCTGTGAGGGTGGGCAGGCCCTGGCACAGGTTGCCCAGAGAAGCTGTGGCTGCCCCATCCCTGCCAGTGCTCAAGGTCAGGTTGGACAGGGCTTGGAGCAACCTGGGCTAGTGGAAGGTGTCCCTGCCCATGTCAAGGGGTTGGAACTGAATGATCTTTAAGGTCCCTTCCAACCCAAACCATTCTGTGATATACTGATGCCTCACATCTAGGCAAATGTTCATAGATGTCAGTATTTCTAAACAGTTGTAGTTGATCTAATGGAATACTATTACACATATGAGATGCAAAAAAACCAAAAAAACACAAGCAGGAGCAAATTTAGGACCAACAGATTCATATCTACCTTCCTGCCATGACAAAGATTGTTCTGCAGAGTAGAGCAGCCAACAAAAAGCTTGGCATTCTAGAAGTTGTGATTTACAGTTATTCAGGTCGACTACAACAAATTCACTGAATGTAGCCTAGCACAGAAAGTACAGCCTGTGAGGGTCGCTGCCTTCCACCACACACTCTGTGGCAGGTGTGGCTCCTGGGGAGGGTCCTGTGCAGGGCCAAGAGCTGGACTCGATGATCCCTGTGGATCCCTTCCAGCTCAGCATATTCTGGGAATCTGGGAAACATTTTCTCCCAGCTTCCACACTGCTCCCTGCCCAGGTCAGCAGTACTCACAGTCCTCCTGCCTTTCCTCTCACCCTCCCCAAGAAAGAAGTTACAGCCTGATGCTTTTCAACAAAAATGAGACAGTAAGTAAGACCACGGGCAGTTTTTAAATTTCCCTGGCTGCTTCTGCATGAATGGGCTTAGGAGAAAGCTTAGCAAGGGAATCAGAGAATGCCTTCCAGCAGGGAAGCTCCCAGAGACAGCAAATCTTGTGTGAATCCCACTAACTCCTCCATCAGAAACGTCTGCTCAGATGAAACCACCACCGAAAAGGGATTTACAAACACAGATGAATGATAAAAAGTGCTGCAGGAGCTCAGAGAGAAAAACTAATCTGTGTCAAAGATTCTGGTAAAACAAAATTAACACACAGCTGTCTCCAGATTTCCCAAGACTTTGTAAAATGTCATGTGCTGTAAAGTCAATGGCATTACAAAGAGACATGGACAGCGAGATGTACTAGACCCAAAAATCATTAGAGACCTTGGAGTGGGGGAAAACAGGTGGGGTTTTTTCCCTATGTTTTAAATTAGAGGGTTGAAATGTCTTTCTAGTCTGACGTTAAAAAAAATAAAGAAAAAACTACAACTTCCCTGAACATAATCATGGATAAAAGGAGGAAAAAAATATTTAGGCACATTAGTGAAAATATCATCCTTAAAACAGAGTTCATGCATAAATATAAGCAAAACCTTCAGAAATTTAGCATTTAATGAAAGAGTGTAACTGTGTTTCTGAGATTAAAAATTTTTAAGCCAGGCTTAATTTTTAACCCTTTCTAGCTCTGCTTGCTGCTTTTTCAAGGGAAAAGGAAGGATTCTGTCTGCTCTTGCTCTGTGGTGGTCAATGAAGAGAGCACAAACTCTTGATCTTGTTTGTGAAGTTTATGTCTTCACATAAGATAGGCAGGAACGAGATGCTGAGAGTTTCAGACAGAGTTTCAGTGGTGCCCCAAGTTCAGTTATATCTTTAGATCAAGGAAAGTATTTTTCTGTTGACTGAGTTTGTGGGGAGGATTGATTGTTCTGCTTCATTTTACATACACTCTTGTATCTCCCCCTTACTGTGGTATCTGAGAGCTTTCTGCAGCTCACTGCAGGACATTTCTGTCTCGTTCCATCCAGCAGATATTTATGGCAAAAGGAATCACCAGCTCAATTAGCTATTGTGTTAACAACTCCAGCAAGAACCAAATACTCGATTAATCTCTCTGTGGATGAAATGCTTGGAACAGCCCTCAGTAGTGACATCCACAGTCTGCCTTTCTTCAGGTAAAAGAACCCCTCACATTTCTGAATTTTTCTTCTATGCCACTCATAAGTGAAAATATTCAAGATAGAAACAGCCACTCTGTAGGGAATAAAAGATTCAAGAAGGGATTGCTCCTTATCTGGCTGTTCAGCTTTGTCTCACTGCTTTCCACTGTCTGTGTACCATTTAGCTGTTTGTCGTGGCCTCTTTAATATTTACCTCATAAGATTTTGGGGGTAGTCCATTCTATTTATAGACTATAGCACGGAGGACACTGGGATTCATTCCCATGGATGATACCACACAGAATGGATAACAATAATAAAAAGAATTACAAATGCTACCTGGAATGAGACACGGCAGAGCAGATAGAGACAAGCCTCAAATATGCCAGCCTGGACTCTATTTTCTGCCCTTTTGCCTCTCAGCTTCATAAGGTTCATCCTCCCTTGTTCTTCACTTTTCACACCTATGAAATTGATCTAAAAGCACTTTTCTAGTTATCTTTCCTAATGTATGGTGTGCGCCCTGCCTGTGCTCAGTCCAACATAACAGCCTATCTAGCACGATGCCTAAGTGAATCCAATTACTGCAGATCACAAATATGGCCATCACAGGCAAATCCCACAGCTCATCTGCAGACTGAAGCACACTGTGACAACCAGTTGCCTGAAAGGGAACAGCTCTGTCCAGGGAAAGCAGATAATTGTAATAGTGACAATCAAGTCCTAATGACATTATTTATACTGAATATAATTTTCTCCTTAAATACCTAACAGATATATAAAGATATGGCAATCTCTACCTATTAGGGAAAGTTGAATATTAAAAAAAAAATATTGGTTATCCAAGACTAAAAAAAACCTCTGTTTCCATAAACACTAGGACCAGATCTACAGTGGTCTGGGAGATGTGTAGAAATTCATTGAACTGCTCTGCACTTGCTGAATCTTGATCTGAGTATTATTAAAATGTTTCAGACAATAAAATTTCTTTTTATCATATCAAGAAGCACAACTAATTTCCAAAAGTTCTTAAAGAACCACAAATACTTTCTACCGTATTATGCACGCCATTAATCTTCTGGTCCCAAATTCCACAAGCAAGGATTGAAAATGCATGATGTGGTGGGAGATGTTTCCTCATAGGACAAAATCAAGCACAGTAAGAAGCACTGAGGTGCAGGCAGAACAGCAAGAGGAGTTCTGAAATGCACAGTGCTCATAGCTTCTTCTGGCATATTATATTTTAAAAAGTAAAATCTAAATGCTAATGCTTGCTTTCACTCTGACAAGGTGATCCTCCTGCAAGGACAACCTGACGCTAAGACAAGGCCTCATTCCAGGGATTACTGGGATGTGACATTTTTATTTATTTTTTTAAAACCTACAATACTTCTGAGACAGGTAAAAGGTAAGAAGTAGGGCTTACATGTAAGGATAAAGCTGTCAGCCACCAGCACTGCATTGCCAATGTACACATGTTTAGAAGAGAACAATAAGCACAGAGCTGGTGAGAGACTTGAAATTGGGAAACCAGTGGAGAGACTTCAAAATTAACATGCACAAAGTTCAAAGCCTGTATCCCATATATTCAATTTAATGGCTACATTGTCTTTTTTAGGTTTCTTTTCATAATAAATAAATGCCATTTGTCCCAAACAGCTGGTTTCAGTCCCATTTAGGATAGCTGAGGGAGCTAGTTCAGAGACCAGAGTATTGCTGCAGAATACATGTCCTCTGCTGCTCAAGTAAATGCCACGGCAAAGCTGAGGCATTTAGCCAAAATAGCTGTTGAGGCAAAAAGCCTATTGAAGCAGGAAGCATCAATCTTATTTATGCTGTCTCAAAAGCCTAGAATACACACAAGTTATTTTGCTTGGTGATTTTCAGTGAAAACAGGTATTTATTGTACTAATTTGTAAATACATCCATTCTAAGTGGAATAATTATCACAGAGAAAATTAAACCTCACTACTACCTTCATTCAAGGGGGACAGAGCAAGAAATTAGCTAGGATTTTGAAACATGTCTACTCTGTCAGTCTGCATGTGATTGCAGGGGTGCTTTAATGTGGGTTGGCTTTCACAAGACATTGAAGAATCACCCTCTAAAAACCAATTTGGCCAGCATCAGACTGCCTCATCCAGAAACATCATCCTTGGTCACCAGCTCCTTCAGAACCTCTGTGTGATGAAAACCAATGCCCATGGGACAGATGAATTGACAGGCAACCTACTCTTCCTTGGAAAGCCTACTAATATTATACAGAATAAACACTAAGACAGCCCCAGCAGCAGTTTGGGCTGGGGGAGAAGGTTCAGGAGCAGCAACCAGATCTTACAAAACCTCCAAACAGACCATCACTGGCAACAGGAGTGAATGCATGACTGTAATGTGGAGATGGATGAGGGAGCACTAAAGGAAGAAACACAAAAGCTACATCAGTCAGGCTTGAGGGTGAAAGAGAAGGAATGATTTGCTGGAGTGCTGACAAACAAGATTCACCCTTGCCTGAACACTAGATATGACTATTAATAAAGGGTTTAAAACCAATAAATGTTAAAAAGTAGCTTTGCTAGTTGGCCTCTGTATTGGGAAATTCTCCAATTCTCAGGCCCTTGTGGAATTACAGAAAAAAAAAGGAGTCAAATTGCTACATTCTTTTCTACTTATTTTTGTGCAGATTAGGTTACAGTAACTAATAATTTCCTACAATTTAAAATATAATTATTGAGCATTCAGACTCAGTCCTCAGTTCAAGAGATTTTGCTCATCATTTATACACAGAAAAGCATGTTTGTTACAAACATTTTATACACCACAGATTTTTTTTCTTTTTAAAAAATATCAATTGTCCGTTAAGAAAAAAAACCCCAGATTTTGAGATTTCTAAAAGGTAACATTTTAGCTGCTGTAACATTAATGAGACTCGTGTTATGGGCATCAGTGGAGATTGGGAATTATCTTAATCACTCTTTAAAATAGTTTACAATCCAAGGAAGCTTAAAAATTGTTGACCAGACTACACCAGGAGATTTATGGCATAGATAGAAGTTTGTATGAGATACATAGATTCCTCAAGACCCGAAAATGACTACTACCTGTATCAGGTAAGACACCACAGTTTAAAAGCTAAACCATTTTGCTGTTGCCCTGGTACTTCGTAGCTAACGCTGTATCACAGAATCACAGCATGGCTGAGTCCGGAAGGGACCTCTGGAGGTCAGTCTGACCAACCCTCCTGCTCAAGCAGGGTGCCCTACACCTCAAACAGCCTGCCAGCACCACGTTCAGGTGGGTTTTGAATAACTCCAGGGAAATAGACTCCACAGCCTCTCTGGGTAGCCTTGTGTAAGCAAGATACTGGACTTCTGGACTTTTAAAACCTGAAGAATCCAAACTGGGCACTGTATCAGATGGGGTTATCAGATTCTGTTTATCTATCTCAGTGCAATTTATGTCTCTTTATATACTATTCTTCCCTTCTTCTCCTATAGTTCTCAGTAAACATCTAGTCTTAGACTAAGGCTCTCATTCAGTCAACAAGCAAAGATCAATAACTAGATGAAACAAAACACGTGTTGCTTGTGTAATGCACTTTATATATTGATTAGTTAACTCTGTAAAGTATTTTGGATCTTTTGGTACAGAGCATGACATGGGAATGTAAGCCACTCATTAGCCTCTCTGACTTGACAAGTACAATCAACTGAGATTAATCCTTCAGCAGTTTATCTGTGAATAAACAGTAGCACAGGTGAAGCAGCTCCCAAGACGGCTTGATGCAAAGGCAGATGGATTGGAGAGAGCTTAGCACCTCAGGTGTGCTGCCAAAGGAAAGCAGGTGCACTGCCTCCATGCTCTGCCAGGAAGCTGAGCAGCTGTGTTTGCAGAGCTCAGAACTAGGGCTGCTCAAGGCTGCTGGTTCAGGTACGAAGTCAGGCTGGATATCTCCCTACAATGCTCCCCACAGTCACCTTGTATTTGACACAACTTATTAGCTCAGGCTCAGTGCTGTCTATAAAAGCCCCTGGAGTATCCAAGATATCAAAAGCCCCTCTAATATCTTTGAAAATGAAGAGCTGACTATTAGAAGTATTCTCCTAGCTTTTAAAAGCTGTCAGGCTGGCTTTTAATACTCGCCAGATTTTTTCCTTCCATATTCTGTAATGTGTTTCTCTGGCAGTATTTGTGCATTGCACCTCACTGATGCTGCTGTTAAAACATCCTCTGGCTCTTGAGAAGGGGTTTTGCTATCCAGAAACAGGCTTCTGCTTACGTGGGCAGTGATTCATGGGCAGTGTCATTAGCAAGTGGATTGAAATCTCTGGAGTGCATCACAACTGGGCTTTGCCAGTCTTTGCTACTTGAGCCATTGTCAGATTTTGTGGTCCAGCTGAAATTTCTATTACACTGTCTAGCTGCTATTAATACAAGATATGCTTCATTAAGCACAATTTTGAAGTGAACCAGGCTCTGAAGCTCTGGTTCAATAAAGTGCTGGGGGACAAACAGAACAACTGTGTTTATTCCTAGAAAGTGTCAGCAAGACAGTTTGTTTCCTTTGTTTCCACTGTATATCCACCTCAGAACCAGGTGGCTCTCTTAGAGTGACAATATCCTCACACACTTGATTCTTTCTTTCCTTTTAAATAAGACTTAGCTTGTTTAAGGCTTAAACAAAAGGCCAATAAATACTGCAATGAAATACATACTTATTCTCAGAATCCAGTTGCTTTACAAATCTGTAGTATAAAACCTGTTAGTTAAAAGAAGAATCCTTCCCACTTGCCTTGCACTGCCAGGCGAGGTACTGTCACTACTGTGGGTCTGCTTTAACCATGCCCAAACACACCCCACTGTGTCAGGCAGACATCCTAGAGGATGCCAACAGCACAGCCAGCCCACCCCTGGCAGCAGCTGTGAGGTGACATTCCCTGGCCCTGGCACCACAGCCACGGCTCAGTGAGCAGGCTGTACCTTGGCCTGGCCTGTTCTGCCACAAACACTGCAGGTGTCTCATTCTCTGACGCAGCAAAGGCTACAAACTGACATGCAATTAAGTTCCAGACAGAGAGGCAGCTCTGGTTCATCAGATCCTTAATGGTGATTGCTTTTCTACAACAAAGAGAAAGCTGAGCTGTAGCTGAAGAGCCAGTACAAAGCATGAGCCTTCATCCATCTCTCCATATTCCAAAGCATGTTCTACATGGGTCAGATCAATGTCTCTATGAGGGATGAGCACTGGCCTCAAACACTGCCACCCTTTGGGAATTACTACAGAATGGCCTGTTCCTTTGGGGTAATTTATTTCTGAGCTCCCATGTCTGGTAGGATAAGGGGAACGCTCCCCCTCAGCATTGCCATGGATCCATGAGAGCATACAAAGAAAGAGGTATCAGTTTGAGAAGGCAGCAGTGTACAGAGCAGAGATCTGAGTGAAAAGGAGGGAGAGGGAGAATCTGGTTAAAAGGACAACATGCAGGCAGGGTCCGTGAGGGAGGTGCCACAGGACTGGGTGCCTAACTGCAGTGATTAGTGCTGTGCAGTGTGAGACTGGTCGATGCAGCCTGATTAGGGTTGGCAGGCACCAGCAACCCTTTCAGTCCATTTATTTTGTCCAACTCCAGTTTACAGGAGTTGTGATTGACTTTTAAGGAGTGACACAAGGAGACTATTCAAATGCCAAGTGTGCTTCCAGTTACTCAGCCTTCACAAACGTGAGAAAACAGTGAGTCCTTGTGTGACACCTGGCTTTCTTCTTTTGGCAAGCCAAGGAAAGATTTGTTTTCTACTTTAATGGAATGCTTATAGCATTCCTACTTTACTGTTTCTGTAGAGGGACTGTTGACCATTAATTGCTCAAAAACCAGTATCACCTGATTTACTCTGTAGGTACTTTACTTCCCACTAGCTCCATTGCTGTGCACCAAATCCAAGCACCTGAGACTGATTTTGTCATCCTGTGATCATGACTACCTAAATTCTTCATTTCTCCTTAGACTAGTGTTACCTGTATCTCTGGTCACGCTCCTTGACTACATAAATACTTTAAGAAGAGGCAGCCTATTTTGCCCATTGGATAGAAGAGAGGCAAGCAGTCCAGATATATTTCAAGTCTCATCTGAGTCTTGTAATGATATTATTTTACACATTCTATAAGTTCCTCCTTCTCTTAAGCCTTCCATTCAGCTTGTCTTTTCTATGGACCTCCAATGTTAAACCCACAGTTACCCAAGCTTTCCAAATAAGTAACCTGAAACAGAACATGACTAAAAATGTTGCTCAAGAATTGAGTTCCTCTATGGCAAAGCTTGACACAAGTCCTCTAACAGTGTATTTGATGCAAATCAGGATCTATAAAGAGCAGATTTTACAAGAAACCTAGAAACTATCCTTAACAATAAAAATTCTATAGAATACAAAGGAAAATGTGCAGGAAGTGATGGTAGGAGAGACCCTAACCCTCCAGGACAGCTTGCCTTAGGAAAGCCACCTTTCTTCTCCTCAAGGAGCTACCAATACTTAAACTACTCCTTCCAACTACTGAATTTTCAGATAAGAACTATTAACCACCAGAAAAATAGCCAATTCTTTTGCCCTATAAAAACTTTTGCATCGTGAAGAGCATAGAATCACAAATATAGCACAGGGATATTTTTCTGTGTAGTTTTAAACCAAAATATTCTTTAAAACATCTTAGAGGGTCTGGGCCCTGCTCTCCTCTCTGAAACTATTTTAGAACAAGTAGCTGCCATTAGCCACCATTCCAGTTCTTGACTATTAGCCAGGCATTTTTTTGTGTGTACGTTTTAGTAGAGGGCGTTTTTCAAGTATAGACATGACGGGGATTTCTGAAGGAACCAAAATTTTGAAAGGAATGTGGCTCTTCTACCTCAAGGTTTGGCTGGCCTATATGAAAAGACTCAATTCTCAAAAGTATCACAAAAGAAATGAGTAATTGTCCTAAAGAATATGATCATACTGACCAAAACAAACCTACAGAAATTAATTCCTCTGGGAAATTCTTGCAGATTTTTAAAACCAGCCTCTGAGATTTGCTAGCAGAGGTATAATTATTCATGATCTTCTGAAGGATGATTAAAAAAAAAAAAAGCCTACAAAAAGCGCAATTGCTCTTTATTACACACAGTAGCTCTTTGGAACAAATTCAATAGAATCCTCTTGGGTTTATTCTTAATTGGTTTCATAGGATGCTCCCATAAGGGAAACA
This sequence comes from Margarornis squamiger, assembly GCA_035222235.1. Lineage (NCBI taxonomy): Eukaryota > Metazoa > Chordata > Aves > Passeriformes > Furnariidae > Margarornis > Margarornis squamiger. Next base: position 25,656,431 of record JAWWTY010000010.1, read on the forward strand.
TTTTTGAACAAAATTCCACGGAGATCTTTTCATCATCTTTGCATAATTCTGATCATATATCATTACTGAAAGCCTGTTATATTTCTAGCCCCAAGTCTAATGTAAAGCATTTTTTCTTCTGACATTTCTTATGCTAAGCCTCAGAAGCAGAAAAGACCACAAGCAGCTCATAGGCACGTTAGGTATGGTATTTGATAAGCTACTTGTGCTTGAATAAGAGAATATTTAACAAACATCTCCTGATTTATAAGTGAAAGAATGAAATCATGAGAGAAACAAATTTACAGGCAAAGAGTATCCTTATTAATTCAACAGTGCTCTCATCGCTTGCACAGCTCACACTCACATTTATTATGCATTACTTGGAGCTACTTTTTTGAGAGGGAAAATTGCACCTTGTATTACTAAGTACCAAGATCATATTTTTTTCTTTCTACTTATCTCTAGTCTGAAAATGAAATAATTATCTTTTTTCCCCCCATTTTCTCATGGCAACCAAACATTAAGATTGGTCAGTAGTTATCTGAGGACACTGCAGCTAATCCATGTTTTTTTAATTCCCATGGTAGACACTCTCACAGTCAGCAGATCCCTGAAGCTTGGTATAGGTCCATAAAAGGACAGGATTTGCCTAAAAGGATTCTAAAATTCTGGATCTAAACAAAATATCCCAATTACTAACTGTAATGTTTCCTTATAAGTCCTCATACAGAAGCACATTAAGAAAGAAACAGAGATATGAAGCTACATTTTATAGATCAGTAACACAGTTTGTTGGTGAAGATCTAAACAAATCTGCAAATATAAATTCCAAAGGTATTCCTCCTGCTTTCGTGATGCTTCTAAAGCCTTCATAAATTTGGTAATTAATACTCAGCTGTAAAAGTCTTTTCTCAGCGTTTAAGCCAGAGACCCAAAGTGACAGAACAAGCAGTCAATTGTCACCTGTCCCCTGCAGAATGAAATAGAATGATAGTGCTAAAAACATGCACATGGACATGCTAATATGCCTTAAAAAACACATGATAACTTTTTTAAGCCATGACGATAGAATTACCTGTTCAGAACATAATGATGACACAAATATTTGCTTGAGCTTGTAAGGAGACAGAATAAATAAAAAGAACACCCTTAAACAGATGCTCTTCTGGAGAGCTGGCAATCATTCCATCCACAAACTGATCAATAATGGAAATGCAGTGTGGAACAGCTGGAACCAATTGACAAACCGGCTAGATCAGGAGCAGCCTTTCAATTCAAAAGACACTACTAGACATGATGATATCCACATGATGAGGTCCTCAGCAGAGCAAAACACCTCAAACAGCACTCGCTCCAGCAAAAGACCCCCCTCAGCAATGGGAGGTTAACGGGGGATCGAGCACATTTACCTAGAGGGACTCCAGCAGTGTGAGAGCATCACTGTTTAACTGCCCATACCATTTCTTAACCCAGGAGGAAGAACATAAGAAAAAGACCCCTGCTTGTTACTGGAATACAGGATCACAAAGTATAAAGTGCAGAGAAGTGCATGATCACCTTTATTCTGTATTTGAACTTTATTTTTTCTAATCCCTGAGGCACTACTAGAATATTTTCTAATACGAAAAGTTTTGTTCTCTTGGGTAAAAGTTTTCAATCACTATGATTTTTCTCTTACTGCCTCAAGGATAATTATATTCTCTAACCACTGATACATTGTCTGCTTTGAATCTTCCACTTCTTTGACCAAGGAGTTCAATTTAATAGAAAAAACTTAATCTTCCCTTCCAGGGACTTTCAGTAATGTTTTAATTTCATTGGTCTAGGAGGTGACCAAGTCCAGCACTTCCACAGAATCTGTTTTCAGCACCTGTCACGAAGTTCAGCCTGACAGAGATTATCCCCTGGCCTGCCTGACTACCCTGTGGGACAGACAGACAAGACTACCCTATGGGGCAGACAGACACGGAGGGACAGAAACAGGCTGTAGCATCATTTTTTCTTTTCCTGCTACCAGGGGAAAAGCAAGTGCCCTGTGTGATCCCACAGGTGATATTTCCAGACAGAGGAAAACTGAAAGGCTTCAAAAAGCAATTAACAAACCATAAACAGAAAAAAAAGCATCTATCAAGAGTCATTAAGCATGAAGATATTGTCTCCAGTTCAAGAAGTCCTAGGTTTGCACATTTCTGCAGGGTGAGTGTTCAGATGAAATAATACCTTTGCACAGTTCCAATATTCTTAACCTTCAACTACAGTGCTGTCTGTTGACTGAGACAGAACACACACAGAACTAAATATGCATGGACCACACATATAAATTCTTTATGAACTTACATTATCTGAACACTCATTTCTCACTCCTTTTCATAATAACATTTAGCTCACAAAGGAAAGAAGGCTGCTGGAACCATCACCCCAACTAGAGATCAGCCTTCCTTTGTGCCCCCTCCACTGCTTTGCCCACAATTTCTGCTGCAGACTGGAGCCTAGCTGGCATCCACAGGGGCTGCTGGATTTCTGTGGATCACGTTAATTTTAAACCAGGTTTTCACTACTGTAGCTAAACAAACTTGAGCAATTTTAAAAATGAAAAGAGTCTCCAAGGAGCTTCAGTATATATGAACCAAGTAAACACCACAGCTGAACTCATGAAGCAGGACACCCCGAGGACTTGGAATCTCCAGGATGTTTGCATTACTGTTATGGATTTCTCTTTTCACTCTCACTATATTTTCTTGCTGTCTGAATTCCATATGTTCTGTACTTTATTCAAACCACCCAAACCTTTCTTCCCCTTAGCCAGGATGATGAATACCTGGTCACAGGCCTAATGAAAATTATTATGTGGTGACTTTTTAAACTGCTTAGGGATGTAGATTGGCACCCAGTGAGACTTCAAATAGCATTTGGGAGGCTAATTCTGATAGGAATCCACCAGTCAAAACAACCTTACAAATCTGACCCATAAAAGCTTGTCCATTGACTTTCATGAACACAGAGGAGTATCTTAAAAGGCAAAGAAGAAAGCAAATTCATTGTATAGTAAGAAGATTAATAAATTATTACAATTATAGCCACATCTTCATACCTGAACTGCTTGAAAAATCCATGTTCCTTTTTACTCATCCATTTTACTTTCTTCAATCTTTTTATGTTGCTGCACTCTTTTTAACTGTTTTTGAAAACTTCCAGCCTCAGGCAGTCAAGTTGCCTCTGCAGGGACTCCTTTTACGAGGAGGCTTGATCATCTCTTGATGACATGGAGCCTAATTAGCAAATCAGGTAAGGGTGGGCAAGGCAGCAGGGGTAAAACCCATTAAAAGCAACCAGTATTTAATTAATTTTCTTGGGAAAATAAAAATTCATTTTATTATTGTTTTTTCTTTTCCACAAAGAGTCTGCTTTATCAGAAGTCTTGTGCCCTGAACCGTTAATTAATTAAACTTATGGTTGCAACCAGCGCTCAGAGTAACCTGCTTAATTTCATCCTGGCTGAAAGGAAACTCCCCAGCAATTTTGTACTTCCTTGACTTTCAGCTCTTTAACTGTTTTAAAATCAGGAACTTTGGAATCTAATTGTGCAATAGCATAGCTGTTTGGATTATTGTTGCTATCAATATTAATGTATTATGCACTGAGTCAGGCTATTTATCGTATCTTATTTTAGAAATTAATTTAGGATTTAAGTTGCTTGTATTGAAAATCTTTTTCCCTGCATCCCTTTGTTGTGGTCTGCAGGCAGGATCTGGATTGTTCTGCAGTGCTGCCACTGTGACAAACTGTTCCTGACAAATTATTTTACCACTGCAATCTCTAAAGTGGATGCAGCCAAACAGTCTTAACAAAATCTCCTTTGCTTCAATTCTGCCCTGCAGAACAGCCTTTCAGGTGGCTGGTTTTAGGAAGAACATGGACAACTCTTTTGGCCCAAAGCACCCAAGGGCATCAGTTAACTCTCCCACAGAATCACAGCCAGAAGAATATCTCAGCAGAGACAGCAGCAGCACCTAAGGCTTCAAGATCCTTTGCAAGGACTAGAGAAGTAGAAGATGGAAGACATACAGACATAAAGAGGACATACAGACATAAAGAGGACATACA
>JAWWTY010000010.1:25660616-25695256 GCA_035222235.1 Margarornis squamiger
TTTGCAAGGACTAGAGAAGTAGAAGATGGAAGACATACAGACATAAAGAGGACATACAGACATAAAGAGGACATACAACTGTTTTTTATCTTCCCTTCAAGTTATTGCAGCAGTTGAAAAAGCTTGAGTTCAAAGATCTGGCAAATATTTAGATTTGTGGAACCTTTTTAATCCAATTTTTGCTGTTGCCAGGAAAATAAAAATAGGAACAGGTGGACTCATACAATTGTAAATTCATAACTGTCAAGTGGAACTCTATTTAAAATGTATTTGTTAGAAACAGAATTGCCAATTTTCCTTTTATCAATGCAAAAGTGTAACACCCTATTACCTAAAGCTGGTGCTGTACAATTACAATTGGGTATAAGGCCTTCACTATGAATGTTCATCTCAGCTTTTAAATGACTTTTCCTCTGGTCTTTTCTCACCCCGTTTTTGTATTTGAAATAGGATTTCCCTGAAGTCAAGCAGAATGATATGTCAATGGTATGAATGATCACAGAAGCCAAAATTTAAACTTGCACATGCATGGATTTGCCCAGAATGCTTTCATCCTATCAAGCAAAAGTGCCATATGCATTCTTAAAACAAACAAACAAAAATAACCCCAAAAAAACCAACCAAACAAGCAAAAATAAAAGCCTTAGCATCAAGATTGATTATAGAAAGCTAATGGTAAAGGAGAAGGCAGAACTCCAAGCCCATAAGATTAAAACTCTGTAAAAAAAATCACAAAGCAAGTTCAAGGGAATTGAGGCTACTGAAAGGCACCCCCTATGTCTAGTAAAATAGGCTATGTATACCTTGCAGATTACTGTAGCACTTTATCCCTAAAGCTCACTTAGTGACAATGTGCTTATGTGTTTTCTTGCACGGCTGCTTTGAATGACCAATGCCCTTTCAGGAAGATTTTAGCAAGGGTTATTATAATTACTTCTGACACTTTGCATCATGCTGTCGGCTGTCCTGAATGAAGACAAACCTCTGCTGGAGAAAAGAAACCCCCACACAATTAGTTCTACATAAGCTTATTAAAAAAAAAGCTGTCAAAACAAGTTAGCTCACTAGTGAGTCCAACTCCAAGCATCACGGTCTTAATTTCTGTATGCACTCAAGAACAAAAATTCAACAACGAAAGTAACACAAATTATGTATAATTAGTATTTCTCACCCAAGAGATTAGTGCATGAACACAAGGAAGTTTAGCAAAAGCTGTATTGCAATGAATGGCTGAACAAGATCCATCTTAAGAAAGAGGAAATGCTGATATTACCCATCTCCAAGAGGAGAAAACTGCAAACCTTCTGTAGAACAAGACAACACCCTGCAGAGCACGTGGACCAGATGAGAACAGAAACAGAAAAGTCCTTTTCTACAGAGCAGCATTTTGGCTCACACTTCTCTCTGCTTGGGACTGGGAAGGAGGGGAGCTCCAGCCAGGGACAGAAACGTCTTTCAAAGCTCTTGGAATCATTAGCTGTGAGTGCCATCAATGTCGTTCCTGAGAAAGCATGAGGGCTGCCTGTTTGTGAGCTCACATGTTCCCTCTAAGTCAGAGCACAGAGCCTCTCACCTGAGGACACACACATGCCCTGTCTGAGTGCTGAAGGGATCCAGGCTATGGCCCTGAACGCCACAGCTTTTGCTACGGGGATCTGACAAAGCATGAGAACTCACACAGGCAGAAAGTGCTGGATATGAGCAGAGCAGCAGCTGTCAGGTAGAACAGATAAGGAGATAGGGCATGGGGCTGAGCTGAAATGATCATGTATCAAGGGGAAATTCAGGAATAATATGCCCAGCAGGGCGAGCTGCAGCCGTGGTCAGGCAGCTTAACTGCATGTGCATCCTTGGAAGCAGAAAGGGAACAGGGCTTCTGGAGCAAAGACCTCTCCATATGTTAAGGCTGTGTTATGTTCTGTTCCACACCAGAGAGCCAGAGGAACTGCAGGCCAACAGAGATCTCTAAAGAATCAGAAAAAATATTGGTGAAAGAAATAGATGTGGCTGGCTGAGCCAGCAGAAGCAATACTGCATTTCCTTCTTTTCTTCCAGACTCCAGCTTCTAAAAAGCAAAGACAATGTTCTGCTGATTTATTTCCCCAGGGACAGGGAGCTGAAATTGTCAGAGAGAAAAGGAAATAAAAGTTATGTCTGCATATGACAACTATTCCTGAAAAAAGCAATAATAAAGAAATGAATGTCTCTTGTATACATTTGTTCAATTCAATTAGAATACAAGATGTTTGTTTCTCATAGAGTTAAATTCTGCTCCATATAACAGAGACATTAAGTTACAATAACCCTGTTTGTATCAGACCAAAACCAATAATAATGTCCTATAAAATTCACTTCCAACTTCTTCTGAAAACAAGTCACTTTTTAATGAGTATATCATGGCATTAGTCATTTGCTCCCGTTCTAACAATGAGTTTTGAAAATCAGGTGTATATTTGAAGAAAGGGTACAGGCTCATTTTTTGAATGACATTTGCAAGAATAACTCCACGCAGCTCTTTATGAGACACACTTTCAGTTACTCTGCAGATTTTTTACCTTTTGCTGCTATAACAACATATATTACTTTTAACTACAGCAGCAACTGATATTTTCCAGTCAATTTGTTCTGAGTTACTACATGTAGATTTGATTTGGTTTTCCTCTGCAGGAAAAAAAATATGAAAAGATGCTTACAATATACTAACGTGAACAAAATAGTAATAGAAAGAAAATCTTTTGGTGAAACTATAATGTCTTTATTTATAGAAATGTAAAACTTACCAGAAAAAAAAAAAATAAAAAAATTAGTGTTTCACCTGCCAACAAACCATGATAGAAAAAGCCCAAAAGGTAAAAAAATACGGGACAGAATGCTTCTCCTTTGCTGAAAGGAAGAGAAATTTAGACATTTTGAAGATATATTTGCTTTGTGTGTATGACTGTTACTCATTATATCTAATTAAGAGGCATCTCAACATTTTCACTGCCAGTGGAACTCTATGAAAGGCAGGCCCTGCCACAAAGGCTTCAAAATTCAAAATCTAGGTTAAAAAAGTGTTGTGATAAACCCTGGTTTACAGAATTATCACCCAAAGGGTTGTAGGGTCAAACTTTGAGGTGTTCTGCACTCACAAAGCAGCTCTAAATTTAGGGCTCCCAATTTTTCCTCTCTTCTGCTATTGCTGCCTATTCTGGCTCCATTTCATTATCCAGTCATGCCTCCATCTCACTCTGGAGTCATCTCTTCTGCCAGCTCCAGGTTTCCAGAACCTTGGAGAGGCATGACATGTATCTTCCTTTCTCAGTTGCAAAACCACATACAGCAAAGTAAAGAAACTGTTAAACCACAGAGGAACAAACTGCTCAGTGATACTTCTGCAGGAGAAGACTTAGAATTATTGCAAGTATAATAGAACTCGGTAAAGTTTAACGAGTTTCTGAAAAAGTAATCTTGCTTCATTATCCCAAATTCCTAGTCAAGACTGATATATAAGTGATTTAATAACAGCACACACAGCTTCACTAACATTTTTATAGACAGTTCAATGAGAAAAGGAGACAAAACTTATTTCTAAGATCCATTTTAATATGCTTCTTCAGGCTTTATGGTATGCAGGCAAAAAGTGTACATGTAAGCTTAACAAGAGATGGACAGAAGATAGCTGCCACTGGTTTTTTCCCTATTTTAGAGGGAAATATTACCTCTGCACCTACATTTGAGTTTTGGATTCTAGATGGAGACTGTTGAGTCCACTAACGTGATACAAGAATTGCTGCTAACCCTGACAATTGTAATACCTCAGAAGCTCTCCCCTCATTGGCTTTTTCATTCATGTCTGGAGATGCCAAAAGACCTTGGTAATTTGAACTACTATTTAATTCGTGTAGTATAGGCAACTTCTCACAACTTGAACCAACAGCAGAACATTCTGGAGCAGACACAAAATTGTTTATTTAAAAAAAACCCAAACAAACAATAAAATATCCATTATTCATGAATAAGCCATGAGTGAAGGATGAATACTGTCCTACACCAGTACTGTGAGTTCTTTGAGCCCGAGCATCCATTGTGTGCTATATTTTAATTGGACCTGCATAAAATCTGGTAGTATTGATTCCCAAGGGCACGAGCAAGTATTTCCTTTGGTTTAGATTCAGTTTCCCACACAGTGCAGGATTTGTTGAAATTTCTTTTAACAACAAAAAGTTGACATATTTTGAAGATGTGTCTTCTGTAATTTACAATTTATATTACTTGTCAGAGTTCATGAGATTGATGTGTACATGTACTGATTCTGTTTGAATAACATCCTGATACACACAGAAAAAAATTTAAAAACCCTCCTTTGTATCTCTGAGGGTTATTTTCTACTACTGAGCAAAAATTCAGAGTGGAGATACCAGACAGCAACCTAGCCAGACTTTCAGGGCTATTTAGGAAAATTTTGGCTGCATGAGAAGATTGAGGCTCAATGAAACAATTTTTATTTTTCAGACTGGGAACTTGATGGACAGAGGCTGAAAAGAAGACATTAAAAGTGGGATAAGAATACAGACCTTCCTTCCCTTGAACAAGAACTACATAGGACCACAGCAAGCACATCCTGCACATCTCCATGGGAGTGAGCAGAAAACCATGTCTGTATTTGAGACATACACAAAGATCTGAACACAAGAACAGGAGGGGAAAAGAACTGCTGACCCAAATATATCCAAATTTATCCAGTTATTCATGTGTTCAGCTACACCACCACTGTTTTACTATGTCTTCAGCTTAGTACTCCTGAGTCATAGCATGTTCCGGTGTAACTGAGGAGTAACTAAGTCATTCACAGAGACACCTGTGAAAGGAGCTTCTGGTGCAAACAGTATATTCCCTGGGTTCATTCAGACAAGCAAAACACACAGCACTCCTCAAAACAGCCACTGCAACCTATTTTTGACTTTGGATCTTCCAGCTAATTTAAAGCTACTGTTGAGGGCTATATGTATGGACCTGTGACTCCTTTGGAGTCACACAGAGATAGTCCAACAAATTCATTGTATTCCTGTAGCTTTCCTTAATTTCTGTCTGAACAAAATTCTGACAGTAATAATCTAAATAGATAAGCAGCCTCAACATTTGTTTGGTGGGTTGCAGGGTAATACAGGCAAGTTTCTGAGAAGAATTGTTTCCTTCTTTTTTCCTTTCCAGAACAGCTTGCTAAAGAACATGCTCAAACAGTAATCGCTTGTACAAAGTGCAAGAAAATTTTGTAATAATTTGCACTGTGTGACACTTCTCTTATGAAGTGAGAGACATAATATTCTGGGTGCTAGTTTTTAATTAAAGCCAAAGAGCAATCCTGATAGATTTTCTTGTTCTTCTAATAATGTTCAAGTCATCCCCAACAACAAAATGCTAGGAAGTAATTACCTCTTAAACAACAAAGAACTGCAAGCCACAAACACATTATGCACTTCTTCACTGCAAAACATGAATAGAGTATGATTGACGGAAAGATCTTTTAAGACAAATTACATCTGATCCCAGTAGAAAGAGCTAGATTTCTTCTTGCCTTCCCTTTTTTCCCCTCCATCTTTGAAGTTACACTTTAGAAAGTCTACTATGTGAGGCTACTGTTACTTAGTGTTCTTGTACTACATGTACTATGCACAGAATGAAAACTCCATAAGGAGGTTTGTCATTGTAAAGTTCTGCTTATTTTGTTTGGCATTACTCTTATGAGTTTCTTTGTATGAAAAGTACAAGGAACTCTGTTCTGGTTAATTAGAATAAGTCACTACAAAAGAGCAAATTGTTTTAACTCATGTTTCTACAACATCTAGCGTGGCTTGGACTACAAAGTTTCTCAGCACGGATAAGAAGACACCGGAATCACATCAGCACACAAACTTTGCCAAAATGAGAGGTGGAACACTTTCAACAACTTGGATTGATGGACTGAAAGCTCTTGTATAATATTTAGTTTGACAGCCAAGTTTTTTCCTTCATTTGCACTTCCTGATCCCATTTGGGTTGTAAATTGGAGTGCATGTGGATACAAAGCTAAAATAGCTCAACGGCTTCGTGACATGTTTTTTCTATATGGAGCCACTCTGGTGCTTTGAATGTGTATGTACTTTACTGAACCAGGACAACAATTAAGTCTATATAAAGCCTTGGAAAGCAAATGTAATGGGAAGAGAATTTATAATGGGGAAAATAACCTTGAGGTAGATTTTCATTAGGATCTCTGTATATACTGAGCTAAGTCTCAGGGTTTTTTTCTAAACTTTCCCTTACAGAATTTCCCCTCAGCTAAGAGATACTCTGTTTGGAAACTGCACACAGAAGAGTGACAGCCACAGGGATAGCACTGCCTAATTTTTTATTGGTTCCAAGGCAAGGTCTTATCCTTGAAGGCAAAGTCAAGGTACCTGTGCTGCTTTGCATCTGCTGAATCCTTTTCCTCATCAACTTGCAACCTGGAATATGACTCCAAAGAATGATACTTTCTGCAATATTAAAGGAGCTAAGTTGGGAAATATGCCTTGTTTGATCACATGGCCAAGAAATACCCAAGAGACATGGTGATGAGCCAACACTACCGCCTGCTGGAACCTGATAATGAAAATGGTGCTGTCAGACACTGATAAACAGCCACTGCAATGAAAGGCAAAATCAGGCACTTTACAGAAAGTCTTTTCTGTTTGGAAAAGGGACCATCAATAGCTTTTATTCTTTTCTTTTACGGTTTTACTTTAATAGTTGGTGTGTTTAGGACCTGTCTTCTGCCTGCATTTTTAATTCCAGAGGTAACAGACAGTAACCTCTTCCATGTGCACCACTGTGCTGCGACAAAAAGTCAGACACAGATGTTGTGATTTGGGAAAAGCACTTCCTTTTATAATAACTGTGCCTTACGTCACTGGAGAACTTTACACAAATAGAAATAAGACCAGGTGTCAGTTCTCTATTTTTCAAATGCTCAGTTTGGGACAAGTAGCAGCTCTGTTGCTTTAGAGCTTTCCTGAGTTCTGACCACATTCTTCAGGACCAGGTCACAACCCAGACCCTTTGCAGCATCACTCCCAAAGACCTGACAATACGTTCACAGTCCCAGCAGAGCAGTGTTTCCCCAGCTTTCCTGTGTTCCAGGGTCAGTCAGGTCAGCAATAACTCACCAAGGATGAGTTTGCCTTCACCAGACAGCAGTGAGTCATTTCTAGCCATTAGAATATCCCACCTGCAGGCTCCCCGCCCACAGAGCTACTCCCCCTCACTGCAGTGGATGTCACTCTCATTATGTTCTATAGGCACTTTCCTACACTGTCTCACAAACCTAATTCATCCCCAAATGTACACACCAACTTTTCTTTTTGTTTATATGTTTCACCTTCCTGTTCTTTATGTAGCTCCTATAATACATTTTGATTTGAAACAGTATTTTTTTTGTTTTAGTTTTATGGATTATCACACTCTGCTTTATCTCAAAACACACCGTGCAGGAGAACTATCTCCAGATTCCAGGTGCTTCCAGCCCTGAACAGCAGCTACGGGAGGACATAAAATGTCTCTTTACTTTCCTGCCTCTCACTGTCACCACAGAGCACATGAATTTTTTCATCTTGGTCTTTAGTCTGTCCTGCTGATGGAAGCCAACAAAAGGTGACAAGAATTCTTGAAACTACAGCTGTAGGGGGTTTTCTCTCGTTTTATGTCTAACCTCCTCTGAATGTGCTGTCCAGGCGATTTTAGACCTGTGCATGGCTCTCTGACTACCAAAGCAGTAAAAAGCTCTACATGTAAACACAGCATAGAAAAAGCTTATCTGATTTTTATGCTGAAAAGTTCTTCTTGTTGGAAACTTTACCACAAGCATGATGGGGCACATAGAATAATTGGAGCAGGATTGCAAACACATTCTTCTATAAAAGTTTCCTTACAATCTAGAGTCCACCTAATGAAGAGAGAGACAGCAGTGGGCACTGTCATATTATGTCTCTGTCTGCAACATGGAAAAAACTTGTATTTGCCCAATTAAAAAAAAAAAAAAAAAGGTGCTGCACAGATTTTAGGTAGTTTTGGGCACAGGTGGTAAGTGTAGCATCATTTGTATCTTGTCCATAGCTTTGTTAACTGCAGCTATAAATTACCCACAACTGCACATGCATCTTTGCATTTCTAATTGTTTGTACAAAATATTGAAAATCTGGATGCATAAATGCCTGTCTTTTTTAGGAGTAATGGAAAGAGGATTTACCTTTGCCTTGTTAACATTTCAGAGTTGCAGCTTAGAGAGTGAAAACCTTGACAAATATAAGAATAAATAATGACATCTCACTTCAGAAAGAATTCTGTTTGATTTCTGTTTCATTTGGGGTTTCCATTTCATTTTAATTTTCAAGTTCAAAAATTGAATATGGACACTATTTGATTTTGCTGATAAGAAAAAATTTAAATTTAAAAAAAAAGTGTGAGAACGACTAAAACAAAAATTCTCCAATGTTTAATTTCCTAATTTCTCAATGTGAAACATATGAAGTAGAGGGGAAAACACATAAACCAAAACATTGCATACAACAGTCAGTGTAAAAGCATTTAATTCTTACAGGCTAACTGTTCAGCATTCCTGGGAGATCAGGTATTTAATGGATGCTCAAGTATGACACCTGAAATCATCAAATTAGAAAATATGGGCTAGTGTGCTTGTTCTTGAAAATTCCTATTTCCTGTTATATCAAAAACTGTATGGTATCTAATGCAGAAAAAGAATATAAAATAGACAAAAATAGACCAGAGCTTATTACAAACACAGGAAACTCCACAGAGATGATGGATAAGAAATAGATATATATTGCAAGAATAATTGATAATTAAATAGAACACAAGACTATTCCTTTTCTACATAATAAGCAACACACATATTTGGAGAAATTTTAATAATTTGATAACACTGGGAATCTGGTTAAATTAAATTGCTTTTGTAAACAAGGAGAGAGTTAAAAGCCTGCCTTTCAGCGTAAAACCTTTTAGATGTGTTGCTATTTGACTTTAAGTCCAGAAACAGAGTATTCCTGGCCAAGGTAAATTAGAGAATGGTACAAGAAAAGCATATAAATCTCCAGTTCCAAGTTTTGAGGAATTTTATCGGTCATCAACAAGGAGTAATCATTCCCATCCATATCCCCGAGAACATTTACAGACTAGTGATGAGTTTGAGCTTGGTTACTCTCCAATAGCATCTATCCAGGAAATAGAATCATCTATAATTTTTAAGGCTCACATCGCAAAGGGAGAAAAAATATCTAGTACTTAGTCTCTGACATAGAATAAATTAGAGAGAAGGCAGTAAAGATGTGTTGGGGGGGGGAAAAGGCTCCTGATAAACAAAGAGCTAAAGAAAAATAATACCAGCTCCAGGCTGGCTGTTAGCTCTGCTCAAGGCACCTTTTCTATTCTGGAACCAGGAGGCAGAACTGAATCTGATCCCAGGGTGGTGTCACCTCCTCTGACAGCACATGGGGAGCAAATTCACAGGTGGGGAAAGAGACAAAGCAAGAGAGCAGCATTAAACTTGGTCTGAAAACAACAGCACTGGCACTTGGTGAATTCTTTGGATTAGTCACAGGAGCGTGTAGAGAAATCTGCATTTATGAACATTCTGTAAACATTTATCATTATGGTTTGTTATGCTGTATTGCTGATAGTGATCTGGAATACATACTTCATTGACTGCTGGTTAATGATTGTCATTAATAAATCAATTAACTACTCTAATCCTGATTTGATTAAAACTATGGTAAAATGTATTGCAGCTCCAAACCTGGTTACTTTTCTTTCCACTCTACATGGATGCCCAAAACAGTACATGTGCAGATAACCACAGGCAAACATTCCAGCTTTCCAGCTCTGCTCCCACGTCAGACTTGTAATGAATTCATTATGGCAGCTGTGCAAGGGAAGAACCCATAATGGGTGTACATAAGATAGAGCCAGAATTGACATTTGATAATGGTGGCTACTTGATAGGATAGGGATGGAAGTCCTCGGTGGAAATGGCTTTGCATCTTTCTGGAAATACTGTAATAAATCAGCCTGATTTTCAGGGAGCAAAATAAACCACTGTACTACACTGTAACTACAGGTTATACTGGAATCCCTTCAGAACCCAGAAAAGGCATTCTAGCACATACACAGGCTGCAAACATTTAAGCAGAATTGCTCTTAATAATCCTTGAATACTTGCCAGTGGTACACCAAACATTGTACTGACATTTTCAAGAGCTATAAAAGTTTTTAAAACTGAAATCCAGAGCTAATTCTTCACCAGCAAACAACAAAATAGTGCAACAAATGCCTTAAACCTACAATTTTGGATTGTAGATTTTGAGTTATTCACAATGAAAATAATTTTATCTTATAGCTCAATTTATCACAGAAATTATTAGTTAAGCACTTAAACACAGAGGTGACAAAATAGTATCAGTAAAGTGCATACCAAGTAAACAGACAGAATGTCAGCTCAGATGAGCTAAAGTATCAATTATCAAAATAACAGTACAGAGACAGTGGGAATAAATTTCAGAACCAGAAGACAAAGTGAAAACAGAAAGTGTTTCTCTTCTCCTCAACCAAAAAAATTGCAGCAGACCTACTGTGAAGTCAAGTATGAAGTTATACAAACAGGAGCCACAAGAAGAGAGCATTTTAATCTGAATTAACTGAATGGAATGACACTTGGAAGACAGAGTGGGGATTTTTAAATAATTCCATAGGTATCAACTATTTGCTTTTCTCATGAGCAAAGGGTGTGCATCTATCTCCTGGGCTGTGCATGCATCTTTATTTCATGCACCAGTTGACGAGGATATATAAGAACTATGCAGCTTCTGCTACTTAAAATTAAATTACACAACCGAATATCTCGATGTTGGAAAAACAGCAGTAGGAGACAGAGCAAGAAGACATGGAGAATATTCAAGTCCTCTGGCATCCCTTTGTTAAGCAGCATCCATCCTTGTGCCTCTTTTTGAAGGGGAAACATAAGGTGTGCTCTCAGTTCAGGCTGAGGCACTGGGAAAGGAGACTTTCTACACTGTGTAGAAAGGAAAGTTAATATGAACCTGTCTGAAAATGAAGTGTGACAGGTGTAATCAGTCAGTGCCCAGACACGGCGGAGCAGCAACTGGGAGAGAATTTTCTCCAGCAGCCCAGCACACCCAGCACACTGCACAGGGTGAATACAGAAACCAATGTAGCTGGAGAGCAAATGTTCGTCCCTTCTTGTGCCACCACGTGGCAGAGCACATGTCCAAGCAACACTACACAGATGAACTGCCAGTGCTCTTCATGGAATTACTGGATTCAGTGTCACTCCGAGGTGCTGCTGCCTGAGCTGTAACAGGCTCTCTGTTACAGGCTGAGGTGGCTTTGGCTGCATGGCAAAATGGAAGTCTGCTCTTTAGGAATGTGAAATATGTAATGAGGAGGGGAAAAGAGAGTTCTCCTGCCTGTGTTTGGGAATTGTGGGCATGAATGAACACACAGCTGTATGATAACACTTCTGTTTCCAAACAAGACTACCTATACCTGCAGTTCTGTATCCCAGGACATGTGAAATTATTCCAGCCTGTGAACGCACTGGAGATGAAAGACCCTGCACCTGCAATGTGAAGAAATAACTCTCACCCTTCCAACTCACAAATCTGTCATATTTCTTGGAAACAATAGGCAGAAATTGATGTTGCTTCACTATTTTTTCTTGTTTTAAAAAGAGAAGCACAATGTTTCAAGTTCTTGGCTACAACTGCAATGATATTTTTGTCTGAAGTGACCTGTGGATTTCCTCTGTGATGTATTATATCCCCAGGCCAAACCAGAGTCTGGGTGGAGATCTCGGTTCCCTCACAACCATTCTCTGGGGGACTAGGACATGCTCAGGGGATGACACCTGCATGTGGCAAGACCAGCCCCAAAAATAGTACAGATGGGGTTATGTCTTCAACTTTCATTGTAGGTGAGACAACCAACTGTTTTTCCCTAGATGAGGTCCCAGACACAATATAAATTATGATGTGATATACATGCCTCCAGTGCAGGACCATGACTTGTTTATGAGTAGGATGTCTTGCAAAATATTCTTGAAAAATAGGTTTGCCTATTCTGCCTCTCCTTCCCTAGATTTTAGCAATCTTTCTTCTCCATATATTTCTAATCTGTTTTTCTCACCTTCACCTGAAAGGTGACTGCGTTGGAGGGATGAATGATGAGATCTCTGTGGTGTCTGAAGACGATTCAGGATGAAAGATGCTGCAGGAATGCAAGTCATTACCAGCACTGAATTTCTCTGTATTATGGTGGTTTAGCCCTGTTACATTCTCTTCTTTTTCTTTGCCAGTTATTTGCACATGTGATCTCTTCTTTCCATCATGTCTTTCTCTGCTTGTTTACCCTGAAAACTTTCTTATCTATCTATCTATCTCTCAAAATCCACTGTGTTTCATGGTCATCTAACCTAACGGTACTAAGAACAAGTTGCAATGGTCTACAAGAGAAAACCCTCTGGTATTTACCAACATATAAAGTGCACAGATTGATTACTGCAAAGAAGAAGGAAAATGTCAGCATAATACACATGGAAAGAGGATTCCACCCACAACTGGAATCTCCACCCAGGGAGTGGTGTCACCTTAAATAATTGTCCTTTATTTAAAATTTTCCAGCTGACTGAAGATGGTTTGTATTGAAGCTCCATTTCCATGCCTAATAGAAAAAGCTTGTTCAAGATGTAATGGACATGATATAGACTGGAAGTAGTTCACAACCCAATTTCTAAGGATCCTCATTCTAAAAGAGGGAGACTCGCTTAGTTCTCAACATAACAATTGGAACTATTTCTGCATCTTAATCCAACAATGGATACGTGTAAGCACCAGAACCAATGTATTCACTACTAGTTACTACCACTCTTCAGTTTAAAACAATATCCATGATAGCCACCAAACCCCCTTTGAAGAGGAATTTATTAAACTTTTTTTTTTACTGTCTTCCACATCCACAAATGGGGTCTTATGAGATTTATTTTTTTTTCCTTGAAAAATAAGTTCTTTCTTTCTGCTTTGGCATTTAGGCTCAATGTAGACATCTTAATTATTTTCTATCAATAGTTTGTTCAGTATTATAAAAATTCTTGTAAATATGATAATAGAGGCTCAGAGTGGAGTGAACGAAAAAAATCTCTAAGTGAAATATGTTTTTCTGCAACTATAAGTGCTTTGTCATCATCAACTTCTAATATATAATAGAGCACTGTTAGTGGAAAACTTCTGAATGACACTTGGCTCTGCATCACAAGATGTATTTAGAATTTATGGTCATATACAGACCTTAAATTTGCCTTGGATTTGGGCAAATTATCAGGCATTCCTGGAGATATCTCCCTTTGGAAATGTAGGGAAAGCAGAATCTAAGTCTATTTTTAAAGAGCACTGAAGCACAGACCCACCTTTACCAGCTGTGGGGAAAGTCAGTCAGAAGAGGGTGAAGTCTGGAAGGCAGGAGGGAGATGCAGCATACGTAATGCTTTTTTTATAGTAGCTTTCTTATTGTGGTAAACAAGAAAAGTATTAATTTTCCTACACTGCATTAGATGCACTTTTTTATGCAGCTGGATGCCCCTTTTTCCCTTGCCTTCTTATTTAAGTAATTTCTTTAGGGTCTGGTGTATTTTTAAAGGGAAAAACTTAAAATGCAACAAATCACAAACAGATGGAGCTTCAGAGCTTCACTTCAATCCATTTCATCCAGGTAAATCCAAAACAAAAGCAAGAGGAAGAAAAAACCCCTTTTGCTCCTGCTCAGTGTTTCCCCCTGTGCCCTCCTAGGAGGTTTCTCTCTCTTTTCCAAAGGGTTTGACGTCGGTCACTGCTGGCCAGGCTGTGCTGCCAATGACAAATGACTGCTGTGATGCACCCTGGCAGTTCCCCTGCTCCCAAGCGATACACGTAAGAAAGGAGCAGTCACAAATAAGACTTTACACAAATAAAAAATTCATTTTAATCCTACTGCCAATTCCTTCCTGCTAAAGAAAACACCTCCTGCCCTCAACCTGCCCTGCAAAGTCGCACATTTATCAAGATTTAATAATCCTTTTTGTATGAAAAAGCTCCAGTTGTGCTGGATGATTTTAAAATGGAGCTGTGTGCCTCTTAAATGAACAACTATTGCTGTCTGAGAAGAGGGATGACAATGCAGGTGAGCCCAGTGTGCAGTGGCAATGCCCCGTTTCCACGTAGCTGTGCAGGGCTGAGCTTGCCCTGTGCTGTGCTGCAACCCTGCAGCTCCTGCTCCCAGCACGACCCAAAGCACTGCCTTGGAGCCTGCTCTGCACAGTCACTGCCCTGCAGATCACCAGCATCAGCTTTGCTCTTGCATGGCAGTGCCTCAGCCAGCTCTGGAAATAGATCCCTGCTCCCCCCAGGAGGGAAAGGACAGTGCTGGGGGTGAGCCAGGAGAAGGGAGCACAGAGCTGAGCTCTGGGTGCGACACAGCTTAGCTGCAAAAGCAAGGGAGAAACTCTGCACTGCACTGTGCTGCTCTCACCTGGAACCAGCACTTATTTATCTGCCAAGGCCTGCTGTAAGAGGGAAATCTCAGCCCAGTGTTTGCTGCAATTACGCCAAAGCATCCTTGACAAAGGAAGGTGTCTGGTTTATAAAACACCGTGACTGGGACTTGTTTTTCACTGTCTAAAACAATCTAGAGCCTACCAAAACAATAACAACCAAGGCCTGCAAGTATCTCATCTGAAAGGTTTCATCCTGATAGTTGGAATTGGAGCTGATGCTGAACAAGGGATTATTTTGGCACGGATTTGCTTTCCTGCACTCTGTGCAGGAAATCAATTAGAGGTTTTATTTTCCTTTTCAGAGAATAAAAATTCAAATGATAAGTAATCTCTGTTTTAGTCAATACTACTGTTCTGAGAGAGATTTGTAACATAGGTAAAAACAGATCCAGAGGCCACTGACATAGGAATAAAACACCACAACAAATGTTGTCTTTCAACCATGGTCTTTAAACCATGTATTGCATCTACAAAATAGTCCTTGAAGTTAGGACAGCTCTTAAATATTGCTTTTCCATTTATTTTAATTGAGTAATAAACACATCTCCCTTTCACTTCTTGCTTAGATTACGAACTCCTCAGAGTGGCCCAGGCTGGTCATTTGTACAGCGCTTGTATATGACGAATTTTCCTCTTGTAACTTTGGGAGCAGCAACCACGTACAGCAGGACAATTCCAAACAGCCTAAACAGTCATGTATCTACTTCCTATTAAATTGAATATTTAAAATAAAACTCTTATGGCTCCTTTTGAGCACAGTAGCTGCAGAAATTGTACTTACTGACTTTGAAATGAAAGGGGAATGGTCAGGCAGTGGGACTACCTGATGGTGAAGATTCCTTCCCATTGAACTGCTCTAGTCTATCAACTGGAATAAGAAACTGGATTAAAATGTAGTTGGGATCTAATTGCAGGGATCTTCCAACTTCTTATGAGCAGGTAGGATACCTGAACACCAAAATGTTTGTATTGGACAAAACAATGTACTAATTTGCTGTTTCAGACAGAAAATGTTTCAGACAGAGAGGCAAAGAGACAAAGATAAACAACTCAAAATATGCTATTTTTGCATTACAGTCCTGCTTTCCAACAGAGAAAGAAATGGAAATAGATTTACAAAACCCCTTGGAAATAAGTATAAAGCACAGACATATAGGATGTTAAGATCTTGATACACAAAGATAATGATGCCTACTGCATATGCCATAAAGGAAACCTTTCTTCTGCTTCAACTGCAGCAGCACCATATCTTGCTAAAAATGAAACACAGTTGTGCTTTCACTTCTACACCACCGATCAAATAAATGAAGATGGTCATTGATCCTTTTGCAGAATAGTAATATTGGGCACAATAGTATTTCCAGAAGCTTTGGGCAAAAGTGGACAGATACAGGGCTTTGAAACACCTTCACTCAGTGAGCCTCAGCCCCAATTGCTGTGTAGTATGATACACACATTTTTTAAAATACATGACTTAGTATCTACAAACAAATCAAATATATGAAAAAGTAGCTTTTTCTGGAGATACAGTTCTTGCAACTGGCTTCCAAGTCTCATCTACTACCAATTTTTTTACTCTTTTAGTTCATATTTTTTACTACATCAGTAAAAACTCCCAAATGAATGGCATTTGGCTCCTGAAGTATCCTACACCAAAGACCGTATTCCATATTTTCCAGTTGGGTTTCATCTTCTCTTTCTCCTGATGTATTCTCATGGATTCAGAAAGCAAACTACCAGCCCTAGCTGTTTTTGTCCAAGTTCTCCTCTGCTCTAAGAATTCTCTTTATCTTGTCCTCTTAGTGCTTTTAAATGCCTGTAGGTCTCTACCATCCCAACTTCCATGATATCTGGCCACCTAAACCATGGAGTCTCAGTGTCTTTCCCAACTCAAGTGCCTGTGACCTGTCCTCCTTCAGCACACACACACACAAAAAACATTACACACACACCCCCCATCAAATTCAGTACTGTGAGTAATTTTAGACTGAAAAATAGTCATTCTCAAGGTAAAAATGCAACAATATGTTAATGGAGAAGTGAGATAAAACAATCTTCAGAAATGAAACTAACTCAGGTCTAAGTTAGGAGCTACCAACTTCACTGTCTCCCTCTCAGGAGTTCACGTGCTGATCTCTAGCCAGCATGAATTCACACTGTATGCTAGATACAAGGAAAGTAAAGGACAGTTCAAAAAATAGAAATAAAAATACTTCCAGTAAAAAACAAAACAAAGAAGGGGAAAAAAAAAAACAGAAGCAATCCAAGAAGCTACATAGTATATCCTAACTGGGTCATCTGTGGCACCCCAGTGCTACAAAGTCACTTGACAGATCCCCTTCTGAAAGAGCTGCCAGCTACATTTGCTGCCCTGCACAAGAATGACTGCAGTGGACACAAACCTGCAAGGTTCTTTCATCTCAGCTGAACATGGATGCCACAGCAATACACAGAGAATAAGTTTTGCGTGCCTTATTTTCCTCTTCCCCAGAAAATTATTCACTCTGTAGACACACACATGTAAGCACAGTAATTATCTTCATAAACTGAATAGATGTCCTTGAAATGGAGAGCTTTCATCTTTGTTTCATTGAACTAGGAGTTTAGATAAGCAACTTCACATACCTTTAAATTTTCTTTAGGCAAACCCCATTCCTTGGCAAAGCTTTTTCTATAGACAACAAAGTTGGGAGGAAGCAGGCAAAGAATTATGTGTGACTTTTACTTTCTGAGTTTTGTGCTATTTTGAAAAGCCTCAAAGGCATTTCTGGGAAGGAGGGAAATAGAAAACAACAACAATAAAAGATTATAATGTCATTAAGGACATCTGAAATGACACTGTCAATGTTAAGGAAATGTCTGTGTTTCTAACATCTCATCTATTAGGATTGCTACTGACAAACTGGGATAACTAAATGGGGCTGCAGATGCAGCACTTGCCAGCAAGTCTGTGAACAAACTGTAACCCAGCTGAGTTGGGTTTGATACAATAGATTTAATTAGGCAGACAGAAACTATTGTGTACCCATGAATAAATCTTTGTAATAGTGACTTTACATTGATCTTTTTTTAACACAGGCAAGAATTCAGGTTAGGCTACATTGTTATAAATCAAATTATAGTGAAAGTCTTGGAGAAATTATCAATGGATGTGATTGATTTTTTGAAAAGTACATCTCCAAGGTGTTTGTCCATCTTAGCTCAAAACAGTCATGAAAGAGCATGTTAGAAATCATTCTGATTTCTTTATCTGCATTTTGCTCTACATGCTCTTCCCCACAAAAGAAATTGCAGAATTCATGGAACCCTACACCAAAAATATTATGATGTTAGTGCTGATTTACAAACATTTTGCATTTGATATTCTAATGTAATCAGTTGTGTCTGAGTGTATTTTTTGCTGCCTTGTGTTTTATGTCACCTCCAGTTTGCATTTCTTCTGCAAAACTTATACTTTAATCTTGCAGCCCTTCACCTTGCAAGGAAAGGAAAGAGATTATCAGATCTAGAGTGCCCTTCTATTCACAAAACTCTGTAGATGTACATTATTGTTAATAAAATCCTTATTGTTGTACTGCCACTATAGGAAACAAGTAGGGGAACAAGGCAGCAGTAAGGAGCAGAAAGGTTTGAAATACATGGCAAGAGATAAAGGGACACAGTTTTCTCTGAGAATAAAAGGTGCATCTTTGTGTGAACTATCAGTCCCTTCTGCTGTCACCACAGTGTTGACCTCTGTGCTTTCTTTTCATTGTGAATAGGCCCCAGGTATGTTGATGGCTTCCTTCTGGCTGCAGGTCCCCCACTGAAAGGTTGGCTACCAAAGATGACTCAAGACAGTAGAAATATTTTCTAAAACAACTGGGACAAAATGTGGGTTAGGAAGCAGAGAACCCAGTTCTCAGGTCAAGGTTTGGCTGCAGTCAGATATAGATTACAGAGGGTGGAAAGATGTCAACAACTATTTTCATCACTGTTGTGGTTAAAAATTTTCATTACTATTTATTAGTTCTAAGGTAAAGAGGAAAAAAAACCCCAAACACTTCTAATTGCTGTGCTAATACAAATATTGTGGGGAATTTGCTGCTGAGAGAAGAAAGCTGTGGGCAGCCATAACCTCTGCACAATGAATGGCCAGAAGAGTCAATATTTCCACTTTTCTATCTCATTCGTGTTACTCTTCATGGAAAAATAAAAGGATTCTTTCCCCAAACACTAAATATTTTGTTTAACTATGAAGTCCACAGAGTCTTCAGGTAATTTCTCAGGCCACATGCTACAACTCCAAGTAATCTATTTGCCTTTACTATCTCCTGGCTCTACACCTCAGCCTTTGTCAGCCAGCTTCACTGTCTGTGGTAGTTTTTTTAATGAGAGAAGAGGGCTTGAGTCTTCCTGTTAAGCCTGAAAAAGAGCACTTGGCAAGTCCATTGGTTTTAATGGAGCATGTCTTCCCGACCTCTACTTCCACTCATTTGGCACATGCTGGCTTTGTTCAGCACACAAGCAGTATTTACTCTGGGCCAAAACAGAATTAAGTGGTACGCTGTGATCTCAGCCAGGGTGAGGGATTTATGGTACCAGGCATTGTGCAAAACCAGAACTAATGACAAGACTGGAAACCTTACAAAGCAAAGAGACAGGATGAGCTGAAAGGGAGGGAAAAGAGGGAATGTATTGGAAAGGATTTGGGGGTCTACTATGAAATATTGAAATAATGCCTTAACTATATTTACAATTTTGCTGTCCTAGAAATTAGAAAAACAGTTCCTTCTTCAGATTTTTCTCTCCCTTATCCATACCCCTAGAGGTGATGATGATTATTTAGCTATTAGGATAAGGCATTTGGCTGGGAAACTCAGCACATTACATTTATCTCAGCAATGGCTTATTCAAAACAAACTATATTCATCAGGTTAGGCTGTTTTACACTTTCCACATTCAGCAGCCTCACTCTGACAAACTGAACATAACCATCCTCACATGAGCTAGGGAAGGGCATCTTAACTCCTGGACCTTTTTCCACATGGATGGAACAGGATTCACAGAAAATCTGCTTGTTACAGCAATGGCATGGAAGGGAACAAATGTGGAAAGCTTCTCAAATGGATGTTATGCTCTGACCTCTCTAACTCACACAGTGACATCATTTCTTCAGGCACTGTGTGCTGTAGTAACTTTGCAGTCACAGAGACAAGCAACAACCCGGAGAAGGAAATGTTTACAGTCTGCTCTAACTCTACGTTATGAGTTCTAATGGCTCCAGATGTATGTCGTGGGTTATGGACAAAGAGAGTATTATGTGACCATTCACACTTTGGGTTTAAAATTAAAAATGATCTTTATTTCATGACTTACTAACATGTAGAGTATGTAAGAGAAAAAATAAGGTCTCACATCATCTCCATTCAAGACACTATTAAAGCCTTTTACTTTCCTTACAGACATGTTTTTCTTTTGTGTACAAAACAATGGTTACAGACAGCACTTGCAATAAAAATGTCATCTTCTGTAATAAGTTACAACCCTTCTACTACCCTAAATACCAGCAATTTTCACAGTCACTGAATTCCATAAATACTTTATAAGTTTTGCTATGTATTTCTAAGATACATGGTCTTTATGAAGTTTGACACACTAACAATTTTGAAGACTAGAATCTTCTATCTATGTCTTCTTTTTCTTCTCTACTACCCCATGATGTAACTGTAAATGCTTGAAACAAATTCTTCTATTTCCTTTATACATACACACATGTTTGTAGGTATATCTGTGCATATACACACAAATAATTAATTTCAAGGCTATTTCAGAATGATGCCTACCAACAGGAAGAGCCTTCCTTTACTTTACTGAGCAATGCCATGTTGGCACACCAGTGAGATGATCTAGCCCAGATTCATCGTTTGGTGCTAAAAGTGATTTGAAACAGTATAAAAGAGGGATGAGGAAAGTGCTGACACATGACCTGGGTCAGTAAGAGACATCTGCACCCTCTGGTGGTTGGGTAGCAACTGTTCGAGCCTAGAAGTGACAAGATGAGGAGTTCAGTGTGTGGTTATTGATGTTCATGAGAATAAAGGTATATGAAACATGCACAGAAAACGAGAATTCATTAGAAGAAAGCATGTTCACAACGGAGGAACTTTCCAAGGATACAACAGGGCAGTTCAATTCCTGTTCATGGCAGAGTTACTGTGTAGACCTTAAACCTGAATGTAACCACCTCCCTTATGTAGTTGGTTTTTGCCAGTGATTTCAAGCTAGGCTGTCGATAGCACAGCAGCACACAGAGCACCATCACCCCAGCTATCATTCCAAGGTACAGTCCCCACATTGTACTACCCAAATATAGCCACAGCCAGTACGCAAGGAAGGGAGTTAAATAGCCTGAAATTAGTAAGTACTCCCAGATTCAGTGTCTATCTTTACATAAAAAGCCATTTTTTTCATTTTGCTACACATTGACACTGCTATTCCCAGATATTTAGGCCTCACTCTTTCCCTAAAATTTCTAGGACAGGTTTCAGTGTGTACAGACAACTTGTTGTCTAATGACTAACTAAATGCAGTCAAGATGAAGAATCCAGTCTACTCATCATGGAGAATCCAGTTTGGACATCATGGAACGTGGGTCTACACTTTCTTTTATAAACCATTATGAATTGCAGTTCACATACCTCTCTATATCATATTTAGGAGCCAAGGAATCAGAAGTGTCAGAAATATGAAGTTGTTTCATCACTGAAGGAAAGAAATAGCTTTTTCAAGGTCCACTGCATTTGCCTACCACCTACAGTGTTTATTCAGTCATACTTATACTGTAACTACTTCGAAAAAAATTACTACCTTCCTCTTAGAAGCAAAACTGGCAAAATTGGTCCAGCCTAGACTCATGGAAAGAGACTGTTAAGCCTTCACAATAAATTTCTCTGCATCTTCCTAAGAAAAACTGAGAAAAATAAGTTTCAGCCAAAATAAGAAGTCGAAATATTCTTAAAAACAAAGTAAGCCTTATTTCAAATCCCATTTGCTAGCACGGTAATGCTGGAAGCATTTGCATACCATTTGGGGGACAGAGGGAAATTATTTTTGATTTTACACCAGCTGATATTTACCAATCCCATGATCTATCCCTGAATTTCAGAAATTCAGCATTACCTCAGAATAAAAAGAGCTTGCAGTGATACATCAAGAGTAAACACAAAATACGACGCCAGACACGTTGAAATGCACCCCCACCCATTCTATTTGCTACTTTGGTTTTGCTAGTTCATTATCAAGCCAAATTCCCTTGCTGTCAGTGGTGAATTAGCTTCAGGTTCATGCAGTGTCCTGGGCTGTGCTTGGGCTCCCCAGACTCTCTTGCAGTACAAATATTACTCATAACAGC
Source organism: Margarornis squamiger (assembly GCA_035222235.1). NCBI lineage: Eukaryota > Metazoa > Chordata > Aves > Passeriformes > Furnariidae > Margarornis > Margarornis squamiger. The sequence goes on from JAWWTY010000010.1 coordinate 25,682,621, forward strand.
TACTTATCCAAAACAAATTGCTTTTGTTTCACAGTTGCCTTACAGGACACATCCTGCTGTAAAGGGAGCTGAGTGCTCAGCTGTCTGCCACAAGCAGTGCTTGCTGTCTCCACAAGAAAGATAATCTCTTTGCTCTTACTTAGAATAAAGTAATATCAGATTTTGTAATAATGCATTAAGTGGAAATGCTGCAATACAAAAGGAGAGCTCAGAAGAAGGAAACCAATCCACAGACAGGAGCTGAGAAAGCAGGAGGGACCTGCAACTCATTTGCAGAATGTAATGGTTCATTGTTATAAAGTTACAAACATGTAGGTGAAAGGGTACTGTATGTGGAAGTTGAGGATTCAGAAAAACTAATCCTTCTTTATGGAACTGGAAACACTGACAAATTTTAAATCTGTCATTAGGAATACCTTTCAATCTCCTCATAACTTTCTGATAACAGTTTGGGACAGGAATATGGTCTACTGCTTTCTTTCCATTGAGAACTGGATCAATTTTCAGTTGGTATTTGCTATCCTCTTTCTCTATTCCACTCTGGGCCATTGTCACACATTTGTTGTTGTACACGTACTTCAGGACAATGAAAGTATAGTCAACCGTGTTGGAAGACAAGTAGGGTGGCTACCTCACTCTATAGCAACTGTAGTAAAATGTCTGTCCCAAAACAGACTATCTCACCTTTATCTGAGCTAAAAGGAAGACAACTAAGACTCAAGACGTTTTAAAAATGATGGAGAAACAGTCCTCAGTCAGGCCAAGGAGTCCAGTTTTGGAGACAGCTGTTTTCTCAGGGTGGGTGTGAACAGTCAATGCCCAATTTGCAATCAGAGCCCTCCCAAAGAGCAGCCTGGCAATGCCAGCACAGCTCACAGTGACACTCACTCTGATCCAGCAGGACACTGCAAACACATCCTCCAAACTGAGCAGCCCACTGTGCAAAAGCCAGTGGGCTTACATAATTTTTTAACTGATTTGTTAAATCAAACAATATGCATTTTCATTCTTGCTTTAGGTAGTGAAATGATTGGGTTGTAATGCAACATTTTACATATTAGTCTCTACAATAGTCATGAAAGATTAAAATACTGATCAACACCTTGAGAATGGTGGGAAAAACACTGTAAGTTTCTCTTTGCATGTGGCAATCGTTTTGTCAGCTATATACCAAAATAATGAGCCACTGCTCTCCCAGTCTGAAGATGAAATAATTACAGGGATAAATGCGATTTCTAAGCACAGTTCCTTTGTTTACTTTTAGAGTGAACAGATTTAACTGTCTCATCAACAGTGTCAACTATTAAAGCAAATGTTCTGACAAAAACTGGAGACACAAAGCCCTACAAAGATCATATTTTTATTCTGAGTTGAGGCCTGATCAGAGCAACTTCATGAGACTATTTTTTGTGCAAATTAGCTCCTGTCAAAGAGATTGGCTTTCATCAAATCACAATTCACTGATGTTTCTGGCACACAGCTTTTACGCACCCCAGGATTCTCATGTGAAAGGAAAAGGAAACCATATGTTTTGATTCACCTTCAGTTCTCCCTGCCATATGATCTTGTATTCTAGTGACAAAATGCTCCTAATGAACAGAATGTGTTGAAATCTCTTTGCAAAAATGGGTCAAAAGCAAACCCCATTTTAAGACTAAAGATCTGTATTAATAAAATCATTACAGTTCTAAATGAATTAATGAATTTTCCTTTATTCCATAACATGGAATGAAGTACCTTCCATAGTATGAAGTACCTTCCATAAAGATACTTCAGGCTCAAAAAATTAATTTTGCTCTTTTGTTATGCAAGTTTGACCAGAGATCAAATTAAAGAAACATCTTGGGGATGTCAGGAACTTACTCTAAATGATGTTTTACCAATAGCTTAAGGGCAACCACTTTTCAGACAGCCTAGAAAAAGATTTTTTTCAATTAATAAAATATTAGCTTTTTTGCAAGTAGTAGGTGAGTTTGCCCCCTAATTTCAGAGTTTTTTCTTCTCTCTCAGAAAGGTGAAAAGCAAAGATTAGACTTTATCAAAGGCTTGACAAAGATTGGCAACACATACACGTTTCTGAGGTAGAACATAGAATTAGTTTATATCCCTAAATTCTAACACCACAGAAATCTGGAGCACATCTGTGTACTGCACTAAGAAAAGAAAATAAGTCTGTCTTTCCTAAGTAATACATACCTTTCTGTAGAAGATTTGCAGTTAAATCTCTGACTACACTCTCTGTTTAAGAAAATAAAATAGCACTAGGATCATTTCATATTTCTCACACTGCACCAATAAAATAGAAAATTAATTTCCTTGTGGCTGCCCAGATATGTTGATGGTTTTTGGGTTATGCTATTCAATGCTGCACTTTCCAGTCTCAGAATTGGAAAGAATTTGCCTATAAGAAATCATATCTCTTTTAAACACTGTTGTATGAACTTGGCTGGGGTTTGAGTTTGGTTTTTTTCTGTTTGTTTTTTTTTTAAAGTGAAAATATGCAGTGAGAAAAACAATATATTATTGCCTTTATAATTATAGTCTTTAAAGTCACTGTTTCTGACTGCTTCTTTACAACTTCCCTGCAACACAATCTTCTATTCCCTGCACAATCAGATATTTTCCCCCAAAAAAGTGTTGAACTGCAGTTTGAGTGGCTCAGCATTCTGATACCTTGATTTACACTGGCAGTTGTATTTGGGCATAGACAATAGGCTGGAACATCAAATGCAGCACAGCAGCTGCAGTGCTCCAGCCCAGGTTCCCGAGAACTTGCATCTGAGTGCCATGGGAACTGAGAGACCAGAGCCTTCATTCCCCCCCCCGGCATATAACAGAGGCTCCCAGCTGCTTGGCTGGGATGCAGTAATTGCTCCTCACGTTTTTACATATCCTTGCAGAGCTCAACAAGCTTGTACAAACAGCAGGCAAGATTCTCTGCTCTAAACAATGCTTATTTTACCATGTGAGCTTAAGGAAAATGCTTCAGTATAATCAAGTGACATATAGAGATATCCAAGGAGCAGATCTGCAGAACAGATGTAATGCTAGTGTTCTTTTGTCAGTTTTATTCAAAGCACATTAAAGAAAAAATGAAAAAAAAAAATTGTCCCATTTACCCATTTGTAAATTCAATTATAATCACACTCTGAAGTCTCCAACAGATTTCTCAAGGAAAACAGGTGATTGTAAACACTAACAGGGGTCTGAGTTATTTCTTTAGGTGGACCTGATTGATTTTCTGAGTGTGGTAAGAAAAACTTTGCTTTCAAATTCTCAAGAGAAACATCAGAAGAAAATGGGAGCACAAGAAAAAACTAATTACAAAGAAATGAAGATAGGTTCATGTGATTGGCATTGGTCTTATTTTTCATCTGCTGCCATTTAGGTGAAGGAATACTCCAACCTTCTGTTCCTCCTTGTAAGGAGGATTCAGAGTATTCACATTTTTATGTGGAAAGACAAACATTTTTCTTCAAAAAGCTCAATATACTTTATAAAAGAGGTCTGGTTAGGACAAAGCAAGAATTACGTTAATTCCTTTCTAGGGATAAATACACAGTAATAAATGAGAATTAAGACAAAACCCTGATCTGACATCTGCTAATTAGTCAAGCTCTAGTACCACACAAATTGCAACTCTGAGGCAGTAACTTCCTTGTTCCACACCACATTTTCTCACTATCACTTGTGAATAGCAAATCAAGCACTCCCTTAACACAGCAAGAAATGTCCCCTTGACAGTATCCAGGCTTACACTCTGCACAAAAAGGCCTCACAAATGTACCAGCTGTAATGCCCAAACTATTCTTATCCCATTGAACACTAAGAATATCTTTGGTGTTCCTCCCGCTCTCTGGGGAGTTTGCTGGAACTCATTTATAACAACTAAGGAGTTTATTTCCACCAGGTACAGCAAATTTTATCCCACCTCAAAGCAAAAGCATTGTACCTAATAAAAGTCAAGTTATACAAGGAAAGATAGGGAGGATTTCAATAAAATGGAACTGGCTGCAATAAACCTGAGTAAATTTTATGTGGTAAATATCTCCAGTGTACAGTGCTATAGTGCTCACAGACCAGGAAGGAAAGAAGCCAGCCGAAAATACAGAATGCTGTAGGAAACAGTGTCAAATTCATGGTAATCATCGTCATTCATCACCATGCAGCAGCAAAACTGAGATATTTTTCTTGCCAGTTGTACTCAGCAGCATACAGAAACTTTGTGTTGTTAATCCCCCCCTGCTTGAACACCACTCATTCATTACTGGTTGATGGAATTCTTCAGACCAACCAGTGAACATGAAAAAGTTGACCACCAGGTACTTTGTGTAAGAACACAGAAGCAGTTTCACAACAAGCCATCTTTTTTTTGTATTTGAAACAAAATTATTTATACCAGCTTTCATACTTTGCTCCTATGAGATTCCAGTCATCAGCCAAATTCTTTATTAGAACTGCACGACAACAAGCTAAAAATTGGTGGAAAGAGAAGCCAGCTGAATGAAGACAAGTAAAAAAGAAAGGGAGAATCATCCTTGCTGGAAAGCAAGGATCTGATAATGGTCATGAAAATGAACTGAGATACATCATACATATCACTGAATGAAACTTAACTCCTTAACTCAGATAAGTTTGGCTTATGTGTTATTTTTCCTTATTTAATAATAGGATTATGCAAAAAAAATGAAAGATTGCAGATTAAAAAATGGAGAAGCGACATAATTTGTATGACACTTCAAGAGCATAAAGTGTATGAAACACTGCAATATCATATTGAGGCACATTTCCAGTACTAATAACAAAATAATCAGATGCAGCTAACTAAAAAAAGGAAAACATCAAGCTACATAAGCCATATCCAACATACACACAGTGACTATAGAAAGGCCTGGATTTGTGGCATCCCAAAGTGTCAGAATGCTGCTTCAAGCAGAGCATCCTCCGTTGCACCGGCAGTGTTCTATTGCAGGTTGTCTCAGTGCCATCAAAAGCACCGCTACCTCCTGTGGGCATCCCCAGGAAAACAGCAAGTGCATCTCAGGAGGTGAGATCAGTGTCTAACATCTTAATTAAATGAAACAGCTTCTAGTACTTACTGTTTAAAGAGAAAAAAATCCCAACAACAACAACAAAAAAAAAAAAGGTAGGATTCAACATAAGGCAATCTCCTGACTTAGCTACTAAAATAGCCCTTTGCATATATATATAATATGCAGCCTCCTTAGGCCTAGAAATATTGAAGAGGTTAAAGTATTAAAAATTAAGACTTCAATATCCTAAAAACTGTTATGTAGCAAATCTGTAGCACAGCAAGGCTGAGTTACTTGCTGAGGGCTGTAGATCAAACTGCAGTTTGTTTTACCATTGTTCAGCAGCCATAAGAGGATAGAGGAATTATTGACCATTTTTTAACGTTTTCTTCATTTATAATCCAGCTGTTATTACAGTAAGTTTGCTTTACGTGCCTCAGCTATACACTGTGATTTCCACTCATTAAGTTTTTTAACAGCTTAATCTCACAGTTTGATACAGTTATTTTTAACCTAAAAAACATTTCATCCCATTATGTGTTTTCCTCTGTCTGTTCTCTGATCTCAGTGTCACAATCATGCTTTGGAGCAGACTGTTCTCATAGTAAAATCACTTTACTGAGGTCAAGTGAAACCCAGACTCATCCCATTGTTGCAATCTTAATAAGCCAATACATTTAAGAAGCCGTATCTTTTAGCATTGCTATTTCAGTGAGAAGATGGTGGCAAACTGTGATGATGGGTCTTCATTGAAGAACCAAATGCAGAGCCAAATCCAACTTTCTTCTACATATTGATATCATCACTCAGTACAGTGTTTGTGGTTTACCTGCTGCTCTAGAAACACCTCCTTCTGCACCCCAACAGACCCCTGGGGAAGCCAGGCTGGAAGCTACTGATCACTTTCATTTTAATTACAAATTTGCAAATTCATTTTCCTACTTGGAAATTTTTATCACTCAGACAGAGAAGAGAGGGAGGGAAAAAGCTTTGACTTAAGTGACTCATGTTCTCCCAGCAAGTAGTGTCTGCTGCAAATGAACTGCTTATAGATATAGTACACACTGAAGTCTGCAATACAAGCCTTTTGGCAAGATCATATTAATTAATCTGAAGAAAGCAGGATTCATTCTATGAAGTTTCTTAAATGGAAAGTTACTACAGCTATTTGCACCAAGCAATGTGGGTACATCAGTAAGGTCCACGATGTCTGTGGATCAGGTATTGAGGCAGACACGGAGCACACCAGCCAAGAATGACACAGTATTTTCTGCAGTCAGCTATGAACATTAAATAAGTTAATTATCATCACCATTATCATCACCTCTAACTGTAAGCCCAATGATTGCATTATTTTTCACTTTCAACAGCACTGATGCATTTTGGTCCCCTACTGTAATACAGTAATGAAAATACTTTGGGAGCAAAATAATTTAAATAGTTGGTATAGCAACCTAAGCCTCCAGGCAGAAACATTCACTCTCCAAATCCCTGGTAAGTAATTGAATGAAAATGGAATGAAAAACTGTCGACAATGGAAAACTTTGTTGACTCCTGTTGTGTTATGTAAAATAGGACAGAGGGCATTTAGAGAACCCTATGCATTTCCAAAATACCAGACAGAGAAATATCCAAAACTTCAATAGGGAATGGAAGAAACAGCCTAAGGAACAGCCTGCTATGGTATAAAAGGTGGAATTTTCAGTGAGAAATCAGACTTGTGTATCCTTTCCCTTACTACTGATGAGAAAACCAGTAGAGATGAGCCTCATGCAATTAAACAATTACCTCTCTAATATTCTCACACAAGAGGTGTATTGGGCTTGTGTGGCAATGTAGTGGGGGGAGATACAGGTGGCTTCTGTGAGAAACTGCTAGAAGTTTCCCCCATGTCCAACAGCAGCAATGCCAGCGGGCTCCAAGAGGGACCTGCTGCTGTCCAAGGGCAAGTGATGGTGGTAGAGCCTCTGGGATAACATAGTTAAGAAGGAGGGAGGAAAAAAACCTGCTGCAGAGCAGCAGCTGTAGAAAGGAGTGACAATATGTGAGAGAAAGAGTGAAGAAGAAGAAGGGGGAGAAGTTGCTCCAGCAGGCAGAGCAGAGATTCCCCTGCAGCCCACAGTGCAGTCCAGGGAGGAGCAGAGGTCCACCTGCAGCATGTGGAGGACCTGCCACCAGAGTAGGTGGATGTCTGCATACCTGGAGGAGTTCAAGGCCAGGCTGGATGGAGCTCTGAAAAACCTGGTCTAGTAGAAAGTGTCTCTGACCATGGCAGGGAGTTGGAACAAGATGATCTTTAAGGTCCCTTCCAACCCAAGCCATTCTATGCCCAAAGGAGGCTGTCGCCTCCATGTATTGAAGCAGGGTCCTGGCAGGACCAGTGGACCTGTGGAGAGAGGGAACCCATGCTAGGGAGGGAGAAGACTGTGAGGTGGAAGGAGTGGCAGAGATGTGATGAACTGACTTCAACCTCCCTTCCTTGTCCCCCTGCATGGCTCAGGGGAAGAAATTTAAAGTGAAAAGAAATTGGGAGTGAAATTGAACCCAAGAAGAAGGGAGGGGTGAGTAGGATGTCTTTTAAGATTTAGGTTTATTTCTCATTACCATACTCTGATTTGATCGGTAATAAATTAAATTAATTGCTTCAAGTTGAGTCTGTTATGCCCATGATGGTAACTGGTGAGTGATCTCTCCCTGCCCTTACATCAACCCATGAGTCTTTCTTACATTTTCTCTCCCTCTGTTCACCTGAGGTGGCTTGGTGGGCACCTATTGTCCAGTCAGGGTGAGCCCACCACAAGAGGTAAGCATACAACGAGCACAGGGGCATAAAGAACAAAAAAGCCAGAGCTGCAGAACTGAAAGCTAACAGTCTGACACAATAGTTCCAGCCCTAGTCTAAGTGCAAGCTTAGACCCACAGCAAGCACTGATGCTCCAGAAGCTTTTTCAGCTCTGCAGTGCATGTAGGCAGGCATGTTCCCATCCTCTCTGCAGGGGGATACGAGCAGCAAGCATTGTCTTCAGATTTCAATTACAGATGAAGTGTTTACTCTTGTTCTGGGAGCCCTCTTTTCTCCTCTTCACCAGTTCTTCTAAAAACCACTTATTTTATTTTTCTTTTACATATATTATAAAGCTTTTCACCTGGTGAGAAGGAGGAATTTCTGGGGTGAAGGAGAAAGTGATGGCAGGGAGTTTCTGCTTACCACAGCTTTAATTCCCTATGTTTACCACTGCTTACTCCATAAAGCCTTTACTCTCCTCCACCCACTTCATTAGTACTTTCCCCTCTTCCCCTAGGCAGTGTGATAGAATGAGAATTTTTTTTATTTTATTTTTTTTTATTATAAGCAGAGCCAAGTTATTAAAACATATTTCATTGCTCAGCTGGACCTCCTAATAAGCTAGTTACTGCTTAGAGCCAGGCTAATCAGGAGAGGAGTCAGGATGTCCAGCAGAGAACTGACACAAAAATGACAAATAGACTAAAAGGTGAGGCTGAAGCTCAATACTATGGTCAGGAAAGCAGATACATCAGAGCAGTCTGAAGATGGGCAAGTGCCTGCTCACCAACTCACTAGTCACTACAGATGTGGACAAAGACTTGGCATTAACAAGCACAGTTCTATTCATGTACTATTTTATTATTAAAAAAGTATTTAAAGAAAGACATTCAAAGAAATTTGGCTGGTTTGTAACCACTGACAGCTGTTTAAAACATAGTACATCACCTCTTAATGCAGCATGACCCAAAATTTTAAATGCATTGGTTTGCAGCTTCTGCATTTGTTCTAACACTGCTTTAGCCAAAGTGCTCAAACTAAAACATTTGAGTTTCTTCTCTGTAGACTCAATGGCAGTGCAGTCACAGCTCACACTAAGGAGATGAAGAGCCTTACTCTGGGAATAATTGAGTTGAAAAAGTCAGAGCCCAAGGAAAAAGCACCTGACGAGGTGTGCCAGGGGAACCAAGAGTGAGCCAACCCAGCAGCAAAAGCACATCAGGCCACCAGGATGAGGACAAAGCACGCGGGGGCTGGAGGGGAATCACTGACAGATAATCCATAGCTCCTATTTCCAGTCGTTCTGTAAAATGCCCAAACTTTTATTGGTTCCAAAGAATGGCAGGCCTCACATTGTGACAGTAACCCCTAAGACAACAAGGCTTCATGCAGCAGGTCGTAAAAGGTCATGCCCGCAGACCACAGTGACAGTGTACGGCTGTACTTCCTTAATATCTGTGACAAATGGACCCTCTAAAGCATCTTGTAGTGATTCATTTAATACCTTTGAGATTTGTGCAAAGGGGCATGAAATGCTGTGATTTCTCTAGCAAGCACTAGAAAGCTCTTTTTCTTTGGGAAATGTGTCTCAACCAGAAAGACTTTTTTAGGTGTTCTTCTAAATTGTGTAACTTTAAATTTCACCTGGTCCAGTATCTTTCCAACATTTTTCATATGTTCTCAAAACAGAACTTCCAAACCCACTGTGAATATTTCAGATATTTGTCTGTATTATTTGGGTGAATTTTATTAGACCCTGATACTTTGAAAATATTAGGTCTTTTTATGTGATACAACTTTCCTTTTTTTTTTTGTACTATTTTCTAAGTCACTGAAACCATATGAGGCAGAAGATAAAGTTGTCCAAGACTCCTATAAAAACACAATTCATAGAGAATCCAAGAAATAGAAATATGTTACTGAGGATGGTATATACACAAGTTGCTATTAACCTCAATGTTATGCCCAAATGGAAAAGACTGTCCAGGTATCAGCATGTGGCACAAAAAAATTTCTTTTTGTTTTATTTCTTACTCTCCCATATCTCCCTCCTCAAAAAACTCCACATACATTCATCAATATTTTGCAAAAGAAATTCAGACAAGCAGCACAAGATAGATTACTTCTACCACTCAAATTCAAAAGCCTTTCCATACCCTAAAATTAAATATGCACAATAAAAAAGCATTACAATCGATTAAACTGGAAAGACAAAGGGAATAAATAACATCCATTAAAGGGTCAGGTTATGCTATGGAAAGACATTCAACACACCAATTTAGTACTTATGCATGAAAATCCAATTGACACAACAGGTTATAACCATTCCAAATCACCTGTTCTGGCTCATCATGTAAATGGTTACACAGAAGGACCCAGCCAGTATGGCCTGCAGGGCTCTGCATCAGTGAATGAAACATTCCCTGCGAAGAACAGACTTTGAGCAAACAGGCTCAAAGGAGCTGTTACAATAAACTATGCCAAGACCTGTCTTAGTAACTCCAAGTTATGCATTAACACACCAACACAAGTTAAATTGCTGCATTTTGGAAAAACTGAGTTACAGTATGGAGACCAGAGTTAAAAGTCAGTATTCTTGAATAGCTACCATCTATTGCTTGTCCTTTAAGGTATCAGGTAAGACAACAAGCTGTTTCAGATTTCAGTTGCACATAACTCTTAGAGACCAGGTTTTCTTTTTCCCCTTTGTCCCTGTCCTGTCAAGTAGGGCATTTACACGGGAATGGAAATAGGATCAGGGCCACAACTACGTCTTTTAAACTGCTTTGCATTTGGATGTCTATGTCTTACCTTCAGCACATAAAAAACCTGTCTATGACAACTCATGTAACACTGTCCATGAAATCTTGGACCTCCCACTACGTTTCTTAAGGGCAACAATAAAACTTAGGCATAACTATTAATAAAGCTCTGATTTAGCTTTGCATCATTGCTGCAAGGTAGTAATGTTTTATTCACTGTATGGATGGCTAAGGTGGTAAAAGAACAACCCAAACAAAAAGGCAACAAAAATAAAATCTGAACCCGGGGAGTACCTCATTCTGCCTTGTGCAAACCAGTGAATTATTAGCAATGCTTCAGTTAATATGTATGTTCTTACCAAGATCTCTGTGCAGTCATTCCTTGTCAGCATGCTTTTCTTTCAGCAAAGTCTCTAGATAGGAGTAAGGGCTGTTAAAAGAAGTTTGCCTTTTCAAACCTTTCAAAAAATTACAGCATCATCTGACTCTGAGAAGCTTATTTTGGAACATCTAAAAGGGGCCTGATCATCACACCTGAAAAGCACCTGCTTTCTAAAACTTTTGCTAGATTTTTGCAGAAAGCTAAATGTCAGCTCTCCAGATAGTAAAACCCAATTATTCTTTTAATACTTATGGCTTTTTAAACCCCTTCCCCAGACAGCAACATTATATCCATTTTTCAAGGCCATGTGAGCTCTTGATGATGGCCTGTAGTTCCCCAGATACTCCCCCATCTGGTACTCCTTTCTCTGTAGATGGATAAGACTGCAATTTGGATCAACTGTATAAAATCCCTGTGCACGCCCTGGCTACCCTTGGTGATAGCAGCCCTCTGTGCCCAGCAGTTCTTAAGAGATGCCATTTCCAGTGCACAGTTCTGTGCAACAGCCCAGCAAAGCTCCCAATTCCCATTTCAGGTAAACAGTGACTCAGATCCCTTGAATAGGGCAACATTTTATCAATATCACTAAGAGATCAGAATCAGTCCAAACCCACCAGCTTTAAGGTTTTCATTAATTACTGTGGGACTGCTGGAAGCCTATGATTCATTTCAAACAAATTGCCTTTCAAACATCTCTATCACAGCTCTCTTTGATTTTATTTTTTTTCTCTCCAGGGTTGCCTCTTGATTTTCATGGGAGAGAGAAAAAAAAAGTGTTAAGTTCTCTACATGCAATAGGCAGGCACTGAACTGTGAGCACAGCCGAGTCCCATGGTGGCTGGATGTCTGCAGCCCAATTTACTGCACTCCTCCTTTCACTAAGCAGGCAAGGCAAAGAATGCAACAATTTTGCTTATCTACTGCTTACTGCTCACTTTCAGCAATGGGTGGGGAGGCATCACCATCTCTCACCCCATGCAGACATTTTTCAGCTGCATGCTCTGAAATTGAAATGTTGAGATGTTTATAAATAAGTAAAAACTTGCCTGTATTTAATGCAATGTGATATTTGCATAATTACTTTCCAAGGTAATGAGTATAACAGAAGCCAAACCACAGAAGGCTGAATATCTTTAGAGCAGCCCATGCCAACACATAAACACAGAATTCTTGTATCAAATTGCAGACCAGTTTAGAAGCAGCATAATTTATTTAGGGAACAATAAGCATCTATTTGTGCTGGGCAGATGGCCAAGGTGAACAAATGAAAGACATATATGTAATTGAATATTAGATGAGCCATCATTTCACTTCACCACCATTTGTCTCTTGGAATATCTGTAACCAACCCTGCTGAACAAAACACTACAGAATAAAGGTGGCTGTCAAACTGCCTCCTCCAAAGCCAAGTAAACAGTTGGGCTGAAGCAAATAATGACAATTTGAAAGAAAATATTCTGAGTTGGTGGCTACTCTATGAAATCAAGACCAACATCAGTTAAACACACAGAGAGCTGGTCAGTGAGATCTCTGACTCCCTGGATAGATGATAAATTAACTGGCAGGTGGGAGGTGGGTTGGAGGTGGGTCAGAAATGGAGATGGCTAACCCGTGTTGGCACAGAGCAACCAACCCACCCACACTGCACAGCAAACCCAGAGAGAGACGGGCATC
>JAWWTY010000010.1:25695356-25728983 GCA_035222235.1 Margarornis squamiger
GAGATGGCTAACCCGTGTTGGCACAGAGCAACCAACCCACCCACACTGCACAGCAAACCCAGAGAGAGACGGGCATCAACTACTAAGTCAAGGTATGGCAATGGCTAACCCGTGTTGGCACAGAGCAACCAACCAGCCCACACTGCACAGCAAACCCAGAGAGAGACGGGCATCGACTACTAAGTCAAGGTATGGAAATGCTTCATCATCCACTTACTGCATAACGCACTGACGAGCCTCCTGCAGAATGACCTTCCACACACCACACCACACGGGCTGAGGGTGAGGGCACAAAAGGCGTTTGTTCAAGGGGGGCTCGGGCTTTTATAGCGCCCTGAGGGAAGGTTCTGGAACTGGGACGTGATTGGACGGGAGTGGGAGCGGAGACTGTAACTAGGCAACCAAACAACCAATGGAGGGGCAACTCGCCAAAGCCAGGAAAATGAACCAATAGGAAAGCAGGGTCCAGGGCGAAGGCGGGAAACCGTGAGGGGGAAGAAGACAAGATGGAGGAGAATGGGGCATAAAACAACAAGGGACCCGCCATGGTGGGCATCAACCTGCGGGGTGTACATAGCGGAACAACCATAGGGAAAACCAAAAACGGGCGTGGTACAACTTTTAACAGACTACCGTATGCAAAACAGTCCTTGATATCAAAAGGTGCCCATGGCTTCCTGTCTTGTACCCCAAAAGGTAGTAAATTATATCAATATTATTCAAGAGTCCGTGGTGTCATCTTCAAAAACACTTTCAAGATCATTATAGAACGTGGGAGAACATTGTTCCATGAGTAAGACGTTATTTCTCCACAAGATGAGGTCATGGTCTTTGGGGACCTAAATGTTTTGACAATTCTGACTGAAAATATTCCCAATGATCTCTAACACAGCTGGTGTTCAGAATGTGAGGAGACTCACATTGCACCTCTGCACGATGAGTAGAAGTGACTTGATAGAGGAACTGAAATTCTGAAGCACCCAACTCCAGGTACTATTTTAAGTCATGACATTTTAAGAAAATAAACCAGCAATAAATACGTAAACTATTATAAACGCAGCCTGTTAAAACTGTTCTGCCTCAGACTAACATTACTATCTAGTGCTGCTGAGAACTATATACTCTAAAAACTAGGAGGTTCTCCAATCACAATTAGAAGAGAACTGAAATCGAAAAAAAAAGAATTAATAAAATGGTTTGAACAAAGTCTCTTCTTTTTATAAATGCAAACCCACAACTTTTAGTACCTCAAAATACTTCTTAAGTTAAAATTGTCTGGAAAATACAGAGTTTGAAAATATAAGCAGAACTCTCTCTCTCTCTCTATATATATACACATATATATAAAAAAAGACAGACTAGATACTAGCAAATAAAAATGGGAAAAAAAAGGAAAAAATAGGGCTATTTGCTCCTGCCACAGAAAACAAAATCAGAAGTGATACACAGATGGAAAAAATTAAGGCTCTTTACCTGAAATTTAATGGTAAATTGTATACAGTAAAAGACAAATGAAACTACTGGAGATCAGAGAGGATTCACTTACACAGAAAAATTAACCATTAACTTGTGTGCTGTGCTCCTGCTCAAGCTTTCACTAACTTTCCCAAGGATGTTAATGTATGTAAGAGAACGAACTACTCAATATCCATCTAAGTGACAGCAAAGCGAGAATAAAGTAACACCCTGCCTGAAAGGTGTAAATATCTAAGAGGAATAACTTACCAGGTATTATCATGTCACAACACTGTTCAGAAATTACTGCTCTGACCTAAGCAGTTGGTGTTACACAAAATTTAAATTAACAGTGAATATGTTACACATTGCAAATCTTTTTCAGGGATAAAACTGATTCCAGTGATATCCAGTAAGAGAGAGAGTCCTCAGGGCAATGACCACAAGTCTCCTCCAGTGAGGAACATTTCAGCTCAAGGAAGAGAAGCAGAACTTTATCTTTAAAAGGCCATTTGCTGGAATATGCATGTCACAGGTAGGTAACCTGGCAGATTGAAAGCTCAAAACAGAAAGTCTTGTCCCATCAATGATTCAACAAGAAACCAGAGTAGTGTGACCAGACCCCACTACCATGGCCATATAGCCAACCTATAGCTCAGATACCTGGGAAAACATTTTGCTTTTGTTTCCCAGCATGAATTCTTGCTTTGTAAAGCAGCAACGTTTTTCTTTCCCAGCTGCACAGAATTTGCGTTTCAATCATTTATTATTTTCCTAGATTCAAAATACTTCAAAAATTCATAAGAAAATTTGGTTCCTTCCTCTGCATTTCTTTTGCCACACATATGTTAAACAACACTTCAGAGAGAAATCTCAATTGTCAAGAGCTCTTGCAGCCATGCATCAATCTTTTTAATAGAGTTCACTGGGGTTTTTTTCCCCTTCTTCACAATAGTAACTAAGACAGACTCTATAAATTCTGGGATTTTGGTCTGCAAATAAAAATCTCCTGGACGTGCCCTTGCATTTATAAATGTGCTAGTTACTATGAGATTTTCGCATTGCTTGTTTTTAGCAGCTCATGGCAGCAAATAAATAATAGTAAATCTAAGATCAAGTCATTAATTCTCAAATGCAATAAGAATATCTCACAAGACTCATAAGCTGAAGGGGAAAAGGTTTTTTAAAAAAGTCTCAAAGCCTGCATTACCAAAGCCATTTAGACACGTCAGTGACTTCTCTAGAATTACCTTTTTTTTCCTCAGAAGAAACTCTGAGCAGAAATTACATTGTATTTTCCAGCAATTTTACCCTTTGAAATGTTCAGCCTTTCACCAGAAAGTATTATTTCTTCATTTTAATCTTACTGAATATATACCTGATTTACACAGTCAGCTCTGAATGGGCAAACCCTAGATCTCCCAACGCTATTTATCTGAAGGTGAGAAGTCAGAACGGAGTCATAAGAAAACCTAACCATCCAAAAACCAATTTTTCAAAACAATTTTTGAATGTCAGGAGACAATACAAACTAACAATGGAGAACTCGATGCTCCAAGAGCTCCACTTAAGCAAAAGAAGCAGCGGCTTTGGGTGAGGAATTGGAAGCATTCTGGACTCAGAACTCAACAGGTGGCCTGAATGGTCTTTCAGCTCCCAAAGTGAGCTCTGTAAGAAGAGGCAGCTCTAAAGCTTTGCCTGCTGTGCTGCCCACTCTCAAACAGAGATCAGCAGCAGGCAGAGGAGTATAGCAATTGTGATATTTTACAGGCTTTCATAAGGGAAGGTTTAAGGGTTTTGTCAACCACAGGGAGCTTCTTAGTATCCAATAGCTCACAAGTATTTTCTTCTTTGAATTTGTGTACTGCCATTTAGAGACACCGACAACATTTTGCCTGTGTTAGATACCTCTATAGCAAGGACTTTCACCCTCTTCTGCAGCAAAATCAAACCTGAGTTTAGAAGTTCTTCATGCTGGCCTGATGTCTGAAATGTTTTTCTACCAGAAAAAGCATCTAATATTGCTTAACTTCTCCATAAATGTATACAATCATGTAAAAAATATATTTCCAACAAGTAACTCACATGGAACTAAGACATCTGCAAAGGGACTTTCTAACAGAAGTGCCAAGTGAATCTTGGTGAATCTTGTTTATAACTTAGCAGGGGTGATTTCAGAAATTTGAAAAGTAATATTCATTAAAAGTGTAAAGTTTTTCCCTTATTCACCTTTGTGATATACATTTACATATGTCTGAGTGATCTTTTTTTAAAATATTAATACTTTCTTAGCTTTCTTTCAGGCAGTTATGCCTTCCTAATTTTTCCAAAATTTATTCAGAAGTAGATATGTGGACAAGAATACGCTTTAGATGATTCTTTTAAAAACTCTGCAATACAAGTTATCTCTACTTGTAAATTTTTTTAAATTTCAATTTAGGACATGATATTATCATCCTTGTCACTTGTGAAAAAAGTAAAATAGAATTCTATCTGGAGGATAACTCATGGAGTTGCGTCTTCAAGTCAAGCAGAGGCAAGTTCTGCATTATCTACATTTCCATGAGCTGATCCTACCAAACACTGTGGTAGGAATTGAGAAGTGGATGAGGCCACCACATTGTGGAGCAATCTGGTAAAAAATCCTGGTGATTTTATCTTGTACAGGTCTTTTTTCATCAAACATTTACCTGGTAAATTAATCACTGAGGAATAAACATCAGGTGAGCCCTCATTCCTGTTTTGCAATAAAACTAGAAATCAAATCATCAAAAGCTTATCCAGCCAAACATCTACTTGACGTAGTTAAACACATTAAAAGTAGCTAAAACAAAATAAAACAATAAAAAAGCTCTCTCAGCTGAATTTATTTGTAATTAAAGGCAACAGCCCAACTGTGCTGTGCACCTCAGGAAACTTCAGGGGCTACAGAAACTCCAGATTAGATTACTGTGTATCATTCACAAATCCACCAGGAGTTTTGTTCGGCTACAGAAATGTTTTGCTTTGTGTTCCACATGGAGTCTCTCTAGATGGTCAATCAGAAAATTCTGCTCTCAGTTTTGTTACCCCTAGCCTCTTCCTAAGATTTTTCCCTAAAGTAAAGAAAAATGAGTTATTTCTGAGCGAGGAAATGAGATTGAGAGAGAGATTTAAAAAGTCCAAGGTAATATATATCCAAAGGCTGGGAATGTTTGCCCTCTCTCAAACAGGAATCACTTCCCTTTTCCTACCAGCAAATGTATTTGACAACAGAGGCATTGGTGGTACTTGATGCAGCACATAAAAATGGTCTTTTGAGAGTAACATTATAGGGCATTTGTGTCCCAGGCACCACAGGATTTATGGCCTTAGAGACACCCCTTCCTCAGAGAGACACCTTAATGCAACACTGAAAGAAGGCTGATAGAACAGCCTATTGAACAGGGTATTCTAAGCTCAGTATTATGTTAGTGAAATAATTCAATATTTTATTAGCATGGGAAATGACAGAGTTTGATTTTGTCTGCTCAGACCAAAACTCTCTGAAGTCTCTTGGAACCTATTGGAGGATAGAGATGACCAGCATATAAATACTGGGAAAAATACGAGCTCATCTGCTCAGCCAATGGAAAGTTTACTCAATTCTTATTTCCCAAACACAGACTGGGGTGGGGGGCACAGAAAGGCAAGGAAAAAGCGGACAACAAAAGGACAGGACGACTTCAGGATGCTGTAACCTCTGCAATGCTACAGTGTCCTTTTCACAACAACGTGGAAGGAGGGCAGGGTAATGACCCGTCTTGCCTTCACACCTACACAGTTCATGAGCTCAAAGTTGAAGAAGGGGGTAACTATTGCTGAACTTTGTAGTGCTGACAATTACAGAGGAGTAGGAAGGTTTCTGCATCATTCTCAGCCACTATCTGCACAAAGACCAGAGTTAATCTGAGCTTTTCAAATTTGGAAAAGCTACATTACCTCTGGCAAATCCATACAATTTGTACATTCAAAGTTTCTCCCAGACCTATTTGTAAATTAATTAATATATCGAGGAAACCACCCCACTACCCATCTTTGATATAATGCAATCACAATTTAATCACATTTCCATTATTTCCATTTCCTTCCCTGGCTAGATAGAAGTGCAACTGGAAAGCGGAGGACATTCCCTCAGTGTTTCAGTGCAAAGCATTTTCAGGATGGACCTTGAGCAATCTTAAGCACTATTTATCTGATCAAAACCCCTCAGCTAAGCTTTGCACAAAGGGCTGGATGGAACTAAAATCAAAGAACATTCATTTCATCACCCAATACAAGCAACTTCTAGCCATGTATCTTTAGTCCAATTTCAAATGCAAACCCTGGTTCTCAACAAAAAAGGATGATTCTTATTTCAAGGGCTGTTTTCTCACCTCCTGCCAATGTGAGACTAGTCAGCACGACATTGATTAGAGGAACTGAAAGTGCCAGAGATGTTGAAAGGGAAGGGATGACAATTTCATGGTAATTGAAGACTAATTATATTTTTCTAGCAAATAATCACTACATGCTCAATGTTTCATTTCAAAAAAAAAGGAGTGGACAAACCACCCTTCATTGTCCGTATTACAAAACCTAATTAAACACTTATAGAAAAAAGAAAAAGTATTTTTTCTCCTGGTTACTTTATAGAGTCCTCTCTTCCTCAGGCTCCTAATTGGGGTCCTCTCCCTCAGGTTCCTCCCACCTACAGGTTACAGGGCAGAATGTAAATCTCTCTGCTCTGGGCTGAGTTCTGCAGGCAGAGGGCACCTGTAAAGCAGATGTTGCAATACCTGCACAGGTACAGTGAAATGTGCTATTCTATTCACTATAATTTCCCTTATCCCAGGCACTGTAGGCATCACCCAGGGCAGATATGAGTTTACAAAAACCTTCTTTCTTTCCAAGAGGCAGGTATAACCTACTTTCTCTCATTACTTTGTGCTTTTGAAGGTAAATAAGTTCAGCTAGAAAATCTCCCCAAGAGCACACTGCTTGGCTCGGTTTCATTGGCCAGCCAGGCTTGCTAAAGAATATATTTTAATAGGCTACCATCTGCAACCTTCCCATTATAGCCTCTTTTCCAGGATGTGTGATATGTGACAACTTTGTTAAATGCAGAGAGGAGTAATCTACCATGCAACATTATTTCAGAGTGTCACACACTGGAATGCAAATTCTTTCTCAAAAGAAAATTACCATACTTTCAAGGAGGAAAATAATTCTGATAGTTTTGAGGTAATATGATGGATTTGAACCTAAGCTTAAATCCTTACATTAAAATCAAACTGATTTTGTGGCATCGGGGCACTCAGAGGAAGGAGGTTCAATTCTCTTCTTCCGCCTGCAGTTACTAAGAACAGGGATGTCCATTAATGGTTGGGTTGGAAGAGACCTTGAAGACCATCTCGTTCCAACCACTGCCATGGGAAGAAACACTTTCCACTCCCTCAGGTTGCTCTGAGCCCCATCCAACCTGGCCTCGGACACTTCCAGGGATGGGGCAGCCACAGCTTCTCTGTGCCCCCTGTGCCAGTGCCCCATCACACTCACAGGGAAGAATTTCTTCCTAATATCTCATCTAACCCTGTCCTCTGTCAGTTTAAAGCCATTATCCTTTGTCCTATCACTACATGTCCCTGCCGCCAGACTTCTTAGATAATGATGTCACAGACATTGACTTAGTACCTTGAAATTCTATTTCACAACATCTCATTCCTTGGAATTAAACTTCGGTGTCTGTTTTTCCTTTCCAACTTATAGAATACAGATTCCCCAAGAGTTTTAAAAATTATTTCCTTAATAGCTCTATTTCCTCCCTTCACAGACACTAATTAATTTTGCTCTGCCTTTCAAGCATGAAGATTTCATTGCAGAAACATCAACAAGTCAATAATCAAGCGCAGAGAATCCACTATTCTAGGTGTTGGGGATGAATAACATGATGAAAACAGTTTTTCAGAAGGAAAAAGAAAGTGTAAAGGTCAATATAGCTCTTTGAACTGACATTTAATTTCCTCATCCCATTTAACTATGCAGATCTCAAAGTGCACTGGGGAGATAAAAACAGGATTTACGTTGTGAAACTTGGAAGTTAAAGTCAAGGACCATATCAAGACAAAACCCTGAAGCAAATTTAAAGATCTGGTAAGAAAGAAAACAAACAGTACAAAACAAAATAGAGACTACAGCAGGCCAGTACTTGACCAAACAAATAAGCCACCCTGGGAAAACATATTTTTAACAATACCTAGAAAATGTCCTAGCAGAGGATTGGGCAGAACTCTTTCCCTTAAAAGCTCTGTAAATGCATTAAAGGGTATTTACAGCAGCACAGGCATGAGCTCAGCTTCTCCTGAGAAGACTGTAGGCCACAGGAGAGGAAAATGTGTGTCCTTATGGATCAATGAATAATAGCAATCTGATCATCCTCGCAAGCTGCAATGGAAATTAACACCAAGAAAAATGTGCAATTGATTTTCATTACCATCCCCCGTTATCACCAGTTGTCAAAAATCATCTTTTATAAGGGACTTCAAAAGAATTTTCCACTTAAAATAACATTATCACCCTCAGAGAAAAAAAGTAATGGGTACAGAGTATTTCACCATTCACAAATTATCCTTAACTTCTAAATTAGAGCAGTTCCTTGAAAAGTTTTTTAAGGTGAAAGCTGCAGTTCTGATTAGCCCTAACTGTGTGGTGAATGTTCACTGTTAGACATCTAAATTAGAAACTCATTTGGAAAATGTATCTTAATATTAAATGTAGATTAGATGTCAAACTTTAGGCACCCGAGGAGGAAAAATATGACCTTGCAGTTACATTAATATTAGAACGTAGTCTTGCATTACTCTTTTTCTACTCACACTTCCATGAAATGCACATTATCAGAATGCAAGCAAAGACTTTTAATATATTTCAAATTCTGTTAAGGCTTAATTCTAACTGAATCCTATGTGAGTATCACACAGCTGTCTCAATAATTTTTTTTTAACCATGTAATGCCTTTTTGTGTCAATAGATACTTAAGGGTTGCTAAACACACAAAGTAGAGTCCAGAATGAAATGGAGCAAATATTTTGTGACCTAAAAACCTAACAAAAACCTGACAAGATGAATTCCTGTGCTCACTCTGCTTCCTCCTTTTCTCCATCTAGAAAGAGATGAGCAGCAATCTGCTGTTAGGTAACCACAAACAGTGAAGATGCTTCAAAATACATTTAATTTACACAAGCAAAAAGACCATTGAGTTTAAAATGTTAGACTGGCAGAGCTGGGCTCCAACTGGCCCCAACTCTAAGGATATGGGAGAGTAGGCAAGAAAAAGTAGAACCTTTTATTTTATCCCACTGCAGAATAAGGAATCTCTAGCTAACACTAGCAGAAGATGCTTTTCCCACACCAGCTGTCTGTGTTAGTGACTCTTGCAGTGTTTATTCAGCCCAGGAGGGGAACACTCTGCTTTCACTGGTACCACCAAGGAGTGTGTTTGTGTCCAGGGAGTGAGAATGGACCAACACCCCACCAGTTTGATTGCAATACATGGTTTGGAGTGAAGTGCTAGCCCAAAAAACTGGCATCTGAAGATGAAGTCTAGGACAAAAATGAAGAAGGAATGTACTGATACAATCCAAACACAGACAATGCTGCTACCAAAAAATTTAGAGACAGGCGCATGGAAAATAAAATGAAAACCATATGTTTATTTACTCTATATTTTCTTATATTTCACAACTATTTTGTCTTTCTATCACCAAGTATTAAACTATTAGGACACCTAGGCCCTGAGGAGTGCAGCTCGAAGTCCTGTATCCTGGAACTTGGCCTTTATGAGTAAAGGATCCTAATTTGGGATACACAAATCTTCCTTATGGTTTTATCCATATTCAAACCTTTACTTTCAGCCTTATAGATTCTCTTAAAACCTCAGTTCAGAATGGAGTTCATTTTAACTCTTCTTGTAATAGATCAATAACTGCCCCTTCTTACACAGAAAGGTAAGTTTTATACACCTCTCAAGAATGAGTCTTTTCCTATAAGACCAGAAACGAGACCCTGTTAAGGCTTTATTTGCTCTTAATTCCTCTGTATGAGACAAGTGCTAATAGGAGAAAAGTTTTATTTTGTTCTGAAATGGATACCCAAGTCTCAGGTGAAGGAATTTTTGGATGCTGAAACTTCATTGCTATGTAAACATAAAGATTAGGAGCCATAACTGTACAATCACATAAAAGGGATTTCTGTATGACACAAACACGAGTCTAATTAGATACAGAAACAAGTTAATTTGCATGAGCAAGGCATACACCTTTCTTTTAGTTGAAGAGTGCCATAAGACTGAGTTAAAAGTTCCTCTTAAAATCAGTCAAAACAAGGTATTTGAAAAGGGGTATGATTAATAGAATTGCATTAGTCTGCTTATTTTTTAATAAGAAAGAAGATGCTTTGTCAGAGATGCCCATATGAATAGACTTTCTGTCCAAAAACCCTGAGTTAAGGTTCTGCCTTAATATTAGATAAAATTCTAGAAATAGGAAGCAAATCAGACACCTGTTTCAGTACCAAGAAAGACATTCACAAACTCTAAATCATGAAAGACTCATAGGAGCTAGTGATTACTGTAGCTGTCTTATCTCACCAGCACCATAACATAGTCTGCAAAATGTGTTTCCACCTTCTTAGGCATCAGTTTTTCCAAGTAAGATTTCAGTGGGATCTTTAAATTGTAAACACCTCCAGCATGTAATTACATATACTACTGATTACAAACTTGATAAGGTTTTAATGCTCAGCTGCAAAATCTATTTTTTATCTCAGAGGATGAAAGGCATCTTCTTCCTCACGACAGATATCCTAACACACCTGCCAACAAATAATTGTCACGAAAGGCAGGCATGGCTTTGATGCTTAAATCACGTCACCCTTTACCTATCATGTACTAGATTAAACTCAAAGCCTCATCACAGTTGTGATCATTAAGTTCAGCCTAGCTAAAAAATTGTCACAGTGTCCTGACTTACATCTCCCAGGGTAGCTGCTTTCTTAGGGTAGAATGAGCCTCTGAAAGGATGGGGTAAAGCACATCAGACATAACAGTCATCCAATCATCTACTGCAGACAACCACATCACATAACTCTGAGCATAATAAAATCCATCCTAACACCAAATGTGCTCATGTCCCCTCTGCTCCTGTAAATGGCTGCTCCAGATCCTAATTCCATTCATAGTTCTTCTTAATTTCCACCATAAATTTAGTCAGGGGCACTGAATGCTCATTTTTTGTTATGCCGGCATTGTTCATCATCTGCAATAGCTCTTCCAACCTCCACGGTGTTTATCCCTGAAGTTTTTATAGAAAACAATAAGATCTTCTCTCTACCTTTGTACTGTGGCTTGAAATATTAATTTTAAACATGAAGATACTGCTCTCTTACTGCCCCTTTCTGCTGGTCTGGGAGGGGGGTGAGTCTTTTCAATGGCTGCTGCAACCTTAGGGCTATCTTCTAAAACCATTCCATCTGGGAGCAAACTTGACTCCTCTAAGGACAGAATGAAAGCTGCATTTCCTTGCCACGTGCCCTGAGAACATCCCTGCACAAAACCTGTGCTGCAGCCTTGAAGAACCAGGCTGTTTGCTGAATGAAGTGTCTTTGCTGTCCCAGCTTGAAAATGTCAATTATCACGTTTGTGTTTTGCTACGAGCAAGGCTCTGATTTCCAAAGGGTTTATGCAACCACATGGAAAGTAATTAGGATGGATATTGCCACTAGTTGTTCAGATCACTTAATCACACTTTTCTGCTCTGAGCTAGTAATTATTTATCATAATTTCCTTGACAAACCTAGTGTAATACATTGTGTTTCTTATTTTAAGAAGCAAGCTTTTTCTTCCAAGTATTTATCTTTGTTTGAAATGTTCCTGCTAATACTCAGTCTACAGATGAGTCAACTCATATTGATAGAGATAATACAGAATTCAAAAGTGAAGCGACTGTCATTTTGAATCTTTAGAGAAATATTTTATTCTGAAATACTAATACTTTCAGGATTCTACTCCTACCATAGTGTTCCAAATTAATTGTCAGGTCATATTTTCATTTCACTGCAATCTAAACAGAAAATGGCTTTGCATTTTCGTAAGTGTATTTTTTTTAAAACTATTTCTAATAGTTTAAATCAGTATATGTAATTAATTAAACCCTGTTTCCAACTGGCTCCTTTCCACAGATTAGAAATGACACAGATCTTTCTGAAGCGTTATGTTACCGGATAACTCTGTTACAGACACATGAGAGTATTTCAAATTACTTCTGTGGAGATGCGAAAATTAGTATTTTCTATTTATGTAAACTCCTTTTGTTTTCTTTGTCAATACAGTCCTGCCATTTTCCTTTCCAAACTGCCCAGCTCTCTACCATATGAGAAGCGTGTCCAAGCTGAGTGCATTACACACTCCAAAGGCACAAGGTTCCTGCCATGGTCACTGTATGAGGGTACCTTTCCTATGTGTTGAATAATTCAGTAATTCTGGCGTGCTGTGCTGGTTGGGAATGGACACCACTGCACCAAATTCACACCTGTGAGCAGCACAGACTTGCTGGTTTCTTCTGATCCATCACAACAGCTCAGTGGCAGAAAGGTTTAGTACCGAAATAGACGTGAGAAACACTTGTCAAGCTTCAGAGTTAGGCTTTTGGGGATAACACTGGAAAACGGTTGTTTTACAGAATGCAAGGAGTATCATTCCTATCTCCATCCAAAACAATGCTCTTTCCTACCTTCTTCAATACATCTCAGTCAGGAATTCCTTGAAATCGCCTCATACCCAACAGAGGTGGTAGACTTGGAACCTTCCAAATTATCCCTAACACCTGGTTGGTTTTACCTTTTTATAACATTTTACATATATACTGGTGTATACAAATACCACTGAATGCTACAACTGCATACACAAAGAATTTCTTCTGCCCAGTTCAGACCTAATCATTCAGGAAACAGCAAAACTATTAAAGACCTATGCATTCTCCTAGGAGTTTCTATTTGTCTATAGAGTGATTTTCTATTTGCCTTGTTCATCCTGACAGGAAAAAGCTCATTAAATACCAGTTGTTCGTATATTTCTTACATTGGTCATCTGTATGTACATTGTCTATCACACAAGTCACTAGGGCAACTCTTCTTTGTATGGATGTAATGTTACAGCAAAACACATGATAAAAATCTCCACTTCAGAAGAATGAAACCAAAGATTTAAACTTGTAGATTCTCTCTAAACTAATTCCCCATTTAACTCCTGCTGAAGAACTCAACAGCTGTGTTACTATCTAACAGTTAAGAGAGGAAACCTTGTAGAAGCACATCCATTGGAGCTCTTTTTGGAAAAGAAACATAGTTTTCAGGGGATTGGATCACAATCGAAGTTCCAAGCTGAACAAAAGCTAGAAAAGGGGAGCAAACCATCTGGCTCAAATAGGTAAGTGTTTTCCCAAAAGATTTTGAATGAAATTGCAGCCAAAGAACTGCTTTTGAGAAGATTTTGATATCCAGCACCTGTTTGCCATACTGACTGAAAGATATTGATGCAAAAGAAATTAAAAAAAAAAGATAAATTAAGCAATCCTATGTGTATAGTCTTTCCTTTTTATATATATATATATATATGATTACCAATAGCCCTGACATACTCAAAGAATAAAATTGTGAGATATGCAAAACCCCCAAGTATTTCCTTACATTTTACATTCAGGTATTCAAACAGCAAAAGGACTACAGAAGTCATACGTGAAATCTATGCTACAATTCCTGCAGACCTTAAAATAAATTAGTATGGTTATCAATCATAATACTTCTGGGTTTTGTGGGTTTTTTTGTAATTTCTGGTTTTCTGAGGTTTTCCACTGACAAACAAGTTGCGTTAGGACAGCTACAGGCCTAATAATAATAAGATAGAAATGCTATTTGGATTATTTTAAAAGTAATGCTAAATTTAAGACATGCTAGCACAAGAGAGAACATTTGGGTTCAGGACAAGCATGTCAAAGCTCACTGGATCTGATTCTAAGTCAGCTGGGAAGTCCATGGAAAGGTCTCCATTGTCTTATAACAGGCTTTCAATCAGGTCAGCGGAGAGCACATTATGTGACCCCTTTGTGACAACTTCAGTCAGTGTTACTGATTAAGAAAATGTCTCTTTCTGGCTTGACTGATATTTTGCCACTGTTTTTACTAGTTTATGTCAAAGTTATAATATTTTCTTGTAGGTTTATCTGTGAAACTGTTTAATTATATGTTATGCATTTGTTTTGAAATTTCATATAATTCAAAAAGTGCCTTTGCAGCTACTTTGAAGTGAAGAGCAATCAGAAATGTTATCAGAAGATTTAAAAATAAGATTAATTACTACATAAAACCACACCATACCATACCAATATTAATTCTAGAAGCCATTCAAAGACTACATTTGTAGCAATTTCAAAGGCCACAGAACCCCATTAATTTAAAATATCTCCCTTTCCAGAGCGATTTATCTTTTCCCCAACTCAGCATTATGATGTTCTCTTGAAAATTTTCATATGTTTTGCAAATGTAGATATCATCTTTTAATTAGTTCACCAACAACTGTGTTCCCTTTTCACAAAAACAGACTGCTCAAGCCCTCTTTAAGAAACTGCAGTCATTCAAATTAAGGGGTGACACTCTAGATAGGAAAGGTGAATTTGGGAATTGCTTAGAAACCTTTTATGCTTGATTCAGATACTTCATGGAGAATGGCATTATGTACCAACATTTGTTGTTTGGTTTAATTTGAATAACTCAGCAATAACCTGATTTCAGTCTTAGGACTGCTGCTTTCACAATAAAATAGTTTCATGTATAATTTAGGCCTGACCTCGGTTTTGCCTCAGACATATAAAGCATATTATATAAAGGAAGGAGATCAGTTTTTAAAATAATCTTGCACTGCTGTATTGATGAAATGATCTAACTTCCTAATTGATCCGGTAGCCCATTACACACTTTATATCACTCCAGATTGATTAGGTGATAATTGCATTTGATGTAGGTCTTATCCCACAAAACAAACAGTTCATCACACCAAAAATGATGAGGCTGCAAACTGGACAATCAATGGATCCATGCAACATTTGTTTTGCACTCTAAAATATCACTAATACCATATTCCATTAGAAAACACCACTTGGGCTGTCATTTTTTCAACCCCTTTCCTATAATTTCTGTAGATAGGAATATTTACAAGGTCAGTCATGCTGAATTGCTTTGCTCTTTCCAAATAGCATTGCAAACCAGCAGTTCATAAGGCTACAGAATGCTCAGGCAGCTGCTTGTGGGTGTCATTTGAACACATGCTGAAATGTCAGACACCTTTACACTGCTTGTTGTGAACCTTGGATTATGTTGTGGGGTTTTTCTGATATTGACTCTCAATATAAGTGGGAAAAGTAAGAAAACAGAAGATCTGATTTTTTTCAGTTACTTCTCTTTTGTTTTCATGGGCAAATGGTGCTCCTTCACAATCAGCACATGGATAGTGTCAGGATTAGGATTTTGCCTTATCTCCTGACTACTGAAATGGTACCAGCAAAATTGTCTCCTCTAGCTTTAATGTTCCTCCATTGATTAAGTGCTAAGAAATAAAGTTCAGCACAGGAGATGCCTTTCCCCTTCCTCAGGGGTTGTTCTAAGCTGGTGCAGTGCCGCCAGTGAAGCAGCTGTAAAAAGGGAGTTACAAAAAGTGAACTATTAAAATCTCTGGTCAACACTTTCCTATTCTTATTTGCATGCAGTTTGACCATAACCACAGATCCAGGTATTTGTTCTGAATTCGTAAAATTAAACATAGGAAGTTAGGCCATGTGAGAAAGAAGGGAAAGCAGGGAGAGCATGTTAAATACATGATTGTGCAAGACAAAAAGGAATTTTCAAACTGAATATTGATGGGATATTTACCTACTTTATACATTTGCTACATCTTGAGTATTCTCTCCACACGATGATTTGTATTGTCAGTGTCTCAAAGCTTTTCCATTCCCTTTGAAACGTTAAGATCAATGGAATGGGGCTGAACCAGATGAGAATTGGACCCAAGAGCTTTTCAACTAGCTATTTTTCTCCAAAAAATAAACAGGGTATCAGGATCATATTGATTCCCAAGGTGTTGCTTTGCTGCAGATGAGGTACTATTAGTGTGTCATTTAAAGCAGGACTGCTCGACTGAATCCACTAACTTCAGTCGGTAACAATAGCTGCTCTCAAAGCCTGCTTTTACCCACAGAAACCACCTTTGGGAAGGTAAATGCACATTTCTGCTGAGGACTGGGAGTGCCTTATAGGCTAGGGAAACTCTCAAGAGACTGTTATAGAACAGACAAGAGCAAATAATCACAGTAACTGAGCTAGAGAAACTGAAATTACTTATTCTGCATCCTGAGCTATTTATACAGTAGTGAGTCTAACTACAATTTTCCTTTTAAAATATAGATTTTTTTTTCTTATTTTTTTTATTTACTTGACTCACTTTAACTTATCTCTAGATCCATAGTTCCTAAAAGGACTGCAAAATACTTCCAGAAGTACCCCTGGTCTGTATTAAACCAGTTCAGATGGGATAATCCTTGCTTTAGAAAAATTCTGTCATGCAAACAAAAATGCAAACAAACTATTCCAAGCAGTCCACACATTTCAAACAAACAACAGGACATGTGAATGCCTGGCTAGGACAGGGACAGGTAGTGCTACTTGCCAGGTTCCAGTTTACAATCTTCTTTCCCAATGATCTCCACAGTCTCTCACTTCCTTTGAGGTCAGCACACAATTTACCCAGAAGTAAAGTTTGGCTCAAAAACCAAACAAGCCTATGAGAAAATCACCTGGAAAAGAGCATTGGCCTATTTTCTCTTCTAGGAAAAAGCATTTCCTCTGCAGAATTCAAGGGACAGCCTAATCCACTGTAACATCTCATAAAGTGGCAGTAATGTGGTCTTGAGTACAAGATTACCATTTTTGGACTCAAGATTGAAGAGAATTAGATATTCTATGCTGAAGTAACTAATTTTAGGGCATTTCTTAAACTTCCCAAACCAATGGATTGAGCTGACCCTTGCTGGACACGAGCCTTTGCTAAAAAAGAAAGGGCCCCTATTTAAACACAACTCTTTATTTTTCTTTGTTACCTATTCTCTGACATCAATAAGGGTTTAGTTCATATTATGATCTTTGTATCATTACATTAAAACCAATCAATTTTTAGTTGCAATTCATCTTAATTACAGTGCCCAAAAAGCCTGCTGCTCCTCCATTGGAAGCCTCCCTTACTCATTTTGTTTTGAACACACAGATGGACAAAACTAAGATTTTTTAGTCTACCTAAAAATGCAATTGCAATAGGAATATATTTTTATTTTCTATATATTCTATATATACTTAATATATACATTATATGTATATGATTACATACACTATTTCTATTAACATAGGAACATCATTAAGGCTTGTACATTCATGTCCTCTATGACCTTTATTCCAAATTGTGAACACATTCCTCTCTGCCTTTATCCTTCTGCTTATATATTTTTGTCTCTAACACTGCCTTTTCCTGTGACTTTTGTCCCACAACCTCAGCTACTTTTGCTTCTCTTTCCTTAGTAACATTCCTTTCCTCTCTTGAAAGTCTCCCATAACTTTAGATAAAAAGCTGCTGAGAGCTAAATATCAATTACTGCTGGTGTGCAAAAGTTCCAGCTCTAAGTTTGGAATGGAAGAGATGGAAGCCCTTGCAGGATGAGGTATTTTTCATTATTGCGGTCTTTGCCTGAACATACATAACAAATGTGCTTGACAAACCAAGTATGAAATTGCTACAGGCAAAGGGCATTAACAAATTGGCAAATCTGGTGCCTTAGGGAAGCAACCAAGATGAAGTTGCCTCTCTGAAACTGCTGTTCTGTCACTGACTAAATATGCACCTTCTTCAAGTGCTGCAGGGTGGAAACTGAGAGGAACTTGCTGAGGGGGTGCTGACTGAGGGAGACTTCATTTGTGATGGCACATGGGCACACTCCAGTGCTACAATCAGCTGAACCGCTCTTGGTGTTTAGGAAAGATATTTGTCAGCCCTGTAGCATGGATCTGTGTGGAATATCCTGTTGAACTAACTTGTACTAATATAATGTAATATAACTATGAACTATTTATAAGGGCCAGGACATTAAGCTATGAACTGTCTATTTCTGCACAATCCACAAGAGCCATTTCATGGCCTTCTCCTGCCACGTTCATGGAAGAATACACTGACCTGTTCACATGCTTTTTTTCATAAAAAGGCATATTTTGAGACTGATATAAGATTGACATGCAATGTAAGGAGGCAAAAGTATATTTTCAGATTGATACACAGAACTTGTCCACTGGTAAGAAATGGCTTAAGGTGCAAGAGTTTTAAGGAAGCAGATGGTGGAGAAAAAGTTCTAACCATTCTAATTAGAATTTGGGTGAGCAGTTCATTATGCTTATAGCTGTGTATGGTGGAACATCATCCTTTGGCTCTAAAAAAAATGAAATAAATACTTTCCTACTTCTGCTGGTGGTGTTAGCAAGGAACATAGCTGCTCTTTGTGCTGCAGCATCAAAGCTGACAGGAGATATACAGCTACTCATTTATCATGGATTTCTGGGAGACTTGAGAGTGACCTGGTGTTCAGTCTTACAGGATTCACGTGAATTTGCAACTTCAGACAGATTGCAGTGTTAGTGTTACTGACTTATAATGGCAGAAAAATTCTCACCGCTGAGGTGAGAGCACAGAGAGTTCCCAGGGCTTTGTGTGAATTAACAGTTAAAAAACTAAGGGATGTATTTCCCCAGAAAGGCGAGAAATGCTGCATTAAAAATTTCAGACAGCTAAGAAAGCGGGCAATAGTAAACACTATTCAAACATGAAAAGAGAAGCATATCAAAGTGGGATGTAAAAGCGCAATTTCTGTAAGTAATAAACTGTTCAGTGGGAAGCCAGGCAGCAGCAATCTTTCAGCACTTGAGGATGGGTTCATTTGTGATTTTAGCTGTATAATGTGGTTGTTTGCCGCATTTTGATTCTTTTGGAACTTGCACAAAATGCCTTCATTAGGCCTCAGCAACACAGTATTCCATTTCCTAATTTGATTGTTACTCAGGAAGACAAAGCAGCTCTTCCAACAGGCAGCAAAACCAGGACGTCGTAAAAACAGACCTTCAGAGGCTAAGGCTAAAGTTTCTCCAAGATCAAGCCAAATGGCCACTGTGTCCCCAGTTATAAAGGTTGTATTGGAGGTAATGAAGTCAACTTCAAAACAAGTTACTGACATCTTTCTAGCAAGGGATGTCAACCAACTAATTGGAATTTGAGGCCACCGAACTCTGTTCTCACCTGTTCTGCAGAAATGCCCCTGCATGCAGTGCTGTTCTGCCTCAGTGAATCCAGTGCCACTGAGAACACTGGCAGGTGACACAGTCAGCTGCAAGGGTTGTTACTCAGGAACCCACTGCTCAGTGCATCACATTGCCCATTTTAGCCCCAAGGATAAGAATCTGAACACTATTAAGGTTTTTGAACAAAATAATTACGACCAAAAGTTACAGTACATCAGTCAGAACTCCTATGGCAAAGGGATCGAAGGAGCCAAAATATCAAACCAGAAGAAAACTTTAAGATTACATTTGTATTTGTTTCTTGTATCTCTGGAATACTCCATATTGGGACATGCTGCCAGTGGCAATCCCAAAGCTTTTCTCGTTTTAGATCCTTCAAAAATACAGTTAATAGAATAGTATTACTTCCACATTGTCTTCACTTTGTCAGAAGCCAAAGCAGATTTTTTTGTTTAGCCTTAGATCAGCTCAACATAAGGCCCGAGCTCAGCATCTGACATCACTGAAATGCTCAATAATGGACCTTCACAGAGCTGGTCCATTTCTGACACAGCAATAGGTGCTATTAAAATTCCTACTGGGGAAAAGGAACCCTCACTCAAGCATCAAATATACAGCACTGGCATGTTCTAATGGAATTTGGGAATAGGAAAACTAATTAATGAAGTTACTCTGCACCATAAAGTAACTGCAGTTGTCAGTGATGCAAAACCACCAGCAGAGGTTAAACTGCATATCCTGAGAGCAAGACCGAGAGAGTAAACATATGGAACTGGTAAAGAGTAAACACATGAAAGAGATGTTGCCTTTGGGTTTTTTTAATGACCTATGTCTGATTAAGCAGTTCCCTATTAAAATCATAATCGCAAGCCAACACTTTCAGTAATTATCAAATGATCTTGTAGAGCTCTGAGTTTTGGAAAGGGCTGAGTATCCCACCCACAGAAAAATAATCCGACTTCAAGATGCCTCACACTGCCCACAAATTAAGGCAATAAAAATCCTCAGTGTCTTTGTGGAAGAAAAGAGTTTTCAGTATGTATCTGTGGAGAGTTTGATGAAAATCAAAAGCAGCAGCTGCTACTGTTTGTGGTTCATGTATGCAATTAGCGAGCACCCTCAGTGCCCTTACTGGATGAATAGTGGTGGTACAATAACTAAAGGCATATTTGGCTTTGTGAGTGGCAGTCGTTTTAAAGCAGTTGATTAAATTACTATAGCTTTGTTCCCTTTGTCCAAAAAACTTGATTCTTACTTGCACTTGGGAAAGTACTGACTGAAGAATATACGAATTCTGGTCAAATCAATTTCAAATGTGTAGAGCTGTGCAAATTCTTCTTTTCTCTTCACTGTGTTGTAATTGCAGAAATAAATCTGAGAAGGGTGACTACATTTTTCTCTAACTCTCTGACCTTTTCCCCCTGCCCTGGTGCTCAGCACGTTTGAAAGAAACATCTATTAGAAATTTTTGGTGTCCAGCTTATATTAAACCTGCTAGGGACATATATCTACTCAGTTTAGGTGTTTGGGGCTTTTTTGATGGAATATCTAGAAATGAAAAAGCCACTTATAAGACTAGATATATGTAGGGCAGCAGTATCTGATATCCTGTATTTCATAAGGAGATGTAGAGATTGACCTCATCCAGCACAAAATGGAAAGGGTCCATTGCACTCACAGGCAGAATTTGTGGCAGGTGCAGCAACTGATTCATTCCCTCAGCAGATTCTGTTTAAACTCATTTCCGAGTGGGCTGGAGTTCCATATTTCTTAATAGAACAGGATCATAAACTTTTTTTTTCAGAAATACCTACTACCTCTAGTGATATTAAAGCATCAGTTTAATGCCTTAGCCACACAAGCAGAGATATGTGGCTAAGAAGGGTGTCAGAGGTCACCTATATCACCATTTTCAAAGAATTAGCAAAGTCCACGTCCCTGCCAGCTGACATTTTAACTGGTGCTTGAAAAACACCCAAGTTCCTTGCTACATTTTCTCAGAGAAGCAAACAAAAAACATAAAATAAACAAAAAAAGCACATTTTTAAACCTTTCATAGGAAAAATATTCTTTTGATTTTAAGCTAAACATAATCAGCTTGTTTATTGCGAGTCTTGCACAGTTACTTCATTTCTGTACCTGGCACCAATTACAATGCTTTTCACCACAGTGGTTAAAAATGAATAATAAGCTAAAAAAGAAAATGCTAAATAAGTGAAGAGTGTGCAAATAACAAAGCATTTAAATTGGCACAAATTAAATGGTGACAAGACGGCTTGTGTTCAGCACTGTAACCCTGGCCCGTGACCCTTAAACAATGCAGATTAATCCCATTTATGTGGCACTCAGGAATAAAGCTCTAGGAACACACAACATCTGAGCAGTAGCATCCCACAACCTCACTGTATGGGCAGAAGACTGGCAAGAGGATTTACATTTGTAATCTTGCATAAACAGAGAGGAACATTTCCCAGCAATCCTCACTGGAAGGTCACCCAGGAACAGACCCACAGCTGAGAAATAAAATTTCTCCTTGAGGTGGTCAAGCAATCTATATTAGGCTATGTATGTGTTGAGTTCAGGTCATACCTACAACTATTGATCAGCAGTTGAAATACTGACTGGTAAATCTAAACACTGGATCCTAAATGGCAGAAGCTGGGACTTCCTTCCTTCAGAAAAAGCCCAAATAAGTTCTTCATTAGTTTAAACACTTCCACAGATGCAGCAGGAGGAAGAAGACAAAGGCCAGCATGACCTATTTGAAATTATTCCAGGAATCAATCACAAGGAATTCAAAGAAGCTTTATGAAGCAACATAAGACCTTCAGCTAATCCTCCTATTTATGTAAATCAGTGGAACCCTTGACTGGTGAAATCAGAAATGGAATAGAGAAAAATTCAACTCAACCCTCTCTGACCCCTTACCAATCAGTAAACAGCAGCTGAAAAATGTGGAAAAATGCAGGTTGTGAACACAAATGTATCTATTGCCTGCTTTCCCTGCTGCATCAAGAGATGGCTCATTTGAAAAGCAATTCTTTTCTTTATTAAAATATACCTTTTTACTGAACTTCAAGTATTTCAAGGAAGACATTCAAAACAGTCAGAAAATATAATAGTTTAGGTACTCTGGTAAGCAAGGGAGGACTCAGGTCCAAGTTTCTGTTGTGTAATTCAATATTTTCTGAGAGAAGTGCTAATTTTGTTGTCAAAAAAATAAAAAGAACTATTTTGCCTGTGATTGTACTTAAAATACGTCTTTCATTAAAGCAATGGTCTTTTTCCAGCCAGACTTCATTTCTGTTGAAGTGATCAATGGAAAACAGCTGGATCAACATTAATTTGCTGCCAGCCTTCCACATCAACACTCACTGGTATAGATAGCAAAGTACATAGATTGTTTTATTCTATTTGTTTACTTCCATTCATTCAACATCACTGCTCGTATCTTATAGTTTCAGCCTTTTCTTTTTACAACTCGAAAGTCAGTTTTAGGTATTTGCCATATTAATAAACGGAAAAGGTATATTTTTAATTTAAAAAAAAAAAAAATTAGTATAATCTAATAGCTTTTCTGATTATTTTGACCCTAAATTAAAGAAAAGAAAACCAAACATGGAAAACATAGCATCAAATAGGTACCAAAGGCAGATGAAACATTGATATGATGTAAGAAAATATTACAATTTTGTACAAGACATTTAGGACAGTCATACACATTACCCAAAAGCTTGGCTTTGGGAGAAAACAGCAGATTTTTTTATCTAAAAACCAGCTTGATTGATCAAACGAATACAGCTATTCACAGATATAACAGGCCCATGTGTACTGGAGAAGGAAAGGAGACCTGTAAAGATACAATAATGGGCCAAGAGGTCACAGCCTGTGGTCGCATCCCTTGGCTGGACTTCTCTTCAGTGCTCTCCTTCTCAGTTTTCATCTCATTCTGACCCACAAGAAACCAGTTGGGACCAAAAGAAATAGCGCTTTTCTCACATTGACTTTGTTATTTTTTTCCCTAAGCGGCAATGCCTTTTTAGCTGTGTATCAACCCCTTTTTTTCTACAAAATAACTGTAAATTAGAGTACCAATAAAATGACAGAGTAGGGGAAGATGCATAAGACACCATAAAGTTGAACCACTGCAGACCATGGAGCGTTTGAGTCAGCCCATGAAAAGCTCTCAGAAAAAAGCACATTTTCTCCTTGACCTTTACCTGCTGCTGGGCTCTGACTCACAAGATTGTGTTTTCCCTTGTGGTGAACATTTGTTAAAGCTCAGGCTCATTTATCATGAATGCTCACACAGACCTTTCACAGGAAAGAGCTAAATGCCAAAAATGACTCAGGCTTTTTGGCTGGGCACCTGGGCAGGCATGGCAACAGTGACACCTCAGGTGGACCCTGCTGTCATTTGGCTTCAACCATGTTGCTCTTCCATCATCTTGTCATAAACAGAGTACCTGCCTGGCAATTTGCTGAAGGTGCCACTCAAAAGAAAGATTAGAAAATTTGCTAAATATTGAAGGTGGGAACTTAGTATGAATTTCTTGTAGTTAGTTTGCTACTCTGATGGAAAGCTGTGATGAGAGTAAATGACATAAAAGCATACCAAAAAAAGCTGTTTATATACACAAGTAGTTCTCACAGTGATAATCCTTTCCCAGCTGGTTGCCCAAAAGGGCAGGCTTTTATCTTTATTTCTAAGTGCTAAATCATATATATGAGGAAAAGTCGCAGTGTTTTCCAAAAATCACCATTTCAAAGAGCATCAGAAGCAGTGAGATAAAACAAAATGTAGGCAAGTGATTGTTATTTAGGCTTAGAATTGCAGCACTGGATGCAGGCACAAGTAGGGAATCCTGGTCTGTGAAATAGTCACCTTACCAAAGAGTGAACCACCCAAAGAATGACATTTCAATAATGCTTTTCCTCACCAAGAGGAGCATACAAGGCCTCCATCATGTTACAGGACATTTATAACATTCAGAGTTTCAAAAATTCTAGCCCAGCCTGAATATTCTTGCCTCATGTATAACCAACCAAACCACAGCATCCCTTCCTCTTGTCAGGCTGGTCTTACCACCAGCTGTTTAAATGTAGACACGAAAGCAATGGCCTTAAGCAGGAGAATTAAGAGCACAAAGTATCCTGAGACAGTTCTCAAATGGAAATGAAAAGCAGAATTCACCAGCAAATTAGTAAGGTCAAACAATCTGCTTAGGGTTACAAATAACATGTGTAACAATGCCTCCCTACCCCTCCACATAGTTCATACACCGCAGATTCAGCGCCTTTTGCGTTTGCTTTTTTTGTGTTTGCAATTCTGGTCATCATTAAAAATATTCATCCTCTTTTGCTTCTGCAGAGTTTTTTGGGGTTTTGTAGGGAAAGCATTGTGTTATGTTGAATGCCAGTAGAGACAGCCTTCCACACTGGGATTTTAGAGCCTGACTGCATAACTTATGAAAGTGATCAGCTGCATGACATTCCATTATACTTCATACCTAAATTGGATTCTTTCCTATTATAACCTACACTTTCTAGTACCTAAATTGCCTTCATGCTGACTTGCACTGATTTACTGGCATGTAATTTACACCATTTATGACACCACTAAATTTGGCTCAAGCAAAGTTCCTGCAAGTGGCAGCATGCTGTGCTACAGATAGATTTGCTGGGCTGGACCAGATGGTAAAATTCTGTTTTGAAATCGTATTGGGGGTATGTGTATGTGCATGTGTGGAAATGACAGGACAAGAAAACAAAACCAAAAAATCCTCACAGGAGAGAGGTTGGGAACCACTGTGAACGAGAAGGCACAGTTGGAAGGCAGATTAGCTGTATTTGTGTGTTTATGGATCTCCTTTTAATTAAGGAGATCTTATTTCCTACAAAAACTCCATAGAACTAAATTCCACTGATTGGACCTGAAGTAGAAGTTATCCAAACAGGTAGTGTTAGTTCACTAAGGCAACATGAAGAGTGGCCATTAGGCAAATTCTGCCTTTCACAGAATAATTATGGGAAAGAGAGGATAGAAAATGCCCTGGCTTAGGTTTGCCAATGCCCAGCATAGGGAGTTCTGATTCCTGATGGAGGGCTTTGATACCCCGTAAGATACTGAGAGCTTGCTTATTCTCTGAGACAAAGCAGGAAAACTCTGATATAACTGTGCTCTGAAATTGTCAACATCTGAAAAACTGCAGAACAAAAGAAAGATCAGAAAATAAATGAGAACTCTTTTCCCTTTGTTCACTGAAGTAGTACAGCTCTAGTTATGCACCTAAGCAAAAGAATAGCAGATCTCCTGTTCCAGAAGTTAAAATTCTTATGGTATAACATGCCTTCCTGTCCTAATGCGTTCAGGTAAGAAAATACACTGACTACGAGGAATTCTGTAAAGAGAAACAAGCAGAAATGCATGGGGGGGAAGACATCCTCTTCCATCTGTGCATTGAGAAAGCTTTGCAGCTACCAAGCACAGGACTGAGGAATAGCATGTTATAACAAACTCTGAGGAACAGGGGCTCTCTTTCCTTGTTTCTTTACTCCCAGAGACACTGGGCTGCTGCCCAAGCAGTGAATTAAAATGGCTAGCTATCAATCATCATCAGATAGAGAGAAATGTGCTCCTCAAGGAAGTCAGTGTCTCTCTTTTTCACCTAGGCGTGTTTCCCCAGGCTAAAAATGAAACAGATCACCAAGTGTGTATCCTGTAGAGTGACTGCTGGAAAATGTCACTTACTTGGCAGAACTGTCCACTCTGAAAGTCCTCCCTGCACAGCCATGTTATTTTGTTAACAAAAAAACCCCATCAGGTGTTAAATTTTCCTTCTT
The DNA here is from genome assembly GCA_035222235.1 of Margarornis squamiger. Lineage (NCBI taxonomy): Eukaryota > Metazoa > Chordata > Aves > Passeriformes > Furnariidae > Margarornis > Margarornis squamiger. The sequence goes on from JAWWTY010000010.1 coordinate 25,721,085, forward strand.
TTAAGGTTTATAAGCAAAAGATAAAAGCACATTTATTGTCTACATTGTGCAGGACAAATGATAAGGACACAGTTTACAGCAATTAATTCTTTCAGTAATTCTTCTGAATAAACTTGCAAGAGCATAAGGATAATAAAGTGGTGCCAGATCCTACCGTTCTACTGTACTTGGTGGAATTTGCTACTAAATATCTAAAATAAATATTTTATTGATTTATTTTGATATTTTTATTGCATTTAAACAATTTCAGTGCAGCAAGAAACCTGAACAGAGCATACTTTGAGAATTATTTGTTGTATTTTTTTAAGAACGCCAGACATGTACTCAAAGAGGACACAGGAAAATTCAATAACATATTCTGAATTTACATCATTGTTTCTAGTTTTCCTTCTGATTCAAAAAAAGTAGAAAATAAAGAAAAGGGGCCAATCAGGCACAAAGTTCATGTTTCCTGGGTGCAAGCCTGTGCAATGTGCTCTAGGAAGACCTTCCTTGGGCAGGGAGGTTGGACGCGATGACCCCACCACAGGTCCCTTCCAACCTCCCCCATTCTGTGCCTCTCTTTTGCCACCAATTCTACCAGATAGATCTTAAATCCTGTACAAAATTTCTGCTCCTTTTTTTTTTTTTAATGGTTCCTGTATAATAAGGTGTGCATGGGAGAAGAATATTAAGAACATACTTTAAAAATGTCATTCATATTAGAAAATCCCATACCTTTTTTTCTGAGCTGTGGCTGGAGTTACAGGTATGTAATCAAGAATCTTACTAGGGAGTCTTTGAACAGACACTGGTGCTCTGTTCCTTTTGAAATATTAGAAACCCTGAAATTCCAAATAATGAAATGCTGCAATTGCATGAATTACTACAATTTGGCAATTGAAGACTAAGGAATATTAAGACATTAACTTCTACGATCACAGAAATATAAGAAAAGTCACTGTCAAATGTAATTCAAGCAGTCATGTTTTCTGCAGAAAGCCATGGCAGAATAATAGCTTTGTATCACACGTATCTGATCTTTTAACTGAAGTAATGGCATGAATCTCATCTACTCGTTTTACAGTAGCAGACATGCAGTGCCTGCTGCTGACTTGACACGCTGCACAAAGCTGAGAGCAAGCATTTCATTTTTCAGTTTGCTAATATTAAAAAAAAATGTCTTCACAACGTTTCTGTAGATGTTTTCACATGCAAATCAGTGAAACAGAGCTACTGTTTGTGTGGCAAGAGACGACAAACTCCTTTCTAAATGCACAGTCCTTTCCATTCAAATATTCTCTACAACCTCTAAAGTGCTGAATCACGATCCGAAGTTGCACTAATCTGATAGGGAACAGTTTTCAATTCAACTATAATTCTTTTTGCACCAGAAATACAGAAAGATGGGAAACTACTTTAGCTACAATGTTTTGAGAAATAGATTTTGGCAATAAATGCTGACAACAAATGCTGCGGAGAGAGAGGAAGAGCACAGGGAATACATGAGGAAGAGTGAAGAAGGAAGAGCTGGATTTACCAACATTGCTTTTAAAAGACTCTGCATATTAAGCTGCTGAATTACCTAAAAAAGCTCTGCAGTGAAAGATGCAAAACAGTTACAAGCTGGGAAATGGTCCATAAAGAAATGAAACCCATGCTTAATAAAGCTTAGGATTTTCTGCTTTAGCCTGTATGAAATCAAACTCTAGTCAGGATTTCTGTGAGAGGGTACAGCACAGGCTGCTGCTCTAACCCACTGATGGCACTAGCATTTATCATAGCTATTATGGGAAGCATTTCTGGCGGGTTTCCTCTATTTAAATAGGTTTATTACCCAAAATTGTTTTTATAGAACTGAGAAAAAAATGTCTGGGTTATCAGTGCTAAGGCAATTGATATGCAATAACAATGCACATGATATTTTCAGGGATATTGAGCACATATTCTTTACAGCAATGCAAACTAGCACCTGTTTCTTGTTAGAAACTCAGAAAGCTTCAGGAGAGTTTAGAGACCCCCAAAACTACACAATCATTAACACAGTTTACAAAACATATGAAATGAATTCTAACTTCCCCGACTCCAAAATCACAGCCAGCCACAAAGATTTATAAAGACCAAGGAATTAATCTGCTGCAGTGCTCATCTGGACCCTGATATCCTAGTTTTTCTTGGGACCGGTCCTGTTTATTGCCACCCTTCCTATGCAATCTATCATTGCCCCGTCACTCCTTCATCTTATCCTCATTTCCACACTTCAGGAGACTCTTGACTACAAGTGGCTGACCTCCACCCACTTTTCCTAAGCTCTGGAGGCTACTGTAGCCTCATGGAGGATCCTTCCAGGTAAGCTTTGTAATCCAGAGTGTTTTCATCCTCAGAGCCAAACATATTCCAGCCAAACAGCTCTAGTGCTTGCTGGGTATGGTATTTGAGCAAAGTCATGCTACACGCTGAGTAAGTTCTCATTTCTTTGGCTATGTAACTGCTCAAAGCCCTCAAAAAGTATTGCAGGAGGAAAGAAGAAGTCTTCCACTGTAGCTCACTCGACTTTTTTAGTACAAATGTTGCCTTTTTTATTTATATGGTATTGTGTTGAAGGCAGAAAAAACACAACCCACATGACATAATTGAAAGGATATTTCCTAAGGCACTGATGCCCACTGTGGAGGGGCATTTTTCTTACCAGCACTGTTAAATGGATGGCATTGGGAGAGAGGAATACACAGTAAATACTGAGAGTGAGAAAGCAGACAAATGATCAGAGGCAGAACTGGGAGCAGGACAGTGTCTGAATAGCTCAGAAGAGCAGGATTACTAAGGTGACAAACCCTGCTGAGCTCTTTCCCCCGTGGGCAGCAGTTGGGATAACATTCTTTTGAGGTTTCCTTCATGAAAACTTTTTACTAGTGCAGATTTCCAGGCCACAAATTATAGAGGGCTCTTTCTTAAATGATTCGCCAGTAGCCCATATTTTTCAGTGTCCCTGGCAGATTGTACCTTCACAGCACTTTTCAGATAACAGGTAGATAATCTGATTTACTCTACAGTGGAAGCAATTCTAAAGTTGTTTATCAGACTCCCATGGAGAGGCACTGAATTCTGGCTCTTTTATGGATGTGTGGCAGGGTACTCATGCTTTGTACACCTTTCTAAAGCTTGTCACTTTTATGCGAATGGCTGAGGAATTTGCCCAGCTGTAATGAGCTGATGTGAGCTGAGCACAGTAAATTAATTCAGTACTTGTTCTCTTCTGCACACCCTGATGCCTGATCATTTTATATTAGTCTTCAGTACATTTGGCCTCACTAGATAACACAGAGATCCAAAACCTTTGTTCAGGTTTGGGTTCAGAGTGGACTGCTGTTTTGCACAACTATCCATAAAGTAGATTATTAGCTAAAAACAATAGCATGAAATACTGTAGAAGAAATTAGCATGAAAATTAGCCAACAAAAGTTTGCTTGGATTGCTTGGATGCCACAGTATCAGGTGTTAGTAACTGAATTCATGGACCCAGTAGTGACAAATATTTGCCTAACATTACATCAAGCAGCCACTGACTCCCATTAATAAACAGGAAAAACAGCTGCAACTTGACTTCCAACACTTGTAAGGATTTATTTGCTTGTCTCAGCACTGAGTTCACGTTTTTTTCCTTACAGAGACAAATGCAATAAATACTTGAAGGGAAGGACTTCAGTATTTGGAACAGAAGACAACAGGGCAAAAGCTGTTAAGAAAGAAGGATCAAAAGAGGATGGATAAACTACCTCCTTGCTTGTTGCCTTAGAGTTTAAGGTTAGGTCCTCTGGAGATTTTTTCAGGTGTGAAAACCTTGCAGTAATTTTCTTTTTACTGGACTATAATTTTAGGCTATGTAGAGTTGCTGGATTCTGGCAGCACTTGCTGTTTTAATGACTATATAAGCTAGTTAATCATAATGCAAAAGTGTATTTATTTTATCCTGTGCACTCTAGGGAGTGCACCTGTCAAATGTGTCTGGGGCTATATAGGCCAGAAACCAGGCACACAACAGTTCCTTCTGAAACGTGCCAAGAGACAGAAACATTTCACCAAAACCTCCTGCCCTCAGACAACAGTGGGTCACTGTGGTTATGGGCAGCTCATCTGTCCCTTGGTGGTTCAGCAGGCAGGCTGAATACTCGAGTCTGCAATTCCTGTCAAACTCTCTATTCCTGCCTGGGTTTAGCACACACAGCCTGCAAGTTCTGCTGTCCCACAGCCCAGACACAGCCCAGAGCTGCTCACACAGCGTGCCTGAAAACAGCCCTGCTGTGGCTCGTGGAAGTGATCTATGATGTCCTGGACCAGAGAAAGCTCTGGAGCTGGGTAGTTCTAATTATGGCACCACTATATCATACAGGTAAGGGGCCTGAACTGTGCTTTGTGTTCCCTGGGACTGGTTGCTGCAATCTTTAAAGGTAAATGCGACCACTTAACCTTTCCAGTCATTACTAGGGTTTTCAAGCGCCTCAAGAATATTCCTGTTAGCAACATGCAGTGTTCTGTTTATAGTTCACAGCAGTGTTTCAGCCAGCCTGCCTTGTGCTTGTTTGCAACAGTGAATGGAAAAGATATAATGGATTTATCCAATTTATCAAAGAGGTACCAGGTTGGTAAAATACCTATAGGGCACTTTTGTTTCCCTACATATTTAATTTTTTGTTGCCACACCAGCTTTGATGCTGAAGAGAATAAGAAATAAAAATAAGAAGCTGATTGGTTTTGTTATGACCTTCACAAAAAAAAGTTTAGGTCACGAAAAATTACCTGGGTGATCCACTTCTGTCTAGTTTGCACTATAAATATTGATATCTCTCTACAATCATTCATAAAATTAGTGTGGATTTATGTGATGTAAGATAATTATTAAGGAATAGAGTGGAGTTTTCTTACTGGTGAATAAGAGGCTTCATTGATGTCTATAATACATCCTTAGAAAAAATGACCAGGCTATCATTTTGCTGGTTGTGGTAAAAAGCTGAATAATCTGATTATTGGAGTATGGCTGCTTTCCATCTTCAGATTCTTGTTCTGTTGAAGATTGTCTGTTGATGGGATGCACAAGAAAACAAGAGGGTTGTCCTCTATGTGAGTGAATATTGGTGGGCTAAGTCTCAGAGGGCCTTAGACCTATTTTTGCAGAAGTTACTTAACTTTGCTCACAGTTTTGCTCCATGAGAACTTGGAAATTACCATTATGAGTACAACATAAATCTCTAAAGAGCTCACTCTTCCAGTCTGCAAAATGGGAATAATAGCACCATCATGGAAAGATATCCAAAACCAAAACACTCATGTCTGACCTCTCCCATATTCCAGGTTAATCTGGAAAACAGAATTGCCATTGCATCAGCAAAGACACCCAAAGGCAAATATGTATAGCTATATAAGAAATGTGAACTCAAGTATGCAAGAAACATGCTGTTCTCTTTAATCTGAACAGCATCTCACATCCTACAAGAATTCTTGCTGAAAAACTCAGTCAGTTCTGACTTGGGACGTTTCTTTGAGGTTTAGAAGAGAAAAACATCTTGGAGTTTTGTTTTTTTATTTTAAGTTACATCCCTCCTTGATTAGAAATATTTCTATGACTTAAGGTGGTAAACCTGTCTTGCCAAATCTCATGAGAAAATCTTGTAACAAAGCTTTAACTTGAACAATCTCATTTTTATTACTAAAGACACAATAAGTATAGATATTCTTTAAAATTATCTCAATTCTTTAACAAGTGTGAACTCTGAGAATTGCCTGTAGTTCATTTCCAACCTTATTAAGACATGACCCCAAGGCTCTCATTTGTAACTAAAGAGAGTAACAGTTGACATTAGAAGCTCCAAGAATTTTTCAAAAAGGTGACAGTTTTAGGCAGATTTAGTAAGCAGAAAAAAAGGGAAATTCTCAAACACCTTGACCTTTTGCATTTATTCCTGAATGAAAGAGATAATTGAGTGCCATTCCACAGGAATATGAAAGCTTCCCTAATAAAAAAAATACACAGAGCCATGTTGCACAGTTTAGATAAATATTAGCTGATGAAAAGGCAAGAAATTAAGTGATTTCTATTTTTCAAATACTTTCATAAAAACTGTTCTTTCTTTCATGGGGATGTGAGAAATTTTCATGTGTGAAAGGCACTGAAAATCTCAGAAAGACAATACTCTACTGAGAAAGAAAGAGATCCATTTCCCTCCTGTGACACTCCCACTGGCACACTCACAAACATAAAATCCCCTGCCTCAGTTAGTGAACAGCAGTGCAGACCACTGCAGAAGGTAAGCTGTGTGCTGAGAGTGCAGTATCCAGACTACAGGTCTTTTAGGGGTTTTACTTTAGAATATTTATAACCTAAGTGTTCATTAAAGATTGGGGCACCTCAGGTGAACTCTTTGAGCACATCTTCTAATTTAGTTTTATCTGAGAGCAGACCAGCTGGCATGCTCTGAAACAAAAGCACCAGAGATAATGAGGATATTCTCTTCAAAAGCATGAATCTTCATCCAAATTAAAGGCAGATCCATGTATACCACCCATCCCTAATTTAAGCATCAAAGGCAAGCATCATCAGAAGTGAGCAAACTGAATTTTAAACTGAATTTCTAGCCAAAGGGATGGGCAGAGGAATGAACAATCAGCTCTTCTGAATGTATCATTCTTATTTCAAATGTCTACAGCCCTCTGCCTTCTGCTCCTTGTCCTTTCTCAAATACATTCCTCCCTGCTTGTTGCAATGAACCTTTACTAAACGACCAGACATAATTTATAATTTCTTATGTTTTATCTGTAATATCACTACAGCTTGTTTGAAAATGCTGCATCCAGTTTCCTGCCACAATTAAGACTAACAATTAACACATAAACTTCAGACAATATTGCTGAAAAACATCTAGGCCTTTAGTTCAAATTTTTTTTGATCCCCAAGATTCAGGTCCATTCATATGGAATTCCCTTTTTATTTCATAACTGTAGTAATGAACACATAAATGTGTTTCTCTAATCACTACTACTTCTTCAAACTTTGCAAGGTTGTCTTACTGTGTGGGGATGTGCTGCTCCCAAAGCAGCCTGGCATTTCACTGCATCCAGCTGCAGCCAGCAGTTGAATTCACATACCTTTAACATGAGTCAACAATGATCTGATTTTTCCCCCCCTCTGCAATTTAAGAAACCTATTGCTACATACACCAAAAATCTCGGGGAGAGCGGGGGGTATTAAGACACAAGGAAATGTAATCATGTCCTGAGGAACCATGTTAATCAGAGCCTAATCAATACAATCAGAGGTTCAGTATGGAAATACAAATGCTACCCACACTTGTCCAGTTATTTTTCAGTACTTCCCACAGTGCTGGTTAAATGGAGAGCATTTTCCAGCTCTCACTAAGAGGAGCAGTGTAATGTTCCTGCACCACGCACAGCCTCTATAACTCAGAGATAATTGCAGGAACACACATGAAGCTCACTGCATGCCTTTAAGTGCTCTGCAAACAGCCAGCTAAATTCTGCTTTCATTTGCAAGGTTTAATGCAGTTATTAGCATTATCTGCTCAATGGAGCCCTATTTCACAATCTGGTCAGTGAATGAATTATTTCATTCATTTGGGCCTTGGAAAAGCAGAGACAATTTCTTGCGTAAAAACAAAGAAGATGCCAGTACTAGCACTGGGGGTAAGATCTGAGAATTTCTTCCTCTCTCTCATATGCTGAAATTACTGATTTCTTAGAAGAAAAAGTAATCCACTGGTGGGGAATCATCTACTGGTGATTCAGAGATACCATCCACATAGACTTTTGAAAGGGAGAAAAGATGTAGTGGAAAATAAAATAAAATAAAATAAAATAAAATAAAATAAAATAAAATAAAATAAAATAAAATAAAATAAAATAAAATAA